>JAWMAG010000008.1:6330000-6580000 GCA_037013455.1 Ceratitis rosa | reverse complement strand
CTGCAATAAAATATAGTTACAACTATAAGAACTATAACAACAACAATGCGGACAGTAACTAGCAAAACATAACCATAAGGAAGCAGAAATAAAATCACAACTGTCATAAAAATTTCATGCCTGAATTATTCGCAAATTGATTTTCATAGCCTTTTGCATTGAATTTGCACGGCAAATAGCGTTTGAAAGAGAGCGAGAGAGAGAGAGAGAGAGAGGGGGGAAGATCAAGTGGTAGGAATGAGTGAGAGTTGGGGTGAAAAAGGGTTACCACCGACCAGCGCAAGGTGGTACGAGTTGCTGCAGGTGCGCGAGTAAGCGCTGCAAGGCTGAGGCGTTGGCGGTGGCCTCGGCGCGCTGAATAAACAGGCAACTTTGTATGTGCAAATGAAGGGGCAGAGCAGCAGAGTAACTAGACTCTGCGTTACGGTTCAACGGCTTCGAGCTAACAAGCGCATTGGGGTATGGACTTCACGGTTGCAGGTTGCATGCGCCATACGGCAAGTGGCATATATCACGCGCGCTCAAGAATAACAATTTTATAGCGAGCTGCTCATAAAATCACAAGTCGCTTTCCGCGCCGCCAGGCCCTGTCTGCTGCGAGTGTTTGACTTGAAGTAGCGTAACTGAAGCTTTACATTCATACAACACTGCCACAATCGTACCTGCCACCGTTTGCCGCCGCCATTCAAATCGGTAATAATCGTTCAACTCGCTACGGTTAGTTTGGCGCTGCCTGCTTTGGCGAAGTGCTTTGACTCATAAAAGTTTTATTTCGTTTGCGCCGCGATTTTTTATTCGATTTCTATTTATTTTTTCATTGTAACTTGACTTGGAGGTTTGTGGCAATTTGACAATTGAATTGCCAAAAAAAAAAAATTGAGTTTTTAATGAAAATCTTATGGCAACAAAGTAGCGAATGCCTGCTGTTGCATGCCACATATTTGAATTTGGCGTATTTCACGTTATTTGATCTAAATATTGTTGCGCCGGAAATTCGTGTAAAAAATGTGTTTTACTTCTTTGTCTTTTATGAAACTGTCATTGTTGTCAAGCTTTCTTACTCTAGCTTAGCGGCAGCATAGTCACGCTAGTGTGGTCGCCTAACTAGTTATTTTCCATAAAATTCTCTCCTACCTTCTTTATGCTCCAGCGATTTTCGTGTAAAGTAAATAAACGAAAACTGCGCTCATTGTTATTCTCCGTCAGCCGCTCGGGTACTCATCCATCATTTGAGGAAGGTTTTTTTCCCGAAAATGTCACACCGTCTTGTGACATCGCTTTAATTGCTAACTACTCTCAATATCTCTATCTCACTCTCACTGCACTGTTTTTATTACCGAAAATATCCATCGTTTGTTCTTCATCCCCACCATCATCAATTCTATTGTCCTGCCTCAAGCTGAGTTGTGTTCACACGCCGCGGTGCGTCGCTTTGTGGTTACAAACGAAAATGTTAATTTGAATAATTAAGTCAATGTCACTTAACACTCGGCGCTTTGTTCGTTGATGTATGACGCTTAGATGCGCTTAGGTATGGAGTGGACAAATTACTGGTTAGTGCGAGTTAATTGCGCATGTCTAGTAGAACTTAAATATTTATTTAAAATATGGTATCAAGAAAAAAGACAAAAAAAGATTAATGATAGTTTTTAAGGAATGGCGGCTACCTGAGCCTTTAGTTTAACAGGAAAAGGGTAATGATAACAGATGAAGATTAAACCTCTCTTTCTTTCTCTAAATTTCTTAGGCGTATCTTGTTCCAAACGAAAATCGTGCAATCGATCTTGTTGTGATAGATTTGAGATATGCTTAAATGAGCATCGGAATGTAAACTCGACTCAGAGCACTTGCCGCAGTGAACATTATCGCCAGTCTCTTAGCAGCCGAGAATGCACGTAAGAAATAAAGGAACCTCAAAAGTTACAATCACATCCAGTTGGTTTTCTACTCGACTTGTACTTCTGATCTCTGAGAGCACTGATCAACTATAAGGAAACTTTGAGACGATATTTGAAACTTTCTTTCTACATCTGAACTATTGGCAAAGTCAAAAGAAGAGATACGAGTACGTTGAGGAATGTCGAACTTTCAATGGAGAGGAAAAATGTCTATCTCGTAACGTTGAGATCGAAGGCAACGCGCGCAGACGAGAGAATGAAGAGCTTGAAAAGCTGATACACAGAGCGGCAACTTACAGAATGTTTCAATACCAGAGTTTGTAGTAGCCGAAGAGGTAATCAAGGGACTGATGGCCAGATTATACTGAATTTAGGAATTGAGGAACACTTCTCAAATGAAAATGCACTACCCAAAAATAATGAACTCGAACCCACAATCGATGAAGATGGAAAAGACATTCCGTTTCCCCACTACAATGAAGTTCTAATAACAATTGACATCTTAAAAAACAACAAAGCTCGCTTACCGGCTGAGCTATGCTTCTTTGCAGAATATGAACAGACGAAAGCATTCCTATTGACTGGAACCTTTTCCACATAGAAAGGGCAAATACGAGTATACCAGAAACACAGTCAGATTCTATAAGGACTTTGTGGTGCCAAAAATAGTTTCAAATTGGTAATTCTCAGTAGTAAAAGTAGTAAAGGATTATGATGCTATTCTTGATTAGTATATAATCGCGAGAGTGGTTACTGAAGAAGATAACCTGGGTATTATTCCTAATTATAAGGCTTTCGGGTTTAAACTTCAAAAAGATAAAATTTGCTGAATTGGAAAATAAGTAAACCACATGCGAGCATTGGACAGATTTTCTGAGATAACAATAAATAGTTCTCTGGTAGTGGCTTACTTTACCATTGCTAATGAATTGTGGGTCTTACCTTAATCGACCAGAAACGACAAGACAATAGTTATATTTGATGATAATAATAATTGTCCTAAGCTTATGTGACCATTTCAGGAATCACATTCGCTGGTTCAAGCGCTCCAAGTGTATGTCGGTTATGAAATAAAAACTTCTTATAAAAAACCCTTAGTATAAAGTGTAGGTCATTGGAAAAATTATCAAGATGCACATCTCAAATCGAAGGAGGAGCTCGGCCGAAAATCACTCACCGGCTACAAAGCGCCAATTATATACGAGTATATTGTTGCTAGACAAGACAATTAAGTAGGGATTAGTTACTGTCCATCAATGAGAGCAAATCATCATAAATAAAACTAAACCAGAATAAAAACCTTATACTCCTGTAAGTGTAGAGCTTCGTACATAAATATATTTTCAATCAAGCTCCACTTTCCAAAAAAAAAGAAGATAATATGGCGCTTTCAGGCCTTTTCGCGCATGCCTATAAAACTTTTCTCCTAAAACCAAGAACCTTTTCTGAACCCTTTCTTCAGTATTCTACCACCTTTTACATCTATTTCTGTGGCAGTATAAAAGTAAATCTCTTAAATCTCCCGCAGCGCCTGCGCACATATAAAGAAAAACACAAAAAAAATACATCACTGCTGCAGAAATCGTTTGCGATGATTGGTATGCGCCACATTTCGCGACTCATTGCAATCTTTCTTTATTAATACCATAGACATTAAATTGCAGAAATGAGAAAACAAAACATTAATTTATATTGCAACAACAAAGTAATTTGCAACATCTGTTGTGGCAAAGCAGAAGAAGAAACGTGTAGAAAAGAAACAAAATCAGGCAGAAAAGACGAAAACATTATTGAGGCATGAATGAGCAAAAAACCAAGGGAAGAACAAATACATATATATGTACGAGTATATGTATAAATATTACTTTGCAGATAATTTCACAGTCTCAAAGAAGAGGGAGCTCAAAGGCAAAAAGTAAAATGATGGAGGAAAGAGTGAAATGCATGATTTTTTTGGCAATGCCTTTGGTGCGTCAGCATCGTAAATCAGCACGTTGTAGCAACTTGTCAACGGCAACAGATGTTTGTGACTTTCTTCGTGATTTTATGCTACTTTGCTGGTATTTATACTTTTGATGCGCACTAATGGCGTTGCAATAAAAGCGAAATAAAGCAATTATAATTTTTACCCACACATGCAACACCAGCAGCGGATGTAAGTATATTTGAGGCAAAAGGAGAAGGGTGGAGTACAATGATACAGTAAGTGTATTTTTAATTCGCAATTTCCGATTTATATAAATTTAATAACATATTTACATATTCGATGTGAGATCTTAGTATTTTAAAACTGTTTTTATTTAACAGCAGAAATAGTCAAGTAAATCCCATTCTCGGTTCATTTCGTTAGAAGAAAAAGTGATACCTCTCACATGTTTTGATGGAACAATAAACCTAAATTACTTAGAAAAAATATAGGTCTTCATGTCTCGTTTTCCGTGGGACATTCCATATATCCCATAATATGCTGAGAATTTATCTCAGAGAATAATAGTCGTATAGTCAATAAGTTTTTAATTATGCATCCTGAAAGAAACGTGTGAATGGGGTTGCCATTTACTTATTTATTATGTGTGACAACCTCCTAGTTTCTATGATCTTACAATTTCATCAAACAAAAAAATAAAATATAAATATTGTAGAATTGGTTAAAAGAACATCCATTACAATTAGGCCATAATCAGAATAGCAGTGCTGCCGCAGTTTCACAACTACGACAATTTGCTATTTAGCCACTTTGATTCTTTGTTGAATCTCTTTGCTCTATTGAATAGAATACAAAAGAAAATGTGTAATTCCGTAATTCCTAAACTTAACACTGTCCAGAGCATAGAAGATGCGTCATATTTTCCTCCTCATTATTATTATTGCAGCTACTGAAGCATCTGCTATAAGAAGTATCCGGCATTTCAGCATATCATCTTAGTTAATCCATAGCTAATCAGAACTCCTGACAGCTTAAGGATGGTCTCCCTTCTTTCTCAATTGATACTGGTTTGTCTTGAGCCTTGTAGGAGAAGAAAAATATTTGTTTAAGCAAACCATTTTTCATTGAAAACTAGTAGTTTTCTCTTTCTCAGCTATAGATACTTCCTTAGCCCTAGTCTTGTGTCCACAGGAAACGTGAGTAATCTTTGTGCGGTGTGGTGTAAACCAATCTGTGTGGAGCTTTGTATCACGTCTGAAAGAGAGTGAGCTTTAGTGAACCCACTCTGACATATTGTGAGTGCTAATTTAAACTGGGTACCCTTGTATTTGTTTATATTTAGTCGGCGTTTACACCGAGCCGGTAAGGCTCAATTTCAAGTTTCTTAAACAGTTCGGCTCACGGTCGGTAATACACTTGAAAACTGCGACTATTGCGGCCGTCGAATGATCAGTAAACATTTAAAAAAATTCGAATCAATTTTCTGAACCCACTTGCATTATTGGCATGATTAGAAAAGTCGACTTTGGAAGCGCCGAGCCTCATTATTGCACAATATTTGCACACACTCAACCTGTTGGCATCCCCAACGGTGTTGCTCTTGTGCTTGGACATTATTAAAAGATTTGTTTGCTCAAACGATTTGGATGATCTCTTGTTATGAATTGCCGCTGGCGAATGTAGCAGCCAGTGTGGTTAATTGGACAAGTTCGCCTGCTGGAATGAGAGTCTCAGACATAGATAACGCTACGTAGACCATTAAGGTGTGCGGCAGCGCGAGGAGCCGCCAAAGCGCAGACTACAGCTCAGCTGAGCTCATAAAATTCAGCTTTATATTGTACAGTAGATTAACCGCTTCGGCAGCACTAAGTTGCCAAAACGGCGCTTGCGGCATTGAAGATTGTGCTTTGATGGAATGTTAATATTGATGCGTGGCGTTTGGCTCTGTAGTGCAACATGTGGCGCACACACACACACACACTCACATTGACGCTTTCGCACAAATTATCCACAAAGCTACTTTATAACTCGCTGTCATATGACGAGTTAACGGTTTTCTGCATCAATTTATTTAGCGAACATTGCTGCTGTGCTGCTGTTGCTGCTGTTGTAGCAGTCACCAAACAAGATGTGGCAGATTAGTTTACGCGTTACTTGCCACATATTTACATTCATTGCAACGTCAGTGGGTTGTTTGTTGTTGTTGCTGTTGCTGGAAATCAATTTATACTGCATTTGTTGTTATTGGTGTTGTTGTTCTTGCTGTGGCTGCTGTGACTGCTGCAACATGTTCTTCGACATTCAGCGCATATTTACTTGTCGATCTGCTGCCAAATGACTCTAATGATGTTGGCGGCGTTGCCGACGAGGATGATGTGGCAAATAAGAGAATCTTAAACTTTGTTTATTTCGTTGTTGTTTGTGTTGTTGTTGTTGTTATTCTCTGATTTTGCTGTTGCTGTCTTTGATTGGCAACTTAGTCACAATTTTAATTTTCCCGTTGCTGACGCAGTTGCTGATATTGAACTGATAAATGGTGCAACAAGTTTGCGGCTGCAGCATGTAACTGAACTAACTGCACTGTTTGTGCAACACGTTTGTCCAGCCTATAATTGCATACAAAATTATTTAATCTTTAATCTATTTGTGAGCCTAAGTGCAGACATAAATATTTTACTGTTTTAGAATTAATCCGAGAACTGGTAGCCAACGTGGCTGGAATGGCGGCGATAATTCAGTATATTATAGTGATTTCTGTTACATAAGAATTTATTTTGTGATTGTGCGATTGCTAATGAAATTATCTATATTAATAAATTCATTAATCAATAAACAAATGCCAAATGATTTTTTAATAATAACAAATAGTTAAATTCTGGTTCATTCTTCATCTCTTTCCCATGTAGAATTGCGTACTGCCATTCAGAAGGTCAGGGTTCGAGTCGTGGTTCGACCAACATCCAAAATTATAGAAAAAGATTGTGTCAAGTCCTCTAAGTGTATTTCTGATAAAAAAAACCATCAGCCGTCCAGAGGTGGCTTAGTATAAACTCTAGGTCCCTCCATTGGTTAGAAAAACATAAAGACGCACACCATAAATTGAATGAGGAGGAGCCCAGCCGCAAAATGAAGATCGTGGGAGAACACCAAAATAGTATGAAGACGCCGAATTGGAGGAAACTTTTGAACGAAGATGATACTTTGTGAAACAAATGATCAATTTGAGGAACACAGTCATCAAAAAACTTCCAAAATAGGCCAGAAGATACGGAAAAGTAATCTTACTACGCGACAATGCACCAGCACATAAGGCAAAACCGGTCCAGGATATGATCAAAGGACTTGGTTGGGAGCTGCTACCCCTTCCGCCGTATTCACCAGACTTGGCGCCTTCCGACTACTTTTTGTTTTCCTCGAAGGTACACGCATTGACTGATCAGCACTTTGATTCCTACGAAGAAGTCTAAAATTGGGCGTCTGATTGGTTTTCTTCAAAGGACGAAAAGTTTTATTGGGGTAGTATCCACAAGTCAAAATATATAGAAAGAAATGGTGCATAATTTGAATAAAATTTGTTTAGTCCTCCATTAAAAACTAATATTTCATTAAAAAAAACGCTCATTTTATATTTGTACACCGGTATTAGCGTACATTGGGAAGTATAAGAAGGTAGGGGATCAGAGAAATGAGGCGTAGCAAGAGCAAAACGAGCAAACCTACGTTGGACGGTTTCAAATCTAGAGGAATGCGTAAAATAAATTGGGGTCCAAATTAAGCTAGCATACTCCAGCTTTGAATGAAATAAAGAATAATATAAAATTTAACGCGTGCAGGGATCTTTGAAATTACCACCATACCGCCGTAAAAAAGCAAGGTTAGAATAAGCTTTAGGAATGATGCAGTTGATGTGATTAATGAAGGTAAATCCCATATCAAACAACACACCAAGTCCCAAATATTCATTAACAAAAGAATAAGGAATAGAAGTATCCTGAAAGCATATTTCATTTGCAAAAACAACAATTTTGTTAGCGGAGATGCGAAATAATCTGAAGTCTTATCCTTTGGACGAGGATTTCGATTTAGTTAAAGGCACACCTGTGTAGACCCTATGTTGACGAAGTAGCACTTATTGGCGCTTAGTCCTGCTTTAACGAAGGGGTTATAGCCAAATATGCAAGTTCATTAGCATTATACTTCCTAGCATTCATACGATAGACTTGCCTCTAGTTATGTGAATCTAGTACACTACTTAAGGAGAGAGACCAAATCTCTTGCCGCCCTACAGTAATAAAAAGCTACTGCTACTTTCTTCTCCTCCATGTTTCCCTTTTAGAGAGGTTTCCTGTCTGAGATTACCCAAAAGTATATTTTATTTCTCGGACACATGAGAGTGAACGAAACGCCTTTTGAAGGAGAAACTGCGTTAGTGATTATATATTTTCTGATGAATAAGGTGTGTCTTCTGGGACTTATCGCAAGACCAGTTCATGCTATCCTACTACGCTTAGGTAACCAGATTGCAGATAGCACTATCCAACAGAAAAAGGGAGTTCCACTTTTAACTTTGAGCTTAAATATTTCAATGATTAGATTTAACTCCGATTCTGCGAGAGCGTTGTTAAACGCCACCGCAATCTCGAGAAAAGTCCATACAACAATTTGGTTGTATGTAAGAGGGTTAACACTTACCAACCTTTGTAGAACGGATAACGAGGTTTCAAAAGTAAGTAAGAAGTAAGTTGTGTTCTCTATACACAGGTCAGTCAGTCTTTTGAGAGTTTCCAAAAGAAAGAAGGATTGTCTTATTGGTCTTAAATCTTTAGGAAATACATGCGAGCTTCTTGTTGCGTAAAGAAAATCACTTGTTCTTTTTTGTCTCACACAATCTGTGATGAAGTAACGTATCTGTAGGGCAATTCCATATGTTTTTGTTGCTGTGCTGGTACAATGCCAGCAATCCCCAGGACTCAAAAGGTCTATACGAGTTCTTCGCCCATTATAAAGGACGATCAACCCGAAATTCAGCGCAGTAGCGATGGTACTCTTACTAATGACGGATCTTTAATTGGTTAGACAATAACATAGTTCAACTTATTGAAACTTTTTGAAACTCATCACATAGATTATTTATCGTGAGTCAAATCTAAGGTCCGAGACTAAACATACTGGAGATCTATTCCGTTTGATATTTTAGCCTTACGTAAAAAGCCGGAAAAATAGTGCTTGGCCTCTTGATAGTAAGATTTAGCTTTTGGAAATGAATAAGGTTTCGGAACTTATGGAAAATGTAATGAAATACTTCTTTAAATTAACTTTTGGGTAAAGAGGTCAATGTCACGGTCTATAGTCTTAATCTCTAAGCAACTAAATCGCTATCATTTTTGGTCAACTATTTAGTTTTAAAAAAGATAGAGAATATAATTAATAGGAGAAGCGTTAATGATGAACTCAAGATGAGAAGTGAGGAAGGTAAATGAATTATGGAAAAAGAGCAGGTTTCATACTTGATGTGTTGGCTTCAAGAACTTTTTAAAATACCTTCAAATACAATATACGAGTACATATCTCAACCGTCTTTAGAACATAATTTTAGTACTAAAATACAAAACAACAATAAAAAGATATGTTTATTGGTATTTGTTATTATGTCTGCGCATACATACATATATCTTGCACACTAAGTGTACTCGTATGTGTTACAAATATACCTATTATGAACATATTAACACTTTAATACATATAGGTATATATAGAAGTGTGAATGAGCAATATAAATGAATATTTATGAGTAAGTAGTTCATGCTTATTATTAAGATAAATATTTTTAATTGTTTATATGTATGTACGTGTCACCGCTTCGTCGATGCCTGCCGGCTACTGGATTGCTCATACGTTATTATGTGGTAAAGTTCGCTACTGGCGTGACACATTTTGACGCGAAAGTTGTACTAGTAGAGACATATGTATTTCAATGTGTGTCCCGTGGAAAACGAGATTTAATAAAAGTTGTGGTTAACGCAGGTAATGTGAATTTGACAAGCGCATTCTGTATTTATTTACTGGCAAAACATAATGGTTGTAGGAATCTACTTTAATATTTGTAACTTACAATTTTCACTTTTTCAATTTTTATGTTACCGAATTTTTAATTTCAAAAATTTTCATTTTTCTGAAATATAATATTTTTCATTTTGAAGCTAACAAGAAGTATTAAATAAATTTTAATAAAAAATAAAAATTAATCTTAATTTTTAATATACAACAATAAATACATGTAATCCATATAATTTACATGTAATCTATATAAATTGGCGATCCTGCGAATCAAAACTTTTTAAAATAAACTTTTAAATATTTATATATGTGTGTGTGTGTGTTTGTATATTAACAAGAATTTATACAACTGAATTTTGCAACAACTTCAATGCATCTAAACAATTTAATAACAAATATAAAATATAATATATGTATATCATATACATATATATAATGATTAATGAAATAAACTGAAATTTTCAAAATTTTCTATGCGATATTATATCAGAAATACTCAATCCGAAATAACATCAATTTGTTTGAATCGTTTTCTGCTGATGTTTATCAATTTCATTGGAATGAAATCAACATAATTGAAGAATTTAACTTCTATCAATATCAAGAATTACAACAATCAACAATATTATCTATATGTAAAAGAACAAATCAATATCAGGTTTTATCTTTAAATTTAAATATATATATATATATATGTCATTTAACTTTTTAAATTAATTTAATTAATTTAAATCTTAATTAATTTTTATCAAGTTTTTGTAAACTCTTTCTCCAAACATGCATAGATCACCCATTCGCACACGTAATTTTACAACAACAGAAACACAAAATGAAATCACGAACACTAATACAGATTTAAATACAACACAAAATTTAACACAAGACATTCATACAAATAATTTTAGACCGAATTCTAATTCCATTAAATTACCTCCGTTTTGGAATGAATGTCCTGAAGCATGGTTTTTGCTTGTTGAAGGACAATTTGAAATTAACAACATTTGTAATGATAATATTAAATTTCAAAATGTTTTAATTGCTCTTCAACGAGAAACTATTTTCAAAATTATCGATGTTGTTAATCCACCTCCGTTGTCGAATAAATATGAAACAATTAAGAAAGTTCTTTGTGAGAGATTTTCTCTTAGTGAAGAAAAGAGATTAGAACAATTATTTTCAAATACTGAACTTGGTGATCGTTCACCTTCAGAGCTTTTTAGATATATGAAATCTTTAACTGGTTCAGATTCAATTGTTAATCATGAATTACTTTTCAAATTATGGATTCGTAAACTACCTCAACAAATTCAAATTCATTTAACTTCTTCTAGTAATCAAAATAAAGATGAAATTATTATTTTGGCTGATAAAATTTTCGATTTAATTCATAAACCTCAAGTATCTGCAATAACTTCAACCTTTAACAATAGTAATAATATTTTAGAACAATGTATTAAAAATTTAACTGACTTAACAACTGGAATATATCAAACTTTAAACAAAATTACAGAAGATATTAATGAATTACAAATTAGATCTAGATCTAGATCTAGAGATAGATATAGATCTAGATCAAGAAATTCATCAAGACCCAGGAATAATAATAATCAAAATAATATTTGTTGGTATCATCAAAAATTTAAGAATAATGCCTTCAAATGCGTTCAACCTTGCAATTTTAAAACAAACACAAATATTTCAAATGCAAATTCTTTAAACTAAAACGTTCCATTATGACGGTGGCTGATAATGGAAATATTAATAAACTTACACGTCGCCTTTTTATTTTCGATAAATTTAACAAACTAAATTTTTTGATTGATACAGGCGCAATCGTTTCAGTTATACCTTCTTCAAAATTCAAATCATTTAAAAGAAATTCTGACCTTAAACTTTCAGCTGCAAATGGATCTAATATAGAAACATTTGGAACAAAACTTTTAAAACTTGATTTAGGTTTAAGAAGAGATTTCGAATTTCCATTTATTATTGCCGATATTTCAACTCCAATTATTGGTGCTAATTTTTTAGAAAAATTTGGAATTTTAGTAGATATCAAAAATAAAGAAATAACAGATTTAACAACAAAATTTAAAATTTCTGGATCTACTGGTTTTTGCGACATTTTCTCTCTTCGAATTCCCATTATTGAAAATAGATTTACGAATATTTTAAATGAATTTCCATCTATTACTTGTGAACCAGATTACACTAAACAAGTGCAACACCATACGGTTCACAGAATTGAAACAAAAGGGATTCTTCCTTTTTCTAAACCTCGTCGTCTTGATCCTATTAAATTAAAAATAGCAAAAACTGAATTCGAATTTTTAGTTAAAACTGGTATTTGTCGACCATCAAATTCACATACTGCATCTCCTCTTCATTTAGTTCCCAAAAAAGAACCAAATGATTGGAGACCATGTGGGGATTATAGAAGATTAAATTTTATATCTATTCCAGATCGATATCCTTTACCTCACATTCACGATTTAAATATTGATTTAAAGGATAAAACAATATTTTCAAAAATTGATTTAGTTCGTGCATATCATCAAATACCAATGGCTGAGGAAGATATACACAAAACAGCAATAACCACTCCTTTTGGAATGTTTGAATTTGTACGTATGCCTTTCGGACTTAGAAACAGTGCTCAAACATTTCAACGATTTATTAATGAAGTATTTTCTGGATTAGATTTCGTATTTGTTTACATCGATGATATTTTAGTAGTTAGTGATAATGAAGATCAACATATTGAACATTTAAAATCAGTATTTAAAAGACTTGAAAATTACAATTTAAATATTAAACCTGCAAAATGTGTTTTTGGAACAAATAAATTAAATTTTCTTAGCTATGAAATTTCAAGTGAAGGGATCAGACCTTCTTTAGAACGTATTGAAACAATTTTAGAATTTGAAAAACCTCTGTCGATTAACAAATTACAAAAATTTTTAGGTATGGTAAATTATTATCATAGGTATATTAAAATGTTAGCAGCAGAATTAAGTCCTCTGCACGAAATGTTGACATTTACAATTAAAAATAAAATTAAAGAATTAAAATGGACAGATGAAACCACACAAGCTTTTGAAAATGTTAAAAAACTTTTCGCACAAAAAACTTTATTAACACATTTTGACAAAAATGGTCAATTATCAATTGCAGTAGATGCTTCAAATGTTGCAATCGGAGCTGTTTTGCAACAAAAGAGTAATAACACATTAGAACCGTTAGCATATTTTTCGCGAAAATTAACTCCAACTGAAATTAATTATTCAACATTCGATAGAGAACTTTTGGCAATATATAATTCAATTAAACACTTTAAACATTTTCTCGAGGGTAGAATATTCACTGTTTACACTGATCATAAACCACTTACACATGTTCTAAATTCTAAAGCAGATAGATCTCCTCGTCAAATCAGACATTTAGAATATATTGCCCAATTTACTAATGACATTAGATATATTTGTGGTAAAGATAATAAAATTGCTGATACTCTTTCTCGTATCCCAGAAATTAATTCAATTACAACAAAAGACATTAATTTCCAATACCTTTATGAAGAACAACAAAAAGATGAAATACTTAAAAATATTATTTCAGATCAAAATGCTAATAGTAATTTAAAAGAAATTAATGTACCTATTATAAATCTTAATATTTGGTGTGATGTTACACAAACACCTTTTAGACCATATGTCCCTAATTCAATGAGAAAAATTATTTTTGAAAAAATTCATTCTTTATCACATCCAAGTGTTCGAACAACTCGACGTCTCATTCAATCTAAATATTTTTGGCCTAATATGCGTAAAGAAATTAATAGTTGGACATCATCTTGCATTAACTGTCAGAAATCTAAAGTTACTAAAAACATTAAAACTCCAATTCAAAAGATTAATATTCCTTCTGGACGATTTGAACATATTCATATGGATCTAGTAGGACCTCTTCCAGTTTCAAAAGAGAATCGATATATATTAACAATCATTGACAGACATACTCGTTGGCCGGAAGCATATCCACTTAAAGACATTTCAGCTGTTTCTGTTGCAACTACATTTATTCAAAATTATGTTCCGCGTTTCGGTATCCCACTTAATATAACGGTTGATCAAGGAACACAATTTACTTCAAAATTATTTAATGAATTAACAAAGTTTTTAGGTTCTCATAAAATACACACTTCTCCATATCATCCACAGTCAAATGGAATGATTGAAAGATTTCATAGAACTTTGAAAACTGCAATTACAACATCAAATGATTCAGTTCATTGGTCTGAAATTTTACCATGGATTCTTTTAGGTTTACGAACAGCGATTAAAGAAGATTTAAAATGTTCTTCAGCTGAATTAGTTTATGGTCAAACACTGAGGCTTCCGGGTGAACTTATTGTTTCCAATAATAATTATAATAGCGAAATCGAAAATACAAATGAAATTCTTTCTAAATTAAGAAAACATTTCTCACTTGTTCGATCGAAAGTAATACATCATAATAAAGAAAATAGTTTCATTCCTAAAAATTTAAGTACTTGTGAATACGTATTTGTTAAAGTTATTCATAAGTCTAATCTTCAACCCCCTTATGAAGGACCATTTAAAGTTATATCCAAACATAACAAAACTTTTGAAATACAATATGGAAATAAAATTAAAACAGTATCAATAGATTTACTTAAACCTGCAAACATTATGTCAACCACTTCTTCACGAAACACAACTACACTGTTAAACACCAAACAAAAAAAAGTTACATTTAACCTTAATTAATATTAATAAATATGCGTTTCACTGGAGGGGGAGTAAATGTAGGAATCTACTTTAATATTTGTAACTTACAATTTTCACTTTTTCAATTTTTATGTTACCGAATTTTTAATTTCAAAAATTTTCATTTTTCTGAAATATAATATTTTTCATTTTGAAGCTAACAAGAAGTATTAAATAAATTTTAATAAAAAATAAAAATTAATCTTAATTTTTAATATACAACAATAAATACATGTAATCCATATAATTTACATGTAATCTATAATGGTATTCAGTATTAATTAATATACCAAAATTTGGAAAATAAAACGAACAGATGGGTCTTGAAAAAATTATTATAATTTTCAATTTAAATTACTCAAAAATTTGTTCTTCAAATTGATAGATTGCCACAAATTTTTAATGAATTTATTAAAAAAGAAAATTTTTTCTATCGTAAAATCTCATTTTCCGTAGGACATAGCTCGTACACTTTTAACAGCTTCATCTGACATCCTTAGGCACTTCACATACCTTTAATTTCTCTTTTCTCGCTTAATATCGTGTATATTTTCTCTTGTTTCTTTTGTTTTTTTTTGGTCCACTTGGTCTGGCGAGTTGAGTTCATGTTGACACAGAGTTGACACAAGTCGTGAGTTGTCATTTTGTGCGACATTTACCACTTTCGGAATTTTAACAAATGTTTCGTCTACGAAGTCGTTTAGAGTTACAGATATGTATATGCATGAGATTGTCAATTTCTTATCTTTGGTTGCGAGTTTTAAAGTTGTGAAAATACTATCAACATAGGTATATATATACATACAAATATACTCGTACTTTGAAATTTACGTGAATATATCTTTTAGTGGCTTTGGTTGTTGGTAAATAAACATTAATTAATGGTGCATGGTATTTTTTGTGTAAACAGGCATTATCACGTATGTACTTATATGTATATTTGTAGAACTTCGCATGTGTTAATATTTTATTTTATATTTCAAATGCTTCCTTGCATCTGTAAGTTGTTGGAATCAGTCATAATATCACCCAGCTAGCCAAAAAAGGCATTATAAGAGCAGAGCTGGGCACTCAGGGAACACAATCAAGGGGCTCGTCTGAGGGAAATCGAAGAATCCAACGGACCGGTAACCAAAACCAGTAAAAGTCCAGACTGCTGTGAACCCGAAACCTGTCGCGGCAAGTCGCGGTTACACTTGCCTTTTACACTAAACAGCTACAGAAGAGGGAATTTATTTAATTATTTAAAGCACTAAGTAAGTAGGTTTTGATACCGAAAAAGCTAGTCAGAGGAATCAATGTTGGGGAAATGTGTATTAAAATCGGTACACAAAGATCTAAAAGGGTCGTGCATTTCAAAGTTTGTTCTGCATGAGTCCAATGAAAGGGGGTTCAAATGTCTAGATGACCTTAAGCTCCCTAAGTAGGAGGTGACTGCCTTGGGGAACACCAGATGTTCCTGCTATTTCACGTGGTGTACAGTTTTTAAAAATTACTTTTTGTTTTCTACCAATCAAGCACGATGAAATCCACTTGAGAAGAAAAGGTGGAAACCCAAAATGATTGAGTTTAAAGAGAAGTAAAGGATGAGAGACCTTGTCCTATGCTTTGCTGAGGTCAGTGTAGATAACATCTGTTAGATTTTTGAAACCCAATCAAAAGAAGTCATTAAGTAAGTTTAATATTCAAAGATAAATGGCAATTTTTGAGATAAATGATCGGATGCTTACTTCAATATAAAGAGAAAGATGTGCCATTGATAATGGAAAACAATATACGTATTAGCCAAACGGCCGGTACGGTTACGCTTACAGTGCCGTATCGGATTTATGATTGATTTTATGAAAACTTTCGACGTAGGCCTTATCCTTCGCGTGATCCAAAGTCGCAAGGTGTTAAATCACAAGATCTCGGTGGCCAACTGCGATCCCCTCTCTTCGATTGAATTTTAATAATTTCCATGCGTTGTTGAAGTGTGTATCGTTCCATTTTTATTACTGGCGTAGTTTTTAAATGTCAAAAGTCAAAAAATTATAGCTTCAAAAGTGACATCTTCCGGAATATCAGGCTAAAATAAAAAATTATAATGATAATAACACCTCGTATTGGAAAACCCTACCTGACCCGTCAATTTATTTTTTTTTTTGCAATAGACTCAAGGTTTTTATCAGATTATGCATATGTAGTCAATAGTGCTTGGCAGTCTGTACTAACACTCGGAAAGCCAGGGTTCGAGACCTAGTTCGATCAGCATCTAGGTTAGGTTAGGTTGTAGTGGCTACCGACCTATCGAGTCGGATTCACTTAGGCCTATCCTAGACCCATTGTGGTACTACAAAACTTAACCATCAGGTTTCAGCATCCATCCATTTTGATTCTCTAATGAACCTCATTAGATCCCTGACTTTGACTTCAGCTATCTTCGATAGACTACCCAGCAGCAGGGTCACAAAATAACGAAATCTTGCCTTGCAGGAAAGGTTCCTCTTCTTCATCATCTTTTTAAGGAGTACATAGATATCTCGTGATCTCTTCTTATCCCATTTCGCCATGTGTGCCTGGTTTTGCGGTAGGCTGTAATGACGTTGTAGCGGCTTGTTCATATATGAATTCTTTGAGAAGCAGTCTGCAAGTAGAAAAGGTATATCAATGGGTTCTTTATCGAGAGGAATCTGCTTGGTCGCACCTTGCCTAGCAAATTCAACCGCCTTACAGTTTCCCTCGTTGTCCCTGTGACCAGGGAGCCACATGAGAGACATTCTGTTCTGTTTAGCCATCTCTTGTAGAGATCGGCGATAGTTCAGCACGATCAACATTCAAAATCCATCCAGAATATTATTTTTTTCTAATTGTGGTTGGTCCCTGCAGGGAATGTCAAGCCCCGCGGGTACATTTCTGCTATGAAATAGCAGCTCCCCATAAAAATCCCTCCAGTATAAGCATCTTGTTGTGGTCTACTCGTACATGGTTAGCTGGGTTCACAGTCTTCCAAATTGAATTTGTCTACTAGGGTTTTTATACGTATATATATATTTCTTAAATATAAATAACCAATTAGCATGCTACTCAGCGTGTAATTATAAAAGATATCGCAGACGGCTGTAGAGGTGTCACTTCTTATTTTTTGGTGCTTCGCAGGCAGATTTTTATTTTTCTTTAAATTTGATTGGTGGCCATGCTTAATGGTGGGCGTAGTGTTGCAGGTTTATGTTGATATGAGTGCAAACCTTTACATATATATATATATATATATAACGATATATTTATTTACATATACACTTTTGTTTAACTGGTAAACATTGAACGCTCCAATTGGACAACCAAAATATAATAATAATAATAATGTCTGCCTGATTATTGTTGTATTTGTTGTTTGCTACTTTAATGGTGTGTTATAACAACATTCTTCCCATTCATATTTACTTTTCTTGGTTATGGCTATCTGTTGCCACACATTATTGTTATTATTACAACTCTTTTACTTTGCTGCTTCGTGTGTTTTATTGCATTTTGTTGTTTACTTTTTACTTCTTAACTCGTAAATATGTATGTTTGTATTTGTATACGGAGTATTCCATTGCTTCGCATTCAGACATTTGGCGAGATAAAATTTCAAGCTTTCCACTTTTGTAATTGCAATTGTTGTTGTTGTTGCTTATTGCTCGCTTTATTCGGTGTATTTTGGCGCCCACTCGCTCACTTGTTCTTCACGCAATCGCAAGGCACCCAAGGTGCTGCTTGGAGAAGGGAGAAGGGCGAAAGGAGCAGTGGAAGGGTTGGCGCGACGCTAAAGCGCTGCCGCACATTTGTCATTCTCAGCTTCGCGTTATCAGCCGTCAAGATGGCAGAATTATCATGAATACAATTTTAAATTGCCATGTCGATGTCTTCATTTTGTGGCGAAATTATGCAGCCATTAAGCGCTACCGAATGTGGCAAGCGATGGAGATGCTACGATGGTACGACGATGAGTAAGTAACTAAATGCTCTAAGAATGGTTGAGGGGCGAATGAAAAGAGTTGAGTTTCGAAGAAATTATAAACCAATGCAAATGTAATTTCTTATCACATCGCCCTTTTGTGGTATTGGCGGCTTGTGGACTTTATTTATTGCCCTTTAGTGTTGGCCACACAATAAATTACCTCACGTTGGTATAAACTGAGTTCCTTGATTGTGGTGTCTTCGATTGACTGGTGCAATAGTAACATAAAGCGTTCTTTAATGAGCTTCGGGGTTTGAAATGCCCTTGGGTAGGTGAATTGGATAGGGGAAATATTGTGTTAGAAGGTATGCTTTAAGTAAAATTGTTTCTATTAATAAGTGCGAGAATTACTGACAAGAAAGCCTCTTATTACTCCAATCAGCTACCGAACCCGAAGCAGACCATCTTAACACTTCACTTATTGGTATTATCTCCTCCATTAAAAAGCGCTACCCCTCAATATTGTGATCTGAGACATACTATTGAACGTTATTTCAGGGTGTAGCGTACCCTGAATTTCTCCCCGTTTACTGAATAATATTCCGTTGCTTCTGAGATATCTGCCTCTCGAAAAACTTGCCATCCCAAGTAGTTGATTGTTCCGTTTGCTGCTTGAATTTTTCATTCATACGAAATCACCGACGACATGAATGTGAGGTCTTAACTCCGAGTTAATTATCCTTTCATTATTTTCGTCGCTGGCGCAGTGTTACTTCGTTCCGTCTTTCCGAGCTGCTTGGTATGCCACTTCGAACCTAAAATTACTTCGATGTCAGCGCCGAACCAGAACTACATTTATTCCAGAAAAAAGCTTGTTCTGAGTTGAAATCGTATCAAAATCACAGTATGTCCTAAGGAATCATCATCCCGACAGAACAGCCACAGAGCTAGATGATTTTAAGTTACGTAGTCTCACATAAAAGACATGAAGTGCAAAGTGTCACCAAATACACCACTTTCGATTACCTTGGTAACACTAAGAACTTGGAATCCATGCAAAACCTCCTCAGTGGTTGATATGCTGATATGAAATATTCACCAGCCCTAAGTCCATTTACCCGTAATTGTCGATGTTTCGTAGCTATCTTAGGTTTACAATATCTATAGCTATGAGATTAAGTTTGGCCTGCCATCGTGGTTCTGGACCGCCTTTTTATTCTTAAGACTAGAGTTCCTCGAAACCTGCGACGTTCTCAATTTAGAGGTTATCCTCACCCTCGAAAATATCTAATTTTCAAAGCCGCTGTTTTGTCTAAACTCTCATCGCGCTTAAGATACATAAATATATATCTTAAATAGGAAATCATTTTCCGCCCTTAACCCCATGGCTCCCAAACCTCCGCCATCTCGAAAATTTTGTTTAATAAAATATTTTATTATACACCCAAGCTCTTGATGAAACCTTCCTACCACACTGCGCCCAACATGTCCATTGAAAAATATTTAATTTCAACATAATTTGAGACTGCTGTGGCATTTGGCTGTTACGGCGGCGTTGCTTTGTTAATTAGCAAAATATGCGACGCGATTAAATTGCTGCACCCAATTGGTGGTTGTTGTTGCAGTTTCTTATTTTTTATTTCATTATTGCTATAATACATGTCTCTCCATACGCTGTACTGGGTCTCTTGGGCTACAAATTCATGGTCATTGCCGGCAATTAACATAAGCGCACACTTGGCTACTCCGCTTTTATCGGGCGATCATGAGCGCGCTGCTTTTGCGCATAAAATACACACATAATTAAAAAAACGCACATAAATATCTGTTGTGAAAATCGTCGCCTCATCGAGCTGTCGCTGCTGAATGGAGTGAGATAGAGGAAAAAAAGCACGACGCGCATGCGTGCAACTGCAGATATGTGACTATGTGACTATGTAAGTGTTGGTGTGTATGTGAGAGTTATGCAAATTCAGCGAATGCATTGATAAGCGGTAGAAGAAGAAGCAGGTTGTAGCGTTCTTTCCTTGATTACTGCTGACGGCTATTACAATCACTCAATTCAATAATAAATTTTAAAAGAAAATGAACGAAGAGTAGGAGGGAAGAGACTTTACTGAGCTGAGTGTAAGCGATGTGTTTATCGCAACTCAG
The DNA here is from genome assembly GCA_037013455.1 of Ceratitis rosa. NCBI lineage: Eukaryota > Metazoa > Arthropoda > Insecta > Diptera > Tephritidae > Ceratitis > Ceratitis rosa. The sequence goes on along the minus strand of JAWMAG010000008.1, from coordinate 6,559,252 downwards.
CTATTACTTGACGCATAATGGACTAATTTATAATGAAATAATTTTAAATTATTTATGCTAAAGTTTTATGAGCGCATATTTTATTTAAATTATTTCCAATTGATCTGCTTTTGTAAATTTAATTTCTTTCATTTATTTATTTTTTTTTTATTTTTTTACAATTTCAAGCTTTTCATTTACTTCGCAACTCGTCTTCTCTGCGCACCTTCGCATATTTTTGCCATGCATGTTTAATTATTTATCAGCTTCACTTGTCTCTCGCGCTCTTGCCTCATTATCTGACACACGCACGCTTTGCGTGTCATTGGCGATAAGATTGAGGCAACGCTGCTGTCATTTGCGAAATTTTTGCATAACTCAACCACATCTAGGGATGCGCCGCGATGCAGCGGGAAACTTACTAACATATACATACTATTCACACACACACACACACACACGCACTCAACCAACACTACTGTTGCCCGCCTTTTCGCATATCACTTATCAACGAAGCTGTCGGACGGGCATTTGCATTTTGCTAATTTAATTAGTAAATTACATTACCGTAAATTTCAATAATGACAGCGACGATTGATAATTGCGTACAGACTGTGCACTTGGTGGTGGAGTGCTTGGCATTTGCTAATGCTAATGTTGCAAGTGTTGGAGAATTTGTGGTTGCCACATATCGACTCACTCACTTATTGAATTGTCCACTTTGCGCTATCAAATTAGTGCTGACACTTGGCATTGGTGTCCTTATCGAATAATGTGCGATTGGCTATGTGTTTATTTGGTTCTGGATAACAGGCGCTTGTACGAGTATGAATGTAAGTATGTGTGGTAGCGAAGGAGAGCGTGAGTTTTGAGAAGAGATGCATGTAACGCCTTGCATTTGATAGAGAAAAACTGTTGCGGTGAATCATAAATCTACTTTGCTCTATAAAATAATTTAAAATAGTTTAGATTAAATTTTTTCCCGTGGTAAAAGTGATATTTCCAGGTCATGGTTATGAGAGGTGCACTATTACTGTAATAAACTCCAAGTTCCTTGCAAGGAGAGGGTAGACTAGTATGCAAAAATTCTAGTTAAATGCTGGCATTTTGAAGACGAAGTCTTACCACTTGATTATATGCATTGTAGTTCACCTGAAACGGTGGTAATAATAATTTCCATAACCGTCTGTTGCTTTTATATCTAGAACACCACGGCTGGGTTCAACTCTCTGTTACGTTCTCCCTTGAAAGCGCAGATCTCCTCGATCCCCACATTTTAACGATGGTCTAGTGGTAAGAGGTTGTCACTACTGCTCGAATTTTGCTGAAATTTAACACACCCAAATGAACTAGTATATAACTAGTATTAAGCTGTGCATAGTCGGACAATTGTCGGTTCGTAGGACAGTTCCGCGTTAAAAATACCCATAGCTTTTATAGAAACTAGATGTAAGAAGAACTAGTTAGGTCAAAAATGCAAACCAGTTGGATTCTAGTTAACAATTAATATTTTGTGTAATTCAATGAAATTCGCTAGGCTTGCGGTCAATAATGAAAAAGAAAAATCTCCAATAAAAAATATTAACAATAATATATAAAATCAAGTTATACAGGTCGACTAAAAGGCGAGTCTACACCTTTTTTGCTAAGTTGGTGGCACTGTTTGTTTGCAGCAGCTGTTGAAAACAGTCGACCTCAGTTCCCTCTGCGAATTTTCTTCTACGGCCTCAATCGTGTCGAAACGGGTTCCAATCAGTGGTAATTTGAGTTGTGGGAACAAAAAGAAGTTGCATGAAACCAAATCTGGTATATACGGTGGTTGATCGATGGCATTGGATGATTTTTGGTCCTAAAATTGTTCCAACTACATCTCGGTCCGAGGTCGCTTTATCGTCATGAAAGTTTCCAGAAATCGCTGGTCCACAATTCCGACCGTTTACGACGGATGTTTTTACGCAAATGCCTCGGAACGTTCAAATAATACCTTTTATGGACCGTCTGTCCCGTTGGAACGAATTCTTGATGAACCATACCGCGAATATACAAAAAAACAATTTCCGGAAACTTTCTGGTCTTAAGTAAAATAGACGATACCACGTTCGTGATGTTACCAGTTCAACTACATGCCACCAAAAATTTCTACTACCGTTGTGTCTATGGTTCTCTAAGTAAAATGAAGAAGGGGTACGAGCCATTGCTGATTGGATATCCAAGTATGATCATCCTATGTTTGCCGAGTGCATGGCGCTCACACACATACGTGCCTCTTTGTCCTACTGGTAGCCCTACTGGTAGCCAAGAGTTTGTCTTTATAGAAAATTGTTTGGCTTATGAGATGTCGTAGTTTTTGGGAAGCAGGAATGACTTTCTTATGTTCGGTTGGGTTCTGCTCCGATCCTGCCATTTAGAAGCAAAGCTTTTTCTGCAAGGAACGACAAGACTCTCAAGGGAAGTCTCATATTCAAAGATGACCAGGGCAAAGATTAAAGGACATGCACCAAGAGAGTTCGACTTCTTAATTGGGAAATAGCGATTGATATTGACTTCACAACTGATCAACAACAGCAAGAGGGACAGAAAGCCAGCGTAGTGACCATTTAGCAGTTCGAATATACTTTTTGATTTATGATAGAAAGGAGACCCCTTCCATGAACAAGGTGGATGAAAGTCATGCCACAGCTTGCATTAATGTCCGATCTACTAATATATAATTAAAAGTGAGGGCCAAAGATACTTTCCATAAGGGTAAGGGCTGCACTTATACTTTGACTTCAAGAAACGAGAGATTATAACTTTAGCTCCTACGAGTAGACCTCAAAAAGGTTGAATGGACGATTTAATTTGGCAGAGCCCACCAAATTGCACACATTTCAGCACATTCACTCTATGACAGATAAATCCTCCAAATCGCCGAGTTGACACAAAACCTACCAAAAAAACTGAAGTGAGAAGTGCAAACTCATTTGCTTTATCACTTTCAACAATATAACTATGGACCGATATCTAATTGTGAAGTAGTTTAAAGAGGTGAATTCATGGTATCGGAGAAGATCTTAGGTTAGCTGAGAATGGTTGCCAGGAGCTCTCATTTTCAGAAGTCTTGCCCGAAAGCCTAAGTTTAATAATTATTTAACTTTTATATTAAGCAAAACAAAGGACGAAGCTTAGCCAGTTCATCATATCGATGGTAAATATATTTAGTAGATTTTGTTGTTGTAATGGCATAACTCTATAAGAGTAATGAGTGCTAAAGCGATAAATTTTTCGTTAAATAAAATATACAAAGATTGATTGCAACAGTAAATGTTGACATAAAACGACAACAACAACAACAACAACTTACCATTATCAGAGATTGTCAATTGATTTTTTTTGGTTGACTTAAAAACTGTTAAATTAAACGTGACAACGAACAAAAGTCCGAAATGAAAAATGAGACAAGCTAATGAAAATCAAAAATACAACACAAATACCAACAACAAACAGAAAAAGCAAAGCAAAACACAAACATACAAGAGCAGTAAGCGATGTTAGCCAAAGGTGACGCCAACGCTGATGACAACAAAGATGACAACAAAGAACAGGACGACGACAGCAATTCACCAACGAACGTGCAACATACAAAGCTAGCCGAGAATTGTGCGTTAAAATTTGTATTTTCTTCCTCTTTTTCTCCTCTTCGTCTCCTCTTTGTCTCCTCTTTTACAATCACTTCTTCTTCATTTAGTTAATTGTGATTGTTGTTGCTTACTGGTCAGCAGCCGCATCCGGCAGTCAGTTGTCGTTGATGAGCGTCAATGTGGCGCGACTGAGCAAACAGTTGGCTGTGCAGACGAGGCGAAGCTGGCGAAGAGGCATTGGAAAAATTATCACCAAATAAGCGAGGAGAAAGAGATGGCAACGTCAACAATCGGCGCTGATGAGCCAACAAATGTTGCAGACACAGATGCGCGGAGGCAAATGTATACACTTGCTTATATGGAAAATAAAACAACAAGTACAAAAACAACAGCAATATCTTACGTAGTAGCTGTTGCATACAAACAGCGAATTTGACTCATTTGAAGTGCGGAGGCTGTTGCAAATAACAAACTGACCAAGCACGTGAGTATGTGTATGTGTGTGTGTGTGAGCTTTTGGGTACAATTTCCGCAACCAATGAACCCTGCCAGCTATGTCTTGCAGCAACAATTGCAACAACAAGAACAGCCTCTTTGCTGTTACTAATGCCAAGCTGCCACCAACAACACCAACACCGCCACCACCATCGTGCAACATTCAAAATTTTCACCGCCAGTTGTTAATTCAATCATCACTTGTCGTCGCGCAGTTGTTGCTTGCGCAGTGCTGTTGTCTGGCAGCGGTAGTGGTCAGCAGTTACGAACAAACATACAGACATACATACCTGCATATGTATCATTACTGCTTACCTCCTCCTCCCTTTATTCGCAAACGTTCCAATGTGTTCGCCTTCCGAATTTTATTTTTTATTTTACTTTAATTTTGTTTTATTTTCTGTGTCCACGTGAGGTGAGGTGTTTGTGCAACATATGCAGCAAGCCGCAACAGCAGCACTAGCAGTTCATATGTGCAACATCTCGAATGGATGGCGTAACGGCTCAGCATGACTTTCCCCGCGCGCGTTGGCAGCACAAAAGTTAATGAAGGAAGTTCTTCAAGTACATGCAACATCAAAAACAACGAAATGACAACAAAAAGGAACAACCAAACAACAACAAAAACGAAGAAAAATACACACAGAAGCGCAAAGTGCAAATTGTAAGTAAAATTGTGTGTATATTGTTGTTGTTGTTGTTGCTTCTTAGATTGCTTTGCCACAATTGCTGTGCTGTCACATTGATATGCCGTTGATTAGGCAACAAATAACATTGGTTGTCAAAACATACGTTTTACGGGCTTCCACTCGACAACGAACCACTGCGACGTCGCAGGAAAAAAATTACAAAAAAAACAAAAAAAAAACAACGAAAAAATCATTCGCATAAATAGAAATCAATGTTGATGCATGAAAAACAAAAAAAAAAACATCAATAATCAGCGAATAGGAAAAATTACGAGAAAAAATTTCAAATTCTGCATAACCCTTGCACCCCTACCGGGCACTGGCTGCTTTATTGTCTTGCTCTTCTTCCACCCGTGTTGCCTACACGCTCTGCCGTTAATCCAAGCGCACATCGTTTCCGTTTCGTTATTTTTTTCTTTTGGCTTGCCGTTATTTAATTTCAACAATAAAAACTATAAACAATTGTTGTTGTAATACTGATTTGGTGTTGTTGCAATTAGACACTCTAATCCACAGCACAGCAGCGAACGGTAAATCGGTTGGTTGGCAGTTGGCAGAGAATGGTTCGTCGCGATAATCATTTCTCATTTCCAACAGCAGCGTTGATTTTTCCACGGAGCGCGCTCTTCTACGAGAGAAATGCAAACTCAGTTGCAACAATCAATCGTTTGGTTGCTCCTCGTCGACTAGCCATTGCTTTCTCTTTCCCTCTATCGCTCTTTCTCTTGTGATGCGCAGTCAATTAAGTCACAGAAATTAGTTGAGTGAAGCTCATTAAGGAATAGATGGAACATTGGAGAATTGGAACCACAGTTCAGTACAATTCAAGTTAAATTTAAATAAAATGATTACCTAGAAGCTTAATTGCGACATAGATAGCGGCTAATGAGTGGAGGAGTTGGTGCAATTGAGAGTACGTCGCCATAAGTTTCGCGAGTTTGGTTGGGAAGAGGTTAAGCATCCACCTTATAGTTCGGACCTCGCACCAAGTGATTATCATCTGTTCCTGTCTCTGGCAAATGATTTGGCTGGTGAAGCATTGGCCTCAAGAAATGCCTGTGAAAATCTATTTCCCTATTTTTCGCCAAAAGGGAAGGGTTGCTATTAGAGAGACATAATATATATACATATATTTTTATTCGTAAAGCCAAAAGGGAGTCGTGGATGAGATTCTTCAATAAGTTAGAAAAGACTTGGAGATTTACTATCCAAGCAACCGAGTACTCCTAGGCTACTATGGTTCTAATGCTTAGAGTAGTCTGAATGCAATGAGACAGCACCGGAAAATCAGGTCTTTCAAGTTGTGAGGACGGCACCAACTTCCACCTTGTAGGAAATATGTAGCTAAGGGTACGTTCCGTCCGATATCATGACAAAGGACAAAATTCTTTGGGTAGTCAACGATCATCAACGGCCATTTAAATCTCTTGGTACGGACCGTATCTTTCCAGCTGTGATTCACAATGTTTCAATAGTGCTGGTAACTTACCTGTTGACAATATACGAATGATGTTTAAGGATTAACGATATGCATATCCTTTGGATAGAGACAAGGGTCGTACTCATACAGAAGGTGAAAAAAGGAGAAAAGAACACAGCACGTCTATATGAAGTGTAGATCAACTGAGATTGGAGTTTTTCTGGATATAAGTAAAGCATTGATGGAATCGTTAATAGTCTTGAAGCAGCTCGAATGGAACGCACCATCTTTTTTTGTATAAAAGTTTTTTTGGGCTGCAGGAAGATTAACGTGGAATGGAACGAGGTCAAACTACTTAGATTAACATGTACCGGAACTCCTTAGGAGGGTGCACTGCCACCGCTCTTGTGATCAATTAGAGCCTATGAAAAAAGAAAAAAAAAGAGAGCCATAAAATTCGTATGCGTTCGCAGGTTCAACGATCTTTTACTGAGAATTTTCAATGTTTTGTGGAAAAAAGTGAAATCATGTGCTCAAAACTACTTGAAATGTTGACAGTGACCGCAAATTTTTGGCCATTTTTCAAGCTTCAGTAAAAAAATTTGCTTTGTTTGACTCCTTGCAACTTTTTCCTTTTTCATAAACGCGATCTCTCGCGTAGCCTCACAAAAAATGCCCAAGGGTGTGAAATTGCACGATCTCGGTGGCCAATTGAGATCGCCAAGATGAGAGTTTTTCGCGGCAGTGGAATTTCTTCCGCAAAAAAGCCATATTCACTGCTGCTGTGTAGCATGTGACACCATCTTGTTGAAACCACATATTATCCAAGTCAATTGCTGGCCCAAGAAAGTCAGTTATGATATGACCATAACGGTCCGATCAGACAGAGAAATTCTCGTCAATGTCGTTTTCAAAGAAGTTCAATCAAGAAATCAGCTCTTCGGCGACACTCCCACTTACAGTAGCGATATTTGAGGTCCAACCGATCCAGTCTCTTTAAATTTCTATAAAGTCTTACCAATTGCTTGAGTAGTTGCACGACGGACTTGACTGACTTGACTGACTTTTAACAAAACAAAATATGTCTGGTTTGACAATTGTAGTTTGTTTGAAATGCCTGCAGAACTGAGGGACTTGTTTGAGTACAAACAGCCCAAAAGACGGATCAACGGGCATTGCTAACCACCAGTTTTGATGGGTTTGGTTTAACTCTTCTCCCTCTGGTGTTTGCATACTTTTGATGAAGATTAATACACCATTTAATGTTCTTAGGAGGTATTCAAAAATAAATACATGAAACTAATGTAAAAAAAAAAAAAATAATAATTTATCTATTACCTTGTTGCTGTTTTCTAATTATGAAAAAATTTAATTTTTATTTGACTACACAGTAATTATGCGATTTCAAATTGCCAAATCAAATATATACGCAAAAAAATTAATATTGCAAGTTATCGCTGCAATGCGCAACAATGAATAATAATTCGCAATAATCGATTCCACTTGTTCGAATGTCAAATTTCAAAGTGAAAAAATAACTAATCGTTCAATTAAAAGAATTATTTTTGCTGACTGCGCACACACAAGAAGCTGACCCACTTGCGAGCGGTAAGATCAAAATCACCCCACAGCGATATTGGAGAACCAATGCTAACAAACAGAAACAGAAACACACACACATATACCTCACACACACAAAAACAGTTGAGTTAAACAAATAATAAATAAAACTGACAGCTGATGGCGTAATAACCTTTTGCCTTAATATTTTTATTTTTATTTTTTTCCATTGACAAGTGGAATAAGTTGCATACTCGCCAAGTTGTGGCTCCAAACCCTACACCATCAAGTATGACTCCGTATCCGCCGACGGCATGCAACTTGTTTGCACAAAGCAATTCAATACATTTAAAAGCAAATCTTGCGGTCTTTATACACAAACTCATTAGACATTGCACGGGTTTTGTTATTATTTGCGCACCGATTGTTGCCACAGTTGTTGTTTTCTGTTACTATTTATGCTGTGGCAAACAAATGTCCAATGTTTGCTTGCTGACAACAGCCGCGTGCAGGCAATGCCAAGAAAACTAAAACTAATAATAATTCTAATTGGGTCAGAGCGCTGCCGCCGGCAATTTGTCGTAACATTTTGAGTTGGTTTTTGCCGCTTCTAGCTGCTGGCTGCCACCACCAGTGCCACTGCCACAGCCACTGACTGCGCTGCTACTGCTAACGCTGTGATTGTTGGTGCGCTGTGATTGTTGGTGTTCTTGTATGCCACTGGCGCTGCTGTCAGCCCGGAGTTATTAAATATGGTCAGGAAGTGCTGGTAATAATATTTTTATTGTTGGCTTTTTTATGCTTCTTCTTTTCAATTTTTTTGCTGTTTTGCTCTAGCAAATGACAGATGCGCAATTATACGTTTTTCCATTTTTTATTTAATTTCTTATTCGCACATACACACATACATTTACGTACAATAGAATAATTTGAGCGAGTTTGTTTCCTAAGTCTTTTGTTTTGTTCTTCATGGATTTCATACATATTTTTGTTTACGCGTTGAAGCGTTGAAAGTTTACCGCTAATCTTGACTGCGTCTTCCGCTATACGCTCATTAGATTTTATTGTTCTCTTTTGTCGTTGTGGCGTGAAATTTCGCTGTTCCTCGATTGTAATTACGCGAGACGCCGACATTAAGCTGAGTCTAGCCGCGCGGTGTGGCATCGAACGGCACCTTGAGTGTGTGTGTGTATATGTACACGTGCTTGGAAGCGTGAAAATATTTTGTTGACTGTTATAAGTGATTACCGTTTTTTCTTGCTCGCATTGTTGCTAATAACGGTCCATCAGCCACTAATGTTGGTCATTAGGAGAGTTGTATAAAAAGTTATAAAGGTAAAGGCTTCCAGCGGGTTAATGGGCATGTCTATATGTGTATGTATGTATGTTATGCCACACAAAGCTTTCTTTGTTTTATATTCTATTCTACAAAATTTTCTTTCATCATTGCCATTTTAACAATAAAAGAGTTCTGTTTTGATTCTTGAATGATTGACAGACCGCTGGTTAGGTATTTACATATACAAAACATTCACTCGCATTCAATTCGGAAGCTTTTGTTCCATACAGACAAAGCTCCCTGAGTCCTTAAAAGGCAAAGTCTACCTAAACTTGAAGGCTCTACTTTGGGTGTTCGTTGGCCTTTTCTTATTAAAAATAATAAATAAATTTTTATGAGCCCTTGCACCGGTTGATTTTGGTCGAGGTACCATAAAGACAGCACGATCCTGCTTAGTAAGGAGGGAGAATTCTCTGCGAAACAACTCTAGAGAAGGAGTAGAACAGGGACATATGTATGCTCTGATGCATAAAATGGGGAGAATAGGTCTTACACGTATACACATATTCCTCAGTGTCACTAAATGCATTATTGGAGATGATGGAGGAAAGTTGTACACAAGGGAATTTCTTACGCTTTCCTTTCTCACTTAGTCTCAATCCCATGACATTCCCCATGGTAGTACTCGCTATTAACTGCTCGATTGTTAAGAGAGCGGAAGGTGATCTTGGCTAATACCTTCTTAGAGAGGTGGTAGAGCTTCTCCACAATCATTTCTGAAACGAACAGAGTACAAATTACTATTTTTAAATAATGATAATTGGCAGCCACGATAGCAGAGTGGGTATTACAGACTACCTTTCGGAAGACTAGGGTTCGATTTCCGATTCGACCAACATCCAAAACTAATTTTTATTATTGTGGTCGGCCCTCGGCAGGGAATGTCAAGCCGTCCGAGTGTATTTCTGATATGAAAATAAAAGCTTCTCATAAAAATCCATCAGGGGTTCGGAGGCGGCTTAATTTAAATTCTATGTCCCTCTATTTGTTGTAAAAAATATTGAGATGCACTTCCCAATACAACATTTTCACATTTTCGGAAGAGGCCTAGATAATGGATGCCTTTAAAATCTTTATCTAAAAGGATTTTCTCTACAACTTTCAGGAGGACCGTACTCCACGCAACCCAAAACTCTTGTTTTTTGTTGTTATGGCGGTTTGGTCAACCTTATTTATGACATCTCGCGAAGGTCACATAGCAGATATGCCAATATTACTCGAGTCTTGCGTGGCAGATTGAGCTCTTGGTCTACTATAGGTGGTTGTTGGATTCCACGCAATTCACTTGACTCCACCTAATAGTGCTGTTGGCCGACTCTTCGAGGTTATTTTATATGGCGCTAAATAGAGTCTGTTATGTCAAGTACTCCCTTCCTAACGTGCATAGCTGGTGGTTCTCATTTCTATAAGTGTTCGCAAGGATCATTCTTGGAGATATTGCTTACACATTATAATATTATGCTCTTTAACACTCGTTATGGTTCTAACCGTCGTGTTCTGACAGGATTGCAGCTTCTTTATTCGCGTCTCACTAGTCCCTGGTATCCAAACCAGTGTGACATAACTATTCATGCATTGTAAGTTGCAAGTAGATGCCGCCTAAAAGGAGGTTAAGGGTCTTACAACAACGGGAATAGGATAGTCTACATAAACGGTAGACATGTCCATAGTTTCGCCGTCAGCATACTTGGTCACCAACGGGAGAGTCGGTAGTAGTGAACTTCGTGTAACAAATTTCGTGGAAGTTGACTTATAACTATAAAAAAGCACACATGGGCTGAAAGCAAGAATACCTTTCCCCCCTCTGACTCATTCATCGCATGCAAAAAAGTCGTACAAATTACATCTACGTTCACCTTCTCCCAGCTAGGCAAGCCAAAATCCATAATTCAGAAATTTAAACGCTAATTTTCCTTTTCAGCCTCACAACAATACCCTGATTGACTCACTGACTGACTGACTGACTGGCGCTGCATCCACCAAAACAATGCATAAATGTCCTTCACGCAAATATTTCACATAAAGCCTCCACTAAACTCCAAAGCACATGTACGTGCCTTAACCGTCACCATTCCACATGCCACATGCCACACGACTTCATTCACTCAAATTAATGTGACGCGATCAATCATACGAAATGTCCACAATTGACTCAACAGATCCAAATCGCCGCCAACAACAATGCGCGACTTCGACGAAACGCCGCCACAAAAATGTCCAAGCAATAACTATGCAAATCGAACGTTGGCAAGCAACCGAAAGCAGCCGCAATCGACTTGAATCGAACAGCTGAGACAATGCCAGCAAAGTTGAAAATGCAAATGTGAATGCGAAGCGGACAAAGCGGGGAGTACGAAAAATCGTCAAGCAGCGCCGTTGAATGGTAGCTCATTAGAGCGGCAATTGCTAGTTTTCGTACGTACGCAGGCCCAGACAGCGGCAGTAAACTGTGACTGCATAGCCATTGAAAGATGGAAAAGTGGAAAGGTAGGGCGGGTAGAGGAGGGCGGTTTCGGGAATCACTTAAGGCAGCAGGAGGAAGCAAAGGTTGGCTAAAAACACAAAATCCAACAATTATGGCGAGGCACAGAGTTGGTGTTGCTGTATATTAAGTTTGTTCATCAAACGAATGTTATTGAGAGCTTAAAAATAGCCAGTTTGATATAGTCAAAGTGCTCCATAAATATTAGTTCTGCCCACGATTTATCGATGTGGCTGAGAGAGGGAGTGGGAGAGGGAGATGAAGAAAGAGTGACTGAGTCTTATTATACTCAATTGCTGCGTTATATACTCGTATGTTAGCTTAACATAGATATTCCAGGGTCAGAACAATCCACGATAGTTCGGTTAACTTCAACTACAAAATAATTCAACCTTTTCGACCGTTCAAACTTATATACCTCAACAAATTTTAAGAACAACACAATTGAGCTACGAGACATTAGCACTTCTCCAAAGATCGGGCTTGTAAGTAGTACAGGGGTTCTTTAAATTCAATAACTTCCACCAGAAACGCTTTAGGAGTGTCGACAGAAGCCGCCGTGGACGAAGTTTTCAAGCTTCACACGTCTATGAAGAAATTCACGGCTACCTTATCAAAGCTCCGTCCCACTTCGTCATTTCTTGAAAGAGTTATGGTACAGAAAAATCTATTTTATAGACACATAATACTAAGTTTAGTACAGGATATAAATGAGGGTGTTTAAAGCTTAAACCAACTCAACATCCAGCTTGTTCAAGCCTAGCAGTTAGACTCACACTTCTGATTGAAATCTATATTACAAACTGGTTCCGACAAAACCTAGCTTTCCTTATTTCTTGCAGTTGCGTTGGTAGCCACACGGCAGTTGCAGTTCAATTTGATTGACAGTGTGGCAAGTCGTGTGTTGCATGCCTCCACGCCCGCGCTTGGCTTTCCTGAACGAAGTGCGGCATTTATTGCAGGTTGTGTTAGTGTGTGTGTATGTGGGTGTGTGTGTGACTGCCCACTTGAAGGGGCGTGCAAGCCAGCAAGCATATGTGATGGAGCGATTGATCGCAACGAGCCACGCACTGCCAAATGACTACGCAAATTACGCCGCCGCAATAAATGATATCGAATTCGGATTCGAATTAAGATTCAGATTCGCAGTCACAATTCACAATTCACTATACACCATTCGCCATCCGCAAGTCCGTCCAATTGCCTATCGGTGAATAGAAATCGCAATTGCAAACGCTTAAATGCACATCAACACACACACACACACACACACACACACACACACACACTTACATGCACATTATGGCACAGATCAGATTTCAAATGCAAAACATTTTTCAATTTCAACTCAATTTCCCGCAACAATTACTTTTTAATTTTTGATTGTCGTTCCCATGATTGTTGCTGACGTTATTGTTGGTTGCAGTGGTGGCAGTTGCGGTGCTTTTTGTTGCCGATTTGTTATCTAGCGGGTGTTTGCGATATTGTTGTTGTTGTTAATCATATTTGTAATTCATTTGCAAATATGAAACACCGCCGCCACCGCGACGCCTCCATACTCAGCGTCGCGTCAACCCTGCTGTCAGCGGCTTCGTGAACTGTTGTGCTTCGGGCGCGCACTTGTTCACCCAACGGCAAAAACAAAAACAACAACAACAACAGTAGCAGCAACAGCAGCAAGTGTAGTGTTGCAATAAGTATTTATGTAGTGGTTTTTAATGATTTTTTGCTTCTTTTTATTGCGCAACAATTGCAACAATGCAAGCGACTTTTAACATTTGACAGACTTTTTTGGAATGTCATTGGTTATCGTTAATTAACGGTACATTGTTCAGGTTATGAGACATAATTTTTTGCATTTATTAAATATTTGGAGAGTTAGGTTACTCAGTTGAGTGTACAGAAGTTATGCAATTAAAAGTGTTGCCTACTGGATGTAAAATCTTTGTAGGCAGCATTTTCTTAAAGGAGAATACGCTGTTAGGTAAGAGGAAAGATATGCATTTGGGAGTAAGAGATGAAAAAGGGGAAAAGGATGGAAAATAATTTCAGTACAATTAAATCGACTTATCAATTCTAAAGTCGCACTGATAAAAATCGTTCTGGGGTGTAGTTGATTTTAAGGCGCCACGAGAACACATTGCTAGATTGTGGTCATCGAATATACTATCAATCGATCGTAGTTTGCCTTAGAGCTCGGGAATATTCGCCAAACCGATGGTCTAACTTCCGTTGCTGTTTGGTATGTAATTCCTATTTTAACCGCGTTTAGGTACTTCATACCATCAGTAATTCTGAATCTTTTTCGCCCTAGACCGCCGCAAAAAAGGAAGTTTTACTTCTTCTCGGTCTTACACGGTTTTTGGTTACTCGTTTCCTCCTATAAAATTTTCAGATATTTCAGCTTTTTAGCAGATCATGTGTTGTGATATCGATATTGTTGTATTTATATTTTGGTATATTGACATTCTTGTGCTAGTATTGTAGTATTGGTATGTAGTATTCTTATTGTATAATGAAATTTATGCTATATTATATGTAATTGGTGATGAGCAGTCAGAGAGCAGGAAATTTTTATGATAAATTTCCCCATAGATTTTTGAAAGCTTAGGCAAATGCAACCACTAATCATTCCATTTCGAAATTCGTCCCTTTCCCTTGTATATCTTGTATTGTAGGTAATATTACACTAATCTAAGTAATGCTAATGGAGTGGTTACATTGCAGAACTTCCTTTTGCCTGGCTTGATGTTCGGCTTCAAGAAAATGCTTGTTGGCATGCATCCCAGCAGACATTGCTTACACAGCATGAAATTAAAAACCTAAACGTGGAGCATAGATATTTCACTGTGTAAGTAATTCATCGGAGACATAAGGAGAATCCCCGTCACGGTCCCAATGGCGGTGTTTTTATATGCTTGTAGCTTCCGTCCGGCTAAATGCGTCTAACGTTTCTTTGTCTTTACTCCAGATACCGACTAACGATTTGAGGAGCTTGTTGCTGCTCTGATTCTCATATAAAGTTCGAGTTGGTACATGTTCATTCAGTTGATGAAGAGAGTAGTGGAAGATTTCGCACATTGTAAATGTCGAGCAGTGAAGAAGTGGGAAATGCCGGCGAGATAGTAGTTTACTTTCGAACATAAGTATATTTCGCCAAGACCAATATCGAATAGGCATCGATATATGAGATCAAAGAACCGGACTCTGGTGTATTTCTATCCTTCGTTGATGGTGATGTCAGGTTAAATTATGTGAAGACAGCAATCAACCAACGCTCACTGTGCTCATAACTGGTAGGAGAAGTGGACACCTGTCCTTCATGTGTTCTTAGTTGGAGTCTTTTTTATTATGGATCGAATGAGGGTGAAATTCGACACTTGTTGACTAATGGCAATATATCTTGAGTAGACCAGGCCAGACGCCAAGCATGCACTCAGCTCTGCCACAGTGCTCGATATCATCTAATAAATTCTGGATATGTATTAAAAAGGTATAATAGCCGAGTGGTTGGGATTGCGTACTACCTTTCGGAAAATCAGGGTTCGAGTTCTGGTCCGAATAATATGCAAACTTATAGAAAATTGATTTTTCTAGTTGCGGAATGTAAACCGCTCTGATTTTTACATGAAATAAAAGCTCCTTTTAAGAACCAAACTATCGTTCGAAGGCGGCTTAGAATGAATTGTAGATTTCTCTGTTTTTGGAAAAATATCAAGACACATTCCAAGAATTGTAGGAAGCGCTCAGCTTAAAATCACGGTAAGCGGTGCCTATGCCAATAAAGGGAAAGAGTTTCCTTCCATGCTCAAGCTGTCACCAACTTACTGATAGCAAATTTACAATTCTCACTCACCTTACCTTGGGTCACGATCGATATCTGAGCACGTTCGGGGTTATGGATGATGGAAAAGGATCCAGAACTTTGCTTCGTGGCGATGGGCATAGGTGGAGGGAGTCGTTTATAAAGAATTTTAAAGATATGAAAACAATTTTTAGTATTCTTAAAATCAATCAAATACTTAAAGCAGTTATAATACTCAACCGTTCCTATAACTTAGAAGAAAGTCTATGGCTTTGAAGTTTCTTGCTCTGGAAAACATACATAGCAATTTAACTAATGAACCAAACATGTTAGTAGAAAACTTTTAAATAAAAAATACATTAATTAATAAAAATAATAAAAATGAGAAACATTTCCTACCGTCACTTATTCTGCAACACAGTAAGCACGGCAAACATGCACATGACCGCCATTAAACTCAATCTGGCGAGTGTCACATGCTCACATAAAATTCAATGACAAGTGGCACTCTTTATCTCAAATGCAAATATGCAAACATTTCTGACACCAATTTATTTTATGTCGGTCATACATATTTATATTTATATTTATATTTATTTCATTTTTAGTTGCGATTAAAATGAAAAGCTTCAGTTTTCATGACTCGAAAGGCGAGAGCAAGCATTCAATGACTGTGCAAACAGTGCGAGTGGTTTTCGTTATCAACTCTAGTGCCACCGCACATACATACACACATATGGTATATATATAGGTAAACATTTGAAAAATGCTTTAAATATGTTGGTATGTATATGTACTTTCGCTTTCACTGACCAGCCAGCAACCAGCAACCAGCAGCCAGTCGTCTCTCTGACCAGCCTTAGGCGACCTAATTCGCTTGACTGCCTTCGGTCGCTGAGATTTGCGTGTGAAATCGAAATTTTCCAATAAAGTGCAACAGAGAGCAGCGACTTTCAACCACACATACAGATTTATGCATGTCTATGTGTATGCATTGTGCATCCTTCACGCCATGCAACTGACTTACTGACCGAATTCACATATGATTTACGCGCATGAGTGTGTGTGTGTGTGTGTGTATGTTGGACTCCTTACAATTTTGATACGCTGCCAGCGCGCCATCGATACGCCGTTTACTTTGCTTTTATTTGATTAATGAAAAATTATGCGCTTACCGCATTCAATGATATGGCTATAGGTGCATGTGTGTGTGTATGTGTGTTTGTGTGGCGTGCACCCGCATGCGCAGTTTCATGCAAATGAGTCGCTGCACACCACTGGCTCTGGGTAAACAGATATTTGTCTCCAAAAAACTCTAATGGTTTTTAGATTTTTTTTTTGTATTTCGTGTTGTTGTTGAGTCAAGCGCTTATGTCTTGCGAATTTATGGTCTCTGATGATTGTGTGGCTAAAGCGCAAGAGTTTTCGGTGGATAGGCAATCGAACGGCATTGACTGGCGTTTTGGCGCTGCAATAATTGCAAGTTGACACTAAGCTCAGCGCAACGATTGTTGGTCGGTCGCTTGGTGATATTTTATTTATTGCCGTTGCTGGTGATTTTTTCTGCCATAAAAGCGCAGGCGCAACATTTAAAAAAATAAAATTTATTTATTATGAGTTCATAATTTCTGGGAATTGTATACCCTTTACGTAGGTTGAAATACCTCACTTGCATATATAGGGAGCACACCCCACACTCAACTAACAATTTTACAAAGAGTTTCTGTGAATTGTAGAGAACTCAAAATAGTCATTGTAGTTTATTAACCTAAATTTGCTCACCGACTTAAAAGCTCAGTAGAAGGTTAAAAGCTCTTACACTGACGCCTTTTTTTCACAGTTAACGAAAAGTGGTTTTTGAGTTGTTTTAAAAGAACCGAGTACTTTCGCAATAGTAATTTATACATTTATATTTCTTTTAGATAAATCTGTTAGATTTCCCCAGACACTAAACATCACTTAAAATTTTTGTTTTTAGAACTATATATTGAATAGAACCGCTCTTAGTGAACCAATCAGGTCGAAACACCTCATTTCTCCTGCTCTAACTTTTATTACCACCTAGTTCCCACAATAATCAACAACAGCAAAAAATCTGCCATCTGATTTAGTGAAAACTATTTTTGAACAAATTTCTTAAATAATGCCAAGTTGGGCTCCTCTGGCATTTTCAGGGCTCTTCTACTAGTTTCACGTTACGAATCAGGAGAGGTAAAGAGAGTATAAGGGAAAAAGAGCATAATTATATAGGGAATATGTAATGGCACTGCTTCTTTTCATCTCTGTTGACGAGATCTATTAGCGTTTCGGTGTTTGGAGTTTTACCTTTAATAAGGGGTGTTCTCAGTAGCTCGTTCTTACTTAGCGAGCTTAACTTTAGCAGCCCTTTAAGATCATTTAGACACTTTAGACTTACTTGATAATATTGTAAATGCCATTTTGGGGTTATTGCTCCACTTCTCCTTACAGATAGATACATTTTTTGGGAAGCTGAAGTTTTCTTGAAACCATGGCCAAGCTCATTGAATAGATGAGGGTTTCCAAAGTAAGTCCCAGTTCAGATATGCCTCAAAATATTTCATCTGAAAATATATTTTCAAGGATTTTACACACATAAGCCGTAAAAAGTCCATCGTTAATCCGTAAGGCCAACTGAATATCATATGGTAACTTAGAATACAGTCGAGCGCTCTTTACCATAAGTCCACCGAAAGGTATTTGTAGCTTCCTCTCTTTTCTTTCCCACTATGTTAAGTCCTACGAAATTTTAAGCTTTGATTTTTTGGTGTAAAATTAATTTTAAATAAAATAAAACAAAAAATAAAAGTAAATAAATGAATAAAATGCTAAAGTCATATCGCACTGCTACTATTCCATTTACCCAGTGCACCGGACTGTGTGAAATATTAAATATTGAAATAAAAAAAAAATAAATAAATAAAAAACAACTGTCAATGATATTTATGCAGTTATATTTACATAAAAATGCATATAAGAATATTTTTATAAATCTGACTCGAGTGCAACCACTTAACAGATCTTAACCCATGTTGTGCCATGGTCAGTTTGGTTGCCAAGCTTGTCGCGCGCTGTGCAGCCAGATCGCATAACACGCCTTGCAGCAGCCACCACCAAAGCTTGCTTGAATGCACAGCAATGTGTGCCGGCAGCTGGCGAGGCGAAAAGTCAGCAAAGCATTTAATTACGAGCCACACAAGCGTGAGTGTGAGTGTGAGTATTGGACACCAGACTAGCTGCAGCCTCGCTCGGCGGCAAACATTTGTGGCAAAGACAACGTGCTGTTGCCACTAGAGGCGTACCAAAACACTAGTAACGCCACTAATAGCAACAACAATTTGGTGTTTTTTTGCATAATATAAACAAGTCAACAATTTTGTATTTTAATGCCGATTTTTTTTTCGCTCTCAACTAATTTCAATTTAAAATTATTGCTGAATTTTGTATTTATTTACGAAATTTTCAATTTTTTATTTTTTTGCGCCTTTTTTTTGGGTTTCAGTCGTCATAAGTTATGCATGTGCATTTCAGTTTTGAACGGTCACCTTATTTATTTATTTATTTAGTGTATATTTCTGTTGCTCTACGAATCTATGTATGTGTGTAGACATGTGGCGGTTGGCAGCAAATCGACAGATTTGTCATACCTTTTTCGTTTGGTTAATGAGTAAATTGCTTTAATGGCCGCTTTGACTGCCAGAGTGACAACTTGATTAAAGCATTAAATTGACAGTTTTACATGCAATGCAAATATACATACACACATATGTACATATGTACCTCGACCTGCGTGTATGACTTGTATGTTCGTATGTCAGTTGCATTGACAACATTTCAAATTCATGTCTCGGATTTATCAAATCTAAATGCAATTGATTTTTCATTGACACAAAATGAAGTGGAATAGATGTATAATTCTTTATAACGGCATTTATCTTAAGTGACGTTCGATCCCCGAAGATTGAATTTATTTCGCCACTGTACCATAATTCTGATAATTGTCGATTAGTTGACTAAGAGTACCAGTATGCACTTATTTGGGATTAGGTATGTGATAGTCACTTTTATGCGCCTTTATGAGGAACTTAAATTCAACTTAAAATATTTAAGCTTTTCTAATTCACTTTTGCAAATGGAGTAGCAATTAAAAATGTGAAAAAATATAGTCATTAATTTCTAAGATAAATAAGTTCTCTTTATTGTGTATTGGTTATAAGGTCATAGCTGATTTCTTTTAAATTCAAGAAAATTTCAGCGGGAAAAACGAAGAAATGTCATAATCATGTCAGAAGACGAAATTTAATTACTCAGTTTTCGTGGGAAAAAATATTTTTGAGTGAGTGGATACCGCTTTCCCAAGTGGTTGATATCACTGCCTTAATGATTGTAAGGCTCTTGAAAAATATTTCTGAGTATTGATCGTTGGTCTAATAAGTGGATAAAGAAGTAGAAGATATGCACAGAGCGATGGCCTAAAAAGTGCAGAGTATAAAGAAAAGTTCAGCCAATAATCTAGAGCACAGAGAAATACTAAACCAGCAATCTAACACACCTCCCTTCTGCAACCTCCCAATGTAAGAAAACTGTGGAAGTAGATTCGAAAAACCACTGCAAGTTACTCATTTGAAGTTATCAGAGTGAGAGCGAGACCGAGCGTTTTCAATGACTTCGAGAGGGTAAGACCGCACACGTGAGACAACTTTGACCCATATAACCGACTTTTTGCTTTCCACCCCACACTTAATCGAATATTTAAGGAATTAAGTAACAGAACTCAGTTAAACTTCGTAGCCATACTAGTTTTTATTGAGTCCTAAAGTCTAAACCAAAATGGTTTACAGAAATGGATTATCTCCCATATAACAGTGGTCTATTTGTGATCTCTCTGCATGGACTTCTAATATTAAAAGTATTTATCAAAAAAACTTTCCTGACTTTAGGAATACAAACGATAATAACAGTAAGTTCCAAGAATCTGCAGAACATGCTAACGTCATTTACCGAAAATAAAGATAAGCCGTAGGGAGTGCAATATAAATATCAGCCAAATATCTAATCTTCGGTTCCACCCAAACATACCATTACTTGTTTTTGTTTAAATTTGATTAACAATAGATTTCATATTGTGGGACCAAAAAAAAAAAACATAAACTACCTTATCTGAATCCATTGCTCAACCTAAAATTGTGGCTTGCACCTTAACATCTTAGAGCATTGTACCCCGGTTCCAATTTGACATCGACCCAACTATGATAATAACGGAGGCAGGACAGCGACAGTTAAGCGTGTTTGTCATTGAATTGGTTACGATGGTTATTGGTGTTTCGGCTGCTTGTCTTCAAAGACAGTTTAATGTGCTGAACTGTGGTAGCTACAGAAACAATGTGGTAGTGGAGTATACTTATCTATTCGGACCACATGACCTAGCCAGCGCAGCCGCTGTTTCTTGATTCGCTGAACTATACCAAAGTCATCGTATAACTCGTGCAGCTTATCATTCCATCTACTGCGGTATTCGTCGTTCCCAACTCGTAAAGGACCGTAAAACGTGGGAGACGAGTCGCGAATGCGATGACTGTTTGTTTGATGACGGGAGATATTTCGTCTTGCCATTTGTCACTACTTGACCTACATCCTTGGCTTCCTTATCCAGTCTGGAGAAAGAAGAACTCACGGTGCGGTCAATGTCAAAATCATCGACTTACGCCAGCAGCTGTGCACTCTTATAGAAAATTGTACTTTCTCTATTCAGCTCTGCCGCTCTTATTATCTTCTCCAACAATAAAATAAAGAAGTCACACAGTAAGGAATCACCCTGTCTGAAACCTGATTTGGTATCGAACGGCTCGGAGAAGTCCTTCCCGATCCTGATAGAGCTTTTAATGTTGCTTAAGGTAAGATTACATAGCCGTATAAGATAGCAAATACATATGGACGTAGAGGCAGCTCCTATTCGTGCTGTCGAATGCGGCTTTAAAATAGACGTAGAGGTGGTGGGTCGACATCCTCTATCCACGGTTCATTTCCAAGGTTTTGCGCATGGTGAATATCTGGTCAATGGTTATTTTCCAGATCTAAAGCCACACTGATGAGGTCCTATCAGTTTGTTGAATTCATCAGAACTAAAAAATATATCTACATATATCCATAAGGGCTAGAGTTCTGCAGAGGAAATATTTTCTTTCCCTCCTCTTATGCATCCTCATCAGCTCTTAGGTCTTCCATTTGAAAGATTCATGAGCATCCAGATAAGCCTCATATTTTCATTTTCAATCATCCTCTTACGAACTGGTTTAAAATTGCGCATTTAAAATTTTGAGCGAACCGAAAAACCGAGGCGTTCCACCGTGTCGAAACCATTGTATGCAACAGATAAGTTCAATATATTTCCAATGTAAAAAGCATGCACTTCGGCTTGTACAATAAGAACATGTTCTTATACTCCTTGGCAGGCTTCCGTGATTTTGGGGCTTCTACTCGTAGAATTATTTTCTAATGATATTCTCTGCCGAGGAGCGATTCTGATTAGAAAATATTATTTTGGATTTTGAGACAACACATTTTTTAAAAAGATCTCATGAGGTTAATTACATCCAATTATTCAGAAACCTTTTGACCACAAAATTCTTTCATTTCATTTCCAGTAAGGTGTCACAAAGCAGAGCACCCACTCCATTCACAAGCAACATGCCAGAAATACTTTTATTAATACTGAAATATTAGCAAAAATGTTTGCAAAAAGTTGGCATTCAAAATCGGTATGAGAGGTCGGACGAGGAGTACCGTAAAATAAAAAAAATATTAACCGCTAAGTGACAGTAAATGTTTAAATATTCGACACATATTAAAGAGAAGCGCTGTCAGAAAGTCAAACACGCGGCAGTGGGAAGTTTATTATGACAGACAGCCAGCGGCCGGTCACTGAGCAGTGAGTGAGTGGAAGCAACAAATGGGCAGCTGGTTACCAACTGACGAAGGTACGTACGACAAGCGGTTGTACATATATTCAAGTGCATGCGATTGTGTGTGTGTGTGTGGAGGCGTTTGGCGCGGTGCTGCGAAAATAAAAGTAAATAAAAATTTTAAACTTGTTAAATACTTCGAAATATAAAAACGCCCATTTTTCAAAGACGCACAATTGGATGTGCAAAACAACAAATACAACAACAACGACAACAGCAAACAACAACAAGGTGACTGGTGGCCATAAAACAAAGCGTAAATAAAATTAATTTTCACCAAAAACGGAAAGAGACTTCACATTTAGAAAGGGTGTGCTCTCAGCTCAGGGGTAGAGGAGGGGTGCTTGGTAGTTGGAAAAAACGTTAAAATCAAAATTAAGCAAAAGTGCAAGACATCAACCAATTAATCACATATTTTTTCCAAACAATTTGATGCTGTTGTTGTTGTTATTATTGTTGTTGTGTTCATTGAGATTGACTGTTGTTTGAAGAGGCCAACAAAAGCGTTGTATACAAATGTTCAACTCAAATTGAAATGAAGTGAAACGAACAAAACAAGTTCCAAAGCACAAGCTATGCGCTTCAAGCTTAGCTCACCGTAAATATGTATGTACATACATATATACATAGATATGTATTATTGTTGGTGTATGTGCGGGTGAAGGTGGTAAATTGTTGTTGTGGAGTGAATTGTGAATTACGGTAAAAGGCAATTGGAAGAATCCCACGCGCGCCACAGTCTCAAGTGAGTAACGAGACAGAGATGGAGCATCGCGGACACACACACACACACACAAGCGGAGATTCAGACAGACAGTTGGCCAAAAAAAAAAAAAAACGAAGATGGAACGATAGGTGGCACGTCGAGGTCACTGCATGCAAACAAAGACTGAGAAATTAAAATAGAGAAAGACGCAAGAAAAAAAAAAGAAACGAGTAATAAACAACGAAAACACAAATCAATATCGAAAGTACAAAATGTAAAAGCAAAGGTTTGTACAATTTAATTGTTTTAATGAAGTTAGCAATTCAAAAGCCTCCTCACCCCCGCAAGCTTTAGTTGGCGCAAAGCCACAAATTGTACTAGAGCTGTAACGAAACTGCGATTTCGGTAGGCTTCGCCCCTTGAAGAGTTAATATCGAAAATTCAATTCCTCCGTGTCCGTCTCCGACTTTAACGAACAAATGGAATGCGGAAGTCGGCTTCAACAGCCTCCTTCAAGGCTGAGTTATAGTTTGTCAGAAGAACTTTTGAATGTTATAAGTATCCCAGGTTCATCATAGCGAAAGCATATGAATAAGAAGTCGGTACTTGCCAGTTGAGTTGGTCAAAAACTGTTTTTCTTCTATGGTTTCCGAGAAACGGAAGATTGATAACTATTCGGTTCAAGCAAACAAAATTACTATGCGAACATTACCTTAGTCTAAGACACATTACCTGAGCGACAATAGGCCTATCTACCTCGGGAAAAGACATGGTGAGCAGGGAGTCTTTACTACTCTATCTATATGACCCCTTACAAAGGCGGACATGCGCAAAGAAATTCATAGCGTATTAAGCTTCGGTTCCGTCTTCGCATCAGGTGAATTCGCCTCCGGAATGTTCATAGCGCGCATGTACCATTTGATCAAACTGCCGTTGCCGCTGCCGTTGCCTGCTCGTTGATGAACTGCCACAGTGCAAGCGACTGCCTGCTGAGACATGCTAAATAGGGACATGCCACACCAAAAAGCGCTTTTGACACATGGCATGTTCTTCGTTCGTGGAACAATCAAGCAAAACATGGAACGCATGGAATGGACGGCGCCAACAACCAAACAAAAAAAAAACAAAAAATCAATTCAACTAAAACCAAACTCACCACAAATGGAGGATAACATCCGCAATACAGCAACGAACAATGGCTAACATTTTGGCGGTTGTACCAGCTCATTAGTATCATCACGTTTTAATGATTTAACAACAGAAATGCTTTGCAAGTAAAGAAAATAAATAAATAAAAACAGAATCATTTTAAAATGAATGTTAAAAAATAAAAGCCAAATCAAAAATTAAAAAAATAAAATTTAAATAAAAAAAAAAATTGTGCTGAAAAATTTCATTTCAGGCAAAATGAAGCTGCAAATTGAAGAAATGACTTCATTTCCTTGCTAAAAGTTCCCAAAATAAAATTTAAATTAAACTTGACACGTTTGCATTATGTGTGGCAGTTAAACGCTATCATCATTAAAGTGCAACAGCACCCAGTGGCTGACTCTCTGGCTGGCTGGCAGGCTGGCGGTGCAACGCAGTTCGATGTTTCAATTTTGACCAACAAAAACAAAAAAAAAACATCCGAAAAAATTCGGAAAAATGCTCTAAAAGCAGTAATTGTTTGGCGTTGATTGCAATTGACTTAAAGCTCTGCTTATGAGCTGTCAGCAGCGTCTTCAAAGCGCATACCCTCTGCGATGAGACTACACTCTTCTGATCGCCAAGGTAAGCTCCAGCATTTTGCTTGCACTTTGGTGCTGATTACTGTGTTTATGCTTCAAAATACTCGGACTAAATTTCAACTCGTACTGGTTCGATGCTGCTGCACCTACTTCAGCTGATCGCAATTAAGTTGTCAGTGTTTTTGTGAACATCAAGCAACCTGCACTCAATTGCTGGGCATCAATTTGGGTGCATCTTGTGTGCGGGTAAAGGTGTGTTGGTTCTTTTAAAATGTGTCTGGGTATATAGATCTAATTTTTGGTGAGTTTTCAACTACACCATAAATAATAATGCCCTTGGAAAATATTTACTAAAAAAATAAAAATTCGTTTGGCTGCTTCAAGAAAAGTTCAATTTACTCATAATACCAAAAGCTACTAAAAGCTAGAAATCTTCCTATTAATAACCTTGAAAATATTCTAACTTAAACTGATCGCTGAAAATAATACAAATAAGTCATCAATCTATTTGAAATCACAACATCGGTAAAATTTAAAAAATTCAATAATATTGATAATTAAAATACAGAATTCGTATTAGCTTCATTCGAGCGCCATCTAGCGACCAATTTTACGTAACTAGGTATATCTCAAGCCCTAATGACACATGTCAACTTATGTTTGTCAACTAGGGATCACAAATCCAAATTGTTTGAATGACTCTTGCGCCGCCGGCAACTTAACATATAAATACCTCTATACTTTGAAAAAAACGTCCCGCAATTTTTTGCTAAATTTTTTTTTTAATTAAATATTTTTTCTAAACATATTTTTTACAATTTTATTTTTCATGATTTTATTAGCTTCAGCTTAGCACAGTTTGCACAAATTTTTTTCTTTCTCACAGTGTGTACGACCTTCAACAGTTTTTTTCATTCTCCTCGCCGTCAAAACATTACAGTTAAGGCCATTTAAACTAAGAAAAAAGAGATGGAAAATACCAAAAAATTAAGAGAATACTAAAATTTAAATTAAATCAGCCACGCCGTACAACCAAGATGTTGTGTAGAGATGTCAAAATTGACAGCTGAGTTGTCAGTCAATAAATGGCCTTCTTAGTTGTTGCGCGCGACTGTAATCATCACCAAGCCACACTAATACATCTTTAAAGGCAAATTGAAGTTACCGTATATAAAATAATGATAAGCGTTAGTAAAAAATATTGTTTGAGAGCTGTCGGACATTGTTTGCATAATTAGATTGGATACACTACGAAGTAATCTTGACACTGTTATCCGACTACAAACGAACTGCAAGCGAAAAAAGACTTTTTATGAAGGAGGAGAAGAAGAAATACAAAAGTTAAGTATATTTAAAAAAACAGTAAAATATTAAATACAAATTAACAGTTGCAAAAAGACTGTCTTGTAAATCACAGTGGTCATGGTAGATACATACGCATATATTAAAAAACATTTATTACTAATTTGCTTTCCTTTTGCATTTTTTAATAGTTGCTTTTGTTAGCAAAGCAAAGTGTAGATCGAGACTCCCCAGGACTAGTTGGCATATTTCCCGCTGAATTATATGTGGCTAAAGGCATTTTATCGCCACTGCTGTACAGTATTTTTATAGTCTGTCTGCGCAGGCGAAGTAAAATGATAATCATATCAAAATCATGTAAATTCGAAAGGTTTTAGGCCTCAATTCGAATTTTCAAAAATCCTTGGGAGGCTGCTCGAGACTCATATATGGCATAAATTATCCTCAAACAGTCCTACAAATCTCTTAATGCTTACTCTAGATGTTGAAATAAGTGCCCTTTGTGGAAATCGTGGAATCCATTTTGAGAAACAGTATTATCTATGCTGAAAAAGAAGCACGTCAGTCATACCCCTCAAGAAATAACAGAAAAGGCTGCACATAAGCTCAGCTAAACATACGGCTCAAAGTCCACTCTCTGTTACTCTCACTCAACATGTACATGAGGCTCTCGGATTACGGTATCGTCTTCCAACCAGATTTTACTTATCTATTACTATTGTATACGTGTATATTCGGATAGCCAAACGGATATTAGATCTCCAAGTGTCTAGAAGAGTCTCTGTCGAGCACTAAGCGCCACACGCCAATACTCTCTATTGTATACGTGTATATTCGGATAGCCAAACGGATATTAGATCTCCAAGTGTCTAGAAGAGTCTCTGTCGAGCACTAAGCGACACACGCCAATACTCTCTATTATTTCAAAGGAACCCATTTTGAGTTGATTGAGGACATTCAGGCGGCCGTGACGAGGGTACAAGCATATATCCAAGTCGAAGCGTTCCAGAAATGTTACGAAGCATAGAAAACGTGCTGGAATCGTTCCATAGCTGCCCAAGGGGACTAATTTGAAGGGGATGGCAGAGTTGTAGAATAATTTTGAAATATACGGTTTTTATGGAATCAGTCTCATTACTTAATTGTCGCACTTCGTAAGTGTCTCAAAAAGCTGAAAATTTGATAACATTACATTTCTTTTTAAATTATTTTGGAAATTTAACCCCCATAGATTATACTTACTTGATTGGAAAGGTTTTACGTCTGTCAACAATATTTTGTGTGCGTCAGCGTCTGTTTCTGATAACGACATTGGTTTGTGCCTCTTTGAAAATGTCATTATATTGGATGAGTGCATAAGTTCGTGCCCGATTCCGCTGGATGCCCTACGAATCGTTTGAGAGTGGCGCTCGTGAAAGAAATATATACATATTATATATCGTTGGAAAGGTGACAGTCCGAACTGTAAATCAAGCATAAAATAACTTCATTTTGATTTGAGTTGCTTAGTGAAAAGACGCATGGAAGATGAACAACGAAAAAGATCATATGCGTCATATTATGTTATACGAATTCCGCAAAGGAAAAACAGTGGGCGCTGCAACTAAAGATATTCGCGAAGTTTATTTGGACCGTGCTCCAGCACTCCGCACAGTAAAGAAATGGTTCGCGAAATTTCGTTCTGGAGATTTTAACCTCGAAGATCAACCTCGCAGTGGACGGCCTTCTGAGCTTGATGACGATGTTCTAAGGACTTTAGTTGCGAATAACTCACGTATTTCGACGGAAGAGGTTGCCAGTGAATTAAACGTCAACAAATCAACTGCGTTTCGTCGTTTAAAAAAGGTTGGGTACACTTTGAAGCTCGATACATGGGTGCCACATCAGTTGAGTGAAAAGAACAAAGTGGACCGTATGTCAACAGCAATTTCTTTGCTTCGACGGATCAAAAACGAACCTTTTTTGGATCGGCTCGTGACTGGCGATGAAAAATGGGTCCTGTACAACAATGTTCAACGCAAAAGAACATGGAAACAGGCACACGAAGGGGCGGAACCGATGTCGAAAGGTGGATTGCATCCGATGAAG
Organism: Ceratitis rosa; assembly: GCA_037013455.1. Lineage (NCBI taxonomy): Eukaryota > Metazoa > Arthropoda > Insecta > Diptera > Tephritidae > Ceratitis > Ceratitis rosa. Next base: position 6,531,057 of record JAWMAG010000008.1, on the reverse strand, counting down.
GTACTGCTGTGCATTTGGTGAGATACCCGAGGCGTGATCTATTTGAGCTCTTGCCAGCTGGAGAAACGATCACTGCCAACAAGTATTGTCAGCAATTGGTCGAATTGAAGAAAGCAATTGATGAAAAACGTCCGATTTTGGCCAATCGCAAAGGAGTTCTTTTCCATCATGACAACGCCAGGCCACATGTTGCAAAACCGACCCTGGCCAAACTGAAGGAGATGAATTGGGAAATCATGCCGCATCCCCCATATTCACCCGACATTGCACCTTCTGATTATCATTTGTTTCGATCGCTGCAGAACAATTTGAATGGAAAAAAATTTAAAAATGTGGAAGACGTCAAAAACCACCTTGACACCTTTTTCAACGAGAAACCGCGCGATTTCTATGAATCAGGCATCCGTAAATTGGTTGAACGTTGGGAGTGGATTGCCGAACATGATGGCGAATACATAATTGATTAATAAAAGCGCTTTCTTCAAAAAATTTCAATTTTAGTTTGCACTTGAAATCGGGCACGAACTTATGCACTCATCCAATATTTGCGGGAAGTTTTGGTTTTCTATTTCAATTAGAAGAGCTGATGATCGAAAATTACCAGAGACATGGAAAAAAGTAGTCGCTTCCAATGGACGATTCTTTCAAGGATTTATTATTTACTTTTTTTCAATAACACCTTTTTTGAACACAAATGAAAGTAACAATTAATTTGTAAACCCAAAGTTTTTACTCTAAATTATTTAGTCTATATGAGGAAAAATATAACGAATAGCTTCCCTCTGTGCCTCAAATTTATGAAGTGTAGGCTCTATATCAGTAAGCGCATTGGTTTTTAGTAGAATAAAATTGATGATTCCTATCTATTGAAGATATTACTTAGAGAGTATACATGTAGGTATATATTTACATAGATTCTACCTGAAAAGGCTTTCACGCATTTATGTACTTGTTTGTATAAATAGTTTCAAAAATAAGTTTTATGAGTAGGAAAAATTCAAAATTTTTTGTCAGATTTTTATGGCTTGATTTTTCTATTACCAATTCAAAGGTTTTGGAATTAATAAAAAAATAATAATATTTTACACCACGACTTTATTGAAAGATTCAAGAATCTTGATATCGGTATTTTTTATCGTCTAAGCCCACATGGAAGTGCGTATAAATACAGTATGAAAACTGAATAAAGCAATAGAATTAATTGAAGTTGTAAAAGAAATATCAAAAATATTTATTTAAATAGCTTTAGACTTTGCTTTTAGTATTTTACGTGTTTATTTTCACTTTCATAAAAATGTCATATTGACACTTCCCGAAAATAGCGATCAGAATAACAATAATAAATAATAATAATAAATAACATAATAAAATAAAGCTATTTAGCTGCATCTTTTGCATGCCACAACGCACTATCGCAATATCGTAATCTTGAAATCTCGTAAAATCGTAAAAATCGTAATAAAACAATAGAAAAACCAATTGTAATATAACAGTGGGGGTATTGATTGAGGCTCGATTGGTTAGCTGTTGCAATGACTCGAAGCTAAATATACTTCATATAATCATATATGTACACGTATGTACGTATTTATTTTGTGGTTAATTTTTTGTTACTCTTTTTATTTCCCTGTGGTGTATTAATTTTAACTACTTTCTCTGCTTTCTACTTAAGATTATTTCCTCTACACATTTTTATGTTTATTTTTCTTGCATTGATTTATAATTTTTAAAAAGTTAACGCGTGATAAGAGGCAGCTCACTCACTCGGCCCTGCTGTGGTACGAGGTGTTTACTGCCACAGCCAATATTCCCTTTGTTCAAGTATTCTTTGCGGAGGCAACGAAGTTGCCGTCAGTTTTTATGATATCTCCAAAATATATGCATTCACACATACATAACACCATAACTGGACTCTTACTCTAGCTTTTCCGCTCCCAAATTTTATAGCCGTCGCCATAAAAATATCACTAATCATAAATTCATGGAAAATACATAAAAATGAATCTTTTTGCCCTCACTTCGTTGGTACTTAAGTGAGAAATATTAAAAATTACTTAAGTGGCATATCGAATTTTATGTTTATGATATATGTTTGTAAAGGGTGTAAAAATTATGAAATTTACATCGTCAACAACAACAGACTTAAGGAAATAAAAAGTTTTTGTATTAAACTAATAAACATTGAGAGTAAGTTCAAATACAAATATGATATAATTTCTTTCTACAACTTCATTTTTCTCTCAATGTTACCCGATTTCCGCCAAATATTTCGATCTTCTGATTGACTTAATATACGATTACACTGAGATGGGATAATAATCTCTTCTAGACATCAAAATCGCACTCATTATCCGCTTTTGTATTTCATATCTACCTGTTATTGGCTCTTGGCTGATCTTTCTTTAATTTGTAGAAGTGACCCACATCACTGTCACTTGCCGCTTGAAGTTTCGTAGAGACAATTTTTTTTCAACTTTTTTTTTTAGATGCCAATTGTGTAGTGTTTGTTTTGACATTTCCCTCTATTAATAATCCGAAAGCAGATAAATAACAATGCTAACAAGCATACATAGTTTTTAACAAGAAAAACCCATTTAAGATTTCATAGAAATTAGCAAACAAAATAATTATTAATTAAAAGGAGAATTGATATACGAGCAAATATAAAAAAATAAAGTAATAACATGAAATAAAATTAAGCATAACATAAAAGTTAAAAAAGAAAAATAAAATAAAATAAAATAAAATAAAATAAAATAAAATAAAATAAAATAAAATAAAATAAAATAAAATAAAATAAAATAAAATAAAATAAAATAAAATAAAATAAAATAAAATAAAATAAAATAAAATAAAATAAAATAAAATAAAATAAAATAAAATAAAATAAAATAAAATAAAATAAAATAAAATAAAATAAAATAAAATAAAATAAAATAAAATAAAATAAAATAAAATAAAATAAAATAAAATAAAATAAAATAAAATAAAATAAAATAAAATAAAATAAAATAAAATAAAATAAAATAAAATAAAATAAAATAAAATAAAATAAAATAAAATAAAATAAAATAAAATAAAATAAAATAAAATAAAATAAAATAAAATAAAATAAAATAAAATAAAATAAAATAAAATAAAATAAAATAAAATAAAATAAAATAAAATAAAATAAAATAAAATAAAATAAAATAAAATAAAATAAAATAAAATAAAATAAAATAAAATAAAATAAAATAAAATAAAATAAAATAAAAAAAATAAAATAAAATAAAATACAGTAAAATAAAACAAAATAATATAAAATAAAAAAAAAATAAAATAAAAAACAATAAAAGAATAAAATAAAATAATAGAAAATAAATTAAATAAATAAATAAAATAAAACAAAATAAAAAATACCTAAAGTAAAATAAAATAAATTAAAATAAAATAAAATAAAATAAAAAAATAAACAAGGAAAATTAAAAAATAACTACAGTAAAATAAAATAAAAATAAATCAAGTAAGATAAAACAAAAAAATAAACAAAAAAAAAAGAGATGAAATTATTAAAACAAAAAAATAACAAAATAAAAAAATTGAATCAAAATTAGTTGAAGAGGCACTTAAATAACTTTATGTTGAATAAAATCAAATTGAAATAAATGCATATATTACATTCTTTTACCATTTGTAATTCAAATATCTTTTTTTTTACGTAACTATTTTAGTTTTTAATAGTTTATATTTCAGTTTTCGTGCAAGCGTATTTTACATCCCTAATCACAGCCATTTCAAGTCTTAATAGTTGTATTTGTGTTATGTTAATCCTGTAATAAAATGTTTGCATGTAATCAAAAAGGGGTGGAACATTTCAAAAAACCAATTAAAATGAATACGAACAACATGGATTACAACGGTTTAGTATAAATAACAAATGTAACAGAGTTAAGAGAGAATGAGAAGAGCATAAGCTTTTGCTGTGGTCACCAAACCAAAATAAACTAAATTTTTCCATACATAACTATGGGTATAAAAGAATGTGATGTACATACATATATGAATTAGGTATTAAAATATTTTTAATTCCGCTATAATTATTATGCATGCATTTTTTCTGACACAGACTGAAACCCTTTCATGGCATGGGTAACCCAATTTGAAGCTGAATTTTTATACATTTAGGCTTATGATAGTAGAAATTTAATTTTATAATTTTTTTTATTCTATAGAAAAAATTTCCATTTTGTTTTTCATAAAAAAGTTTTAAATTAATTTAATGCTTATGTACATTTTTCCTACCCCAGAACTTTGCTGAAATGTTGAGAATTCATATTTAGTGCAGAATCAACCAAAAGATTCCGCGGAGATTTATAAGCCACTAAAATAAATATAGAATTGTAGGTGATTATAGTCAGTAGAGTAAATAAATAAAACAAATACCATAAAGGAGGCAACAACAACAACATACAGCGATGTCAACATTGATAAGCCCAAATGTCGAAGATTAATCGGCGGGTTGGCATTTTTTGACATTTTTATAGGTTATCTGGTGCAGATGATGCTGTGGCCCAGACAATGTCGACGGGCGCAGCACGGGGTTAACGATGCCAACAACTGTGGCAGCAAGCAAGCAAGCAGGCCAACAAGCGGCATAACAAGAAGAAGAAGAAGGAAAAGAATATCATAATGTGTATTTTATGCAATAGCAGCAAATAAATAGTTTGTGCGCCAAGGCTAACAACTGTGAGTTGGCCAAGTAGCTGAGGGCTAAGGAGCTGTGCAAAGTGCCAAAGGACCAACAGCGGCTCCACATGATACTCGCACATCCGTGGCTGTTGGCCAAACGTGTATCTCGTATGTGTCGTAGAGAATGTTCGTCAGGACGCGTCGAGTTGATAAAAATCTCCATGGGCGGTAATAAGTAAAGAGGTATGTACATATGTGCTGCTTTATTACGGCTTTCACTTTTTAGTAGTTGTTGTTGCCGTTTTTTTTTTTTTGTTACAAATATAAATAGTGTTCTGTTACGGAAATGAAACACTATTTATGTTGTAAATATATTTATACATTGCAAGTAGAGCGCCGGAATTCGACAAGTGGAGCCAATCAGTTAGATATTTTGGGCGGTTTTAAGAACTTTTCTTAAATTTATTGGCACCAAATTTTATAGTATGAGTTAACTCTATTGAAATCTCTCACTAGAAGCCACAAATGTACACTGCTCCTTTTTCATACCCTGCGGTATCTGGCTCGCGAGCTTCGTAATCTCTTAGTGCCGACTCGTTCTTCAATATTCGGTACAAATCTCTAGGCCAAGCGTTATCCTCAGTATGAGCGTAGTACCAAGCATTTTTCATGCCAACGACCGAAAAAGTTCACAGTGTAGTTAGGCGAAACAATAATAAGGCCATAAAAGAAGGTTAAAACATCTCATTGAATAGCCGTTAAGACATACGTCAATAAGAGTTGTACACTCCACACCAAGAGCTGTCTTCGAGCATTTGGCAACTTACCTAAGTGGATTGTTGGCACTGTTGTTGCTATTATTGTACGCTCGTTTGTTATTGCTCCAGTATTGGCTAAGCTGGGAAACGCCTTTAGGTGGACATTTTGGTTTATTTATTGTCTTAAAAATAAATTTGACAGCTCCGAATGATGTCCAGACACATTTTATTTATAGCTGACCTATAAGTATGTACATGTATGTGTTTGTGTATAGAATGCTTTTGTTTGAGAGTGCATATTTGTGCGTACGTGGGTCGCCCATCGCAGCGGTGTGTAGCAAACAGTAGCTAACACGAGTGACAATCGGAATACTAAGCGAATAACAATAAAAGAAATATTATAGGTATATAAAGACGATGACGAGAATGACGATGATTTCAGTAGCAAATGCCAAAATAACAATAATTTTGATGGATTTTATGTTTCTCTTTCACTCTGTATTTCTTATAGTCAAAATGACATTAAGACAAAGAATATGCGAGAAATATAAAGGTGTTAATTTTGTTTTTATTTTATTTTATCGCTTTTTTATATTTTACATTTGCTGCATAAGAATGAAGGCTAATAAATCATGCATTAGATCTTGGCGTGTCAATCTCTACGAATATTCTCATAAAAAAAAAAAAAAACAATTAAAAATGTTTCCTATCGACATTCCTAATCGCACATTTTGAATGATTTTCTTCAAAAATAAATGCTTTCAATTCTCCGTTTTGATGGAAATTTCTTTCATACGAGTACTTGTATGACATATGCATGTTCTGCAGACCATTTGGAAAGATTTTGACTGTCCTCTGAGATATCAACAAAGTCTCAAATTAAATTATCTTATTTGTTTATATATTACAGCAGCCATTGTAGCAACAGCAAAATAAACAGAGGGTCTCCAAAGTATAGAAGAAACCACCAGCAGCCTAAGTGAGCGCCATTTAATTGAAAAACGTGGACTGCCCCGAGAATGGCAGAATAAGCGATCATCATACCTAAATCTCAAAGATGCTAAGAAACACATTTTTTCAAAATGTTAATAAGAGTCTCGCCTAAAGAAATTTATCTCTACTTTGACTCCGAATTTTTGTCCAAGAAACTCACTATGAAAGGCCGAAATGAACTTTAAGCCACCAGTGGATATTGAGAGACCGCTCATATAGGTAACTGGCATTTGGATTCGTTCTCAAGAAGGAAAAATTATAAAGAAAAACTACCACACACAAATGTTACCACAACAAACGGAGGGACCTACAGTTTATACTAAACAGCCTCCGAACGGCTGATGGCTGATGAGGAGCTTTTATTTCATGTCAGAAATACACTTGGAGGGCTTGACACTCCGTGCCGACGGACGACCGCAATTAGAAAATTTATTTAAATTACTTTTCTATAACTTTTTGGATGTTAATAGTACTACGATTTGAACATAGGCCGGTGTCTTATGTAAAAAATTAAAAAGATCATGGCAAAAAAATTTAAAACAGATCTTCATATCATACCTTACGAACAGAAGGTTTACATTTAAAGTGAAGAAGTTTATCCCAGAGGAATTTCCAATTACGACTGGTGTTCTTCAAGGCAGCGTTTTGTGTCTTATGCATGTCTTATTTTTCAGACATTTCAACGTGCGCAAGAGTACTAACCACAACATTCTCAGACGATACCACTATTTTATGTCAGAGCAAGTGCCCAATAAGAGCCTCAAACATATGAGAAAATCACTTGAAGCTCCAACGAGTTGGCTCTCAAACTGTTGCATAAAAGTGAACGTGTAAAAGTGTAAGTGTCTAAAGGCAAAAAAAACTCCAACTCTGAAACTAAAATACAACGTAATGATCCCTCAAGCAAATGAAGTTAAAGGATTCCTAGGTAATCCACCTATATAGGCAACTTACCCGATCGTAAAAAAAGTTCAAACCGCTAGCCTAAATTGGTTACTGGATAAAAATTCAGGTTTATGCTTTGATCATAAAATTCTTCTGTACAATTCTCTCATGTAGTACAATTATGGGCCTCGCCTACTCAGCTGGTATTCATAAAACGATTCCTTTTAAAAACTCTACGATACCTCATAGGTGCACTGTGGTATATGAGCAGCGAAAGTATCCTTGGGACCTCTGAATATCAATGGTACATACTAAATTAAGAAATATTTTGATTTTTTAGTAATATTTGTATTTATTTACGGAATCTACTTCGACATCAGAAGCCTCACAATGAATTATCAAATTAAATTAAAATATATGTATTAGCCCATTGTTTAATTTTATGAATGAGACCATCACTACACATCTTACCAAGCGCTTGAGCCACATCTAGAGAAACTGCCGAATAATTTTCTCTGTATTCGAAAGTTTTCCTAATTTCATTCGTTATTCGATTTACTTGTTCAATTGTGCCATATTTTTCTCGAAAACTAAATTGATTTGTAGAAATTATATAATTTTCATGAAGAAAAGGAGTAATTTTTGATAGCAGCACTTTTTGTGTAGGCAAGACAATAGACTGATTAGTCTATATGATCACGGCTGTGTTGGATCTTTAGCTATTTTAGCTATTGTATTTATCTGCGACTTTTCCCATTCTTGTGGATAATATTCTAGTTTTAATATGGCATTGAAAGGCACGATAGCAATGTTTGGCGACTCTTTTAGAATTTTTGGTGAGATGTGAACATGACTTAGAAGAAGGAATCTGCAGTCTTTTGAAGGTCAAGGTTTTATCTGTTTAATAGACAAAATCAGTAATTCATTAGCTTAATAAACTTATTTAAGGCTTAAATTAAGCAGATCCAATAAATAAACGTTTTTGGTGTAAATATATATTTGTTTTTATTTTTTTTTCATTTTATTTTAATATAGCACCTTATTTTATTTACCTATTTTTACAATTTCACTTAACATATATTCCTTCATAACTTCTATGACTTCTTACCTACATGAGCCTTCGATCGATTACCAACATTAATCACAGAGTTTAACTCCCAGCAAACATTTGGTTACTTTATGGCTTACATAAATAAGTTTAAAATTAAAAATTTCCCACAAAAATAGTTATTTATATGTGGGAAATAAGAAAAAATCTAATACTTTCAAAGTCACTTGCATAGTTCCAGCCTGAGCCATGATTAAGCAGGCAAATCCAATGGACGAAACTCTACTGTGAACAAAGCTCACGTTTCGCTTTCATTTTATTGCAAAGTCATTGGCTTGATTTATTTTCATTTTTATTTTTATTGAGGTCGTCGTGGATAGTTTTCGCTTTTCTACAATCAGTTTTCACAAACGAACAAAAAACAAAAAAAAAAAAATTGTTTTGTTGTTTTTGTTTTCTCGTTTGAGGTCAAAGTTGAAACACATTGAATGTCGCGCTGCCACATGAGCCCGCCCGCTTGCTATATTACATTACACCCACACATATATACTACCATAAATGAATATCTACATACACGCGCCTGCTCGTTTGACTGGCCGTTGCCGTTAAAAGTTTTACTTTTTTCTCTTTGTGCTGAGAAATGAAAACATTTCAATGATTCGCCACAAATAAAAAGGTAGTCAGTCAGTCAAAGCGCAGCCACAATGAGCCAACAAGGCAATAAACAACAACAACTAGCGCAAAAAGAGGAATAACAACGAGCATTTAAAACAAAGCGTAAATGTTTGTACGTATGTAGGTGTGGGTGTGTGTGTATGTGTTTGTTGTGCGCCTTATTTATACGCTTAGTAAATTTGATTGCCAACGAACGTGATCCGCGCCAAGTGGCCAAACCGAGTGAGTGAGCGAGCGCTGTGTGGCGTAGTATTTGTATATTTCAGCTTTGTTGAGCTTTGGTGGTTTTGAGGTTGCCATTCGTCTGCCTGCCATCTACCGCCTGCCTGCCGCCACACAATTCACCAGCTGAAGCCAAAGAGATCACAAGCTTTGCTGGGCTTTGAAATATGTACATATGTTTCTGTGTGTGTGTGTGTTCGCTTGTGATTTTGTGGGTTACATGCGGCGCAACAACCCACGCACCGCGGGAAGCCAACGGGCGCAGCCGCGAACCGAACCAACGCTTGTGCGCTGGCCTGTAAAGAACGGTGAAAAAATTGAGAAAAAATGAATAAATGAAAATTCACAATCATCTACATATATATGCATGTGCGCGTCGCGCTCCCTTAATCATGACATTCCAGCGCACGCCTTCACCCACACCCTCGCACAGCAAGACAGTCAGCATTTCAGTGCGCTCATTGTAAACGCGCCAACTGTGCGCGCGCCTGCGTTCCGGACCGCGTGCGCCGTCGCCTTCAACCAGACTCTTGAACGCGCTAGGTATATTTAGAGGCGTTACTATTCTTAAGTCTACCGTTTCGATACGCTGATTGTGCAACAATAATTACTATATGCGTGCTACAATAACCAACTACAGCAGCAGCGCGCTTATTGTTGTTCTTTAACCTAGTGACTCCCGCTGTCGTTGGCCGTTGTGTTGTTGGCTATTCGAATATTCTCTTTCTTATTTCTGCTTAACTATTATTTGTTTTGTTCGACTGTCAGTGCGTTTGTTAGCCGCGCGTCTCATTACTACATCGATTTTCTAGATTTGGGGCAATGCCATACATATACAAACTTACACACATATAAACATACAAACATACATAAAATGTAATCTAAACATCAAAAGATGCACATAGTTCAATAAATCGGACTGAAAAGCCATTAAACGGTTGCTGCGATTGCACTTCATTACAACAACAAAAAGTACAAACAAAGGAAAACACAATTTCAAGCCCATTTAAAATGATTTTCATTGCTGCGAAAGAAAAGCTCAAATCATTTCATCAATTTCTCACCTCTGCTTGGTAAGACAAAAACAATTTACAGCGCAGTAACGCCACTCCATTGGTCATAGCCAAGCTTACACACGCTCGCACATAGTTTTTATTACACCCACGCGCCCAGAAAAATGCCATTCTTCAATTTATGATCTTCACTTTTTAAATATAAAGCGCTTTTAACACTTCTGCAACACACTAGTCCCAGCCGAGCTCACCACTCTATGCATCTCACCTGGGCGTGATTTAGTATAATAGCGCCAATTGACCTTTGGCCTCACTCACACCAGACTGTTCAAAGTGGCAAGGGAATACATTTACACTCAGAAATCGAGTATTTGCTGGTTTAACTGAGCTTTGTCTAGCTTTTGACTTAGCTTTCACTGCTCAATTTCGTGTGCATCCAACTGACCCAATGACTGTGGGTTTTCCTTTTGGTTTAATTTATATCTGAGCTGAATTAATTTTATTAAAGAAAAAAAAAAAGAGACTTTTAGTAGAAATTCTTCTCAAACTATTTTAAATTATACGCCGTGAGAGATGGTCAGAGTAATAAGAGTGGTTGCAGGGATATGCATGACCTCAATTTATAGAACTTTTTTGATTAGAAGAGGCCTTTTAAAAAAATATTTTCTGACGAGGAACCTAGCATTACGCACCTCCCACCCAACCAACCGTGGAGGCGCTTGAAGGATAAACAAAAAATACGACAGGCCGGTGGCCGACAACCAGTGACAGTCCGGATTGCCCTTAACCGAGACTGACTTCTTACAATCAATAAGAAGAAATTGGCTCAGCAGCTGCTGAAACTTACATAGAGAATAAGATAAAAAAGAGCGTCGGAGGAATCAATGCTGGCGGAATGAGTATTAAAATCGTTACACAAACATCTAAACTGTTGTCCTCTCTGTTTAATAAACTCGGTATCAGGCAAGTGCAAAGACAGAAATTTGTTCTTCTTCTTAATTGGCGTAGGTACCCTTTCGGCGATTAGAACCGAGCGCGCCAATTGCTTCTTATTTCCCTAAAAAGCCGAGGTATTTGTCTTCAATAGCTTTCACCCACAAGAATGATCAGAGTTGGGTTCAAGAGCTTTAATCAGTGGCATATCTGAGGTTAACCTTCAAAGGTTCATGACTTTTGCCTCGACCATTCGACCAACTGGCTGAAGAAGTACATGTTCTGCGTATAATACAGTACGGTCGGATCTAAGGTTGCCCTGTGTCATGTTATTTTTCTGAATCGCTTTTTTGGATAATTAAAACTCACTGAAACATTTTCAAGCCACTAAAGAATAAACTTTTCGCCATTTGGTTTAACTAAACCGCAAAAAAGAGTAAACGATTTTTTTGGACGAACTCATGCCAAAAAAAGGAAAAATCTGTTAATAAATTGTTGATTTTGAAAATTGAATTCTTATTGACTCTTCGAATTATAGCTGGGCGTGTGTCCGAACCTCCAACCGCTCATTTGTGACCCTTGTCAGTTTAAACTATTCACCTCTCCGCCTACTTCTCTAAATCATTTCCATTTCGTAACGTGTGTTTCTCATTTTCAGTCATCAATTGCATTATCATCGGCTTCAGTATCAGCGCGCGATTATCAAGAACCGTGAGCTTTGTGAACGGGCGAGCGCTTACTGCACATTTTCATCGATTTTCATTGTTTTCTATTGCAGCACGTTTACTTTTGATTGCTGAATAATAATAATGCAGTACAATGACTGACGGCGAGCCAGCACAAAGAAGCTCGTCTTCTATTGACTAGTTGTTTGAAGAAGAAGCGCAAAAGGCAGCTTGACTCCGGCTACGTCGATTAAACGTTAAACTAAAACCACAAATTCATCATTTAACCAATAAACGAAAGCCGCGAGTGACGCCGGCAGCAATGAACGCGTGTCTATCAAAGCCACAAAGTTTTTCTTTTGGTTATTCTTTGTGCGATTGAGCGTTTGTGTGACATGGTGGGGGAGGTGGACCTGTTTTAAGTAGTTAGACAGAGTTTTACTCCGTTTAAGATGTGATGCAGGGGTAACTTGTGTGGTATATTTCAATTTTTCCTTATAAAAGTTGTAGATCTTTCGTCGCCTTTTTGTGTCAAGTGTTCTCCGAAATATTAATTATCAAGCCATCTATTAGCATTGTACTAGTGAAATACCAGTTCTTTTGTTCTACATATCATTTAAAGGATCAAAATAAAAGAACAAAGCAAAAATGTAAATATTGGGTAGCCCCAAAAGAAACCGGTGATTTTTTAAAGGATAGTAAATATATTTTTTTAAACTTCATAATGAACTTGAATCAGTTATGTAATTTCCATTTTGTTGGATGACCTTTCGCCATCTTTCCAGCAATGTCATTATTCCATACTCGTAGAACTTCTGGCCTTTATCTGCAAAAAACTAAGCCAAATGCGATTTTTTAGCCTCGTCATTTTCGAAAGTCTTACAATTTAATTAGTCCTGCAAAAAGATCGAAACAAGTGGTAGTCTGACGGTGCAAAGTCAGTGTTATATGTTGGATGTATCAACGGTTCCCAGCCCAGCTCTCTCAGTTTGTGGCGAGTGACCAAAGACGTGTGCGGTCTAGCATTGTCTTGGTAGAATATGGTACCTTTACGATTGACCAAGTCTGGCCGCTTCTAGTTAATGGAGGTATTCAATTTGTCCAGTTGTTCACAGAAGACATCCGAATTAATCGTTAGCAGCTCAAAATATACCACACCCTTCGCCAAACAAACAAATTAAAGATAATTACGCATACTTTTTTCCAAAGCGAGCTAAAAGTGACTGTTTATAACTGTCAAAAGAAAAAAAAACCAAAAAGCAGTCCTAACCTGTTAAAAAAAATGTCAACGCCGTCTGCATGAAAAATCGCCGGTTTCTTTTGGTGAAATCCAATATATGATATCACTGAAGATTTGTAGATGATAATTTTTACTACTATTTTTAGTGCCAAGAACTAAAAAATTTCTGGTTCATAACACACCGGTGTAACTACAGTCATGAAATACCAGTTCCTAGCGAAACGTTCGTCCCCCGGCAGAGAATGTCAGAACCTCCAAGTCTATTTTTGACATAAAATAAAAGATCCTCTTGAAAATCTATCAGCCTGGATTTGGTGGCAAGCATTCCCCGATATTAATAATTTAAATGGAGTTTAAATAACAGCCTTTGCTGCTATGGAAATCTTCATTCGAAAAGTGAAATAAGATTTTTGGAAACAAAAATGAATTTGTATGTACAATATTAAGCCAGCTCTTTAGGTAAATCAGTTTATATCCCTCCAAGTTAATATCTTAATAGTTTTTTCTCTAACGATGAATGGAGAAGAGGTTTCGTAAAGAAAGCGAACAGCATCTCAATCTATGAGGATGGTTTCAAAACGGACTGCAGGAAGCGGGCGGGATGTATATGTAACAAACTCAGTCGATATAAGCTAAGTGGGTGTTCTAGATTTTGAAAAGAACTGAATATCTACGGTAAAATAAAGAAGGCAACTATCTTGTATAATCAAGCGGCATAGATGTATTTATTATCGCCATTAGTCAATCTAAGCAGCATCACCAGTTCTAAATCCAAAGCTTACTAGCAGGTCAAAGGCCCAAGTTGAGAGCATATCTAGACAAATTTGGAGCAGGCTCCTATGTCCGTTAAGCGATCCAGAGAGAGCTTCAGTTGAAATATATACAAATATCATTGTACTGATAAATATCTATATTCAACTGTGATATTAGTAAGTAGACTTGCTACAAATGTGATAGAACAAAAACTAAAAGGTCTAGGAAAAGTATGTGCAGATTTACACAATAATGCGTCACTATCACTTCGGAAGCATGCCTCAGAATCGGGTCTACCTTATAGCAGCCTGGGAAGGGAATAGAGAATTATTTGTCCACACACTTGGAATCTATCAGGCACCTAACCTTAAGGGGTTGTTCACGGAAAACAAATCGGATTTAAGTACTTTCATCCAGAACACTAAATGGTTTGAACATAACGAGGAAATGTTACAGAAGTAATATTAAAATCTTCCATCGAATTCTTTGAACAAATAGGCAGTCAAAATTTTTGTTAGTTTCTTTTAATTGCTTTTGATTGATTTGTGGGATGATCCCAAGTTACTTAGTTAAAAAAAACGATCTTTTAAAAATGAGATTTTTTGTTTGTTTTTTTATTACGAAACCAACACTTGAACACCAATAATTAAAACTCTGACTCAAATTCAACCTCGAAATCAATTGTGACATGGAATTAATGAAGTCAATACTCAAAAGTGATTTGACTGTGCAACAACAACAAAGGTAGAAAAAAAACAGTAACAATAAACATGGAAAATGGCAAACAAAATTGTTGACATAGCAAAAGCAACGGAACAATTGCAAGGCACCAGCCAAGTCGTGGCGTCAGGGGCATTTATGACTGTGGGGAGCTGCCAGCAGCCAGCAGCCAACAACAGTCAACGAGAGCCAACATAACCAACCAAGCAACATAACTCACTCAGGCAAACAGTGCCAAGTCGGCTGACATTAGCATGACGGCTCACACGGTACGGCACACACGGTCCACCAAAAACACCAGAACACCCAACACCCACACAACAACGGAGCTACACAACTGACACACACACGCACACATTTGACTTGCAGCAGTCGCAAGCAGTGACAGTAAAAACGTGAATTATGAACCACCAGCAGCGGTCGACGCGACGCGACGCGTCGAGTCAGTGTCCAACCAAACCGCTGGCATGCCACAGCCAGCACCGCTTTGTTTGTTGGTCGGTAGGTGTTTGCGATCGTGCCGCATGGCGCACAGAAACAATACAAAATGCCATAAAACTTATCAGGCAGCAATAATAACAACAACAGTAGCAACAACAGCAAAATGTGCACAGCATTGAAGGAACGTTGTGTGGCATAAATGCTTTTTGGTGATGGTGCAGCATAGCGGTACTGAAAAAAAGCAACGAAATATTTTTGAAATATTTTTATTTTCGCTTCATTGGCTGAAGCGCCAAACGAATGACATTTCGACTGCTGCTGGCACAGGTATTTATTGCAAAAACAATAAGAGCAACAACAACACCGGCAACAATAAGTACGTGGCATATACTAGTATACCTATGTACAAACATACATTCATATGTACGTCAGCGCGTTTTGCATTCCCATTCAGGCATTTAAGCATTCGCACTGTCAGCTCACACGAGTTTTCCGGTCAGCAAGACAGCCGGTCAGCGCGTCGGGGCAGCGTGCCAACGTGGCAGCGAGTCTGTGCGGCAGACAGGTATTCATATTCAATATTTGCGGTTGCGGTTGCTCCTCTCTCTTTCGAATGATTGTTTGCTCTGTTGAATTTCTGTGTTAAGTATGTGGTCTTGTCGTATCTGTCTGCATGTGTGTGTGTGGGCGTGTGTGTGTGTGTGTATGTGTGTGGCAACGTTAAGTTGTTGGCGAATAATATTGATTGCTTTAATATTTAAATGTAACACTTTCCTCTGCAGGAGTCTTGTGGTATGAGTAATGTGAGTGTGTGTGATAAATTGTTGAGTAAGAGGTGAATCAATTTAAATTTTTAACTTCATAAACATTTAATTTGAATTTTTTTTCACCCCTTCTTCCTTTCCATAAATTTATATATATGCAATCGCAAAAGAAGTTTAAAGAAGGTCGAAAGAAAAGCAATCGATGACAATGGAATAGATGTTCCATTCCACGACTATAATGCATAGCGATTGCCTGTATGAAGAACACCATAACAGCCTGAGCCGAGGGCTTACCAACTCTCCCCGGCGGGGTAGGGTTTCAAGAACTGAACAAGTACACGATTCTTTCCAAAATTGGGTCGCATGAGCTCATATCTGATGATTGGAACCTAAGTGTGCTAAGCCCAATCCTCAAAAAGAGGGAAGCCACAGTCTGCACAAATCAATATAACCGTATCGCGTATAAAGCCTCGGAAGGTTGCGGAAAATAGATCTGAAAAATTATCCACTGGCCAAATATTCACCATGCGCCAATTCCAAATAACAAACCAGCGCCATCATGAAAAGCAATTACCTTTTACCTCCAATGACCCCTCCGAGCCATTCGATACTAAATGAGGCGTCAAACAAGGTGATATTTGATCGTGCAACTTCTTGAATTTATTGCTGGAGAAAATAACACGATCTGCTAAGCCTTCTATGAGAGACAACTACCGGCTTTGTTCGCTTCAACAACAGTTCTGCCTTTTTCCAGACTGGACAAGAAAGCAAGGCGAATGTGTCTGTCAAAATATCATCAATCAAACAGTAAACACATTTATCGCTTGACTGCCGCACCACTGTTGACACTCATAACTTGGAAATCTGAGTTCGTCTATCTAGGAACCAGCGTCAATGTTAGTTGTGAAATCCAAATCTTGTCTACTTTGGACTGAAAAGTAAATTCTTCCCTCGACGTACAAATAAAAGATTCTACAAGCGCGCTCGTTGTTGTTGTGGTAGCGGTTTACTACTCCCGCTTAAGAACAGATTTAATTAATCCAAGTCGCCGAGGTTATCTAACGGGAGGTCCAGGAAACGTACTGTTTCGACGGGATTGAACCAGAGGGAGAGAGGGGTTAGATGAGTCGGCTTAAGGGGTTATGAGAAGAGGTGGTTAGTGTCGTGCGGAGGCTCTCTACATGCAGGGCATGAGTTGGGTATGCTGGGGCGATTCTGGATG
Organism: Ceratitis rosa; assembly: GCA_037013455.1. NCBI lineage: Eukaryota > Metazoa > Arthropoda > Insecta > Diptera > Tephritidae > Ceratitis > Ceratitis rosa. The sequence goes on along the minus strand of JAWMAG010000008.1, from coordinate 6,514,054 downwards.
GGTAGGAGTTTAACCTGCTACAGTATTCAGACCTAAGTTTTGCCAGAGTCACGCGGGTATCTCGAGGCAGCTCGAGCTCGTTGTCTGCAATAGGTGGTGGTTTTGCTCCGAGTGTGCCATTCACGGCAAGGGAGTCTTTGAAGGTGTTGACTGATTCCTGGTGAATGGCATTCAGTGCTTGTCTGTACGCCGTCCTGTCCAGCGGTTGTTGCACGTGTACTGTCAAGTATTCATGTCAAGTACTGCCTTTCTGATGTGCCTAGGTGGAGGTTCAGCTTCAAATAAAGTACCTATTGGTGTGCTCCCAATAGGAACAGCTTGCACAGCATTTTCGTCGAGCCATGTGGTGCAGAAGCTTAGCCAATTACAATGATAAATCGGCGTTAAGTCAGAAAGCTTTTGGGAATGATTTATTTTACACGACATTTAAGCGACTGTGAGCAGCAGCGGCGATGTAACGTTGAGTTGGAACAGACATACCACGCTATCTACATTATTCACTGAATTAAGAAGGCAGTGGCTGCACTCGCTAGATCATATCATCCGTATTTGCGACAGTATTCCAGCTATTAAAGATTTCGTTTCAGTACCCGTTGATGGAAGCAGAGTAATAGAAGGACCTCTACTCCGTTCAAAAGATCAGGTGGAGAAAGACTCACCTTCACTTGGTGCCTACAAAGCATAACATTTACTGCTTTAACTTAATCAAGTAATCAAAATGAGGAACATTTTTATTAGCTTCAATGGTATTCATAAATGCCTTTAATTCATCCCGGTATATCGTTTATGTAAGGGGTCTATCCGAAAATCTGACCAAATCTAGCGCTGCGATCATTGTTTTGATGAATTATCGTTGTATTGCAATATGCAAAATTGTATTTCTATAGAATTTAAATTTTCCAATTAAAAGCTAGAAAAATAACTCCTGCCGGTGGCTCGATCCGGAGTTCATGGAAATCAGCTATCAACTACTTTCTTTATCGATATTTTACCCACAGCTAAGCAAAACTCGTGAGACACGCTTAATTCAGACTTATGGTTACGCTATAAATCTCAGCGAATCATGTGGTAGGTAGTATGTTCGTGGAGCTACCCCACCAACGCCACAGTTCACACTCCACGGTAATTAGGGTAGAAGGTGTGAAAAGTGTAATGAATGATATAACACCTTCAACTGAGAAAACAGTGGAAGAATTTTCGTAATAACTTCATTAGGAGAAGCGCGGCCGTTTAACAGAACACTAAAATTCTCGAAACCGCATTTACTCAGCGCATCTCCGCGCGCCCGGCTTTTCTTTGAAGTTGCGAGAGTTGTTGATGTGTTGTCGTCACCTTTGATGTGCATGCCAGTTGATTATGATGGCACATTGGCATACACCAGCATAACATGCCAACAGACAGACCTGTTGGTGCCCAAATTAAGATGCTAACTTTCAAATCATTTATTTGTACTTCACACCTCTGTTTTATTGTTTCAACAAATACGTAGATTTTGAATAGGAATGCCCGTTTCGCTCATGTACTCTTTATTACTTATTTATTTAGTTTTTCTTTTAAATTAACTTAAAGTAAATATGAAAGGTGTCGAAAGCATATTGTCTTAGGATATGGAAAGGCTGTCAAGCGGCAAGGGTCGGGTGAGAGTGGATTAGAAATGAGGAAAAATGCGTGTGTACATACGTGTATTTGCTTTGGGATGATAGCATACACACACACACACACGCACATGGCAGAGGTAATTTTATCATCATATGTGTGTAAGTATTTGGTTTGGTGATAAATCCAACGCAATGGCAAATAATCACGTACCACGCGTACGCGTAGAGTTGCATATGAGACGTCAGCTGCTGTCAGCTGCTCAGCTGCTCAGTTGTTCAGTTGAATGAAGGTGAGCGAGATGAGTGAGGCAAGTGAATGAGTGTTTGCGTACGTGCAATGATCAGCTAAGGATGTTGCTCGAATATACTTAACCATTTTTTTTATTTCATTTATTTTATGTTTTGTATTTCAGGCAATGGCGTAGAGGGTCCTGCATCATGTTGTTGTTTACAGGTAATAATGTGCAAAAATAAATAAAATTACGACTGAGGCATTGAAGCAAAAATAAATTATGAAGGATATTATTTCTACGTTTTGTACAATATTATTAGCATTGTGGCGTTTGTTAGCGTTTCTCATTTAGAAAAGACAGCTCAAGGAAGAACGATAAATAACAGTTAACATTTACGTAGTTAGCGCAATGTACACGACTAAGAAAATATCTGAAGGAATTTAAACAGCACACACAAGTGCAATAATCATAAAAGAATACTGTTATTTACTACTCTATCTGCATAGTCGTATGTATGTACAATAATGTCGTACGCACTAATGCTGAAAAAGGAAGGAAAAAAAAGCACCAAAGTCACTGACAGTGGGACAATGCTCGATGATTTTATGAAAATACATATTAGGTGATCCACGGAAAATTTCAAGACCGCATTATACCAATATAGATAGGTTTCAAGGAAGTAATCTGGTCCATGCTCTAAACATAATAAATTATGGAGAGAACACTGCTCTAATTCGCTGGGTAAGAGAGAGTGGCAGAGCGGCCCAAGTTTACATCTTCCAGCCACAGCTATTTATATATGGGGTGAAGCCGACAAGTTGCATGCATCAGCTCTAGGAAGAATATAGTCTGACGAAAGCACGCTCGACAATTGAAACCAAAATGTGCTCTGCCCATACCATAATAAGAGAAAGCCCACTGTCTGCGTGGCATAATTCTTCGCAGTGTCATATTCTAGATCATTCGGATTTAGATCTGGTAAATCCAAGACCAATTAGACATTCATAATGCGTCAAATCTTTAAAAAATCATAGGAAAGTGAAAAGGTTTTATATTGCATTAACTGAAGCATTCAGATTTGGAAAGTTAATTCTGAACTGAATGAATTGAACCTGTCATGTGGTTGTTGGCAGGCGCACAGAAGCGGATCCGTATTTTTGATGCGACATGAAAGTGATTTGATGCGATATTGGATCTTTATATGATAAGAACTTACACGTATCTAGAACATTGGATTTATGTCTTTCGTCTTACACAACATAATTGCGCTTTTACGCATAAAATTTACTTTGGTCAATTCGTCTTTCTGCTCTGTCGGGGCGTGGACGCAAATTAACGATAAGTTGAAGAATTTTGCTATGATGCAGATTGTGATGAGACATTCGTCCACCGGGGTGATCGACAGTACTCGTTTTGTTTATTATCTACCACCACAAACCCGAAACCAAATTTTCGCTTCTTAATATTTCACAAAGACCACTTACTTCCGTCCATCGCGCTTGTTAGACTGTGGTAATGTCAGTCTATAGTCATACGAGAACATCAGCCTGCTAGGTAGCAGCACTTTGTTAGTTAAGGGACAGAAATTGTCATATTTAAAACTGTTGTAGAGGTCGTTATCAGAAAAGGGAGCTTTCATCTAAGGCATTTATTTTTAATTATTTCTTTGGAGCAGTGTTGGAACCCAAACCTACGAGCACAGGGATTCACCATTCCTACTTTAGCTAATATTATGAGTCCTAAGCTGCTTGAACCACACATAAAATAATCCTTTTTGGTCCCTCCCAGGTCAGTGAAGAACTTTTCTTACTTTTTTTGATAGTCCGATGGTGCGGGTTTAGTTAATTCAATAATTTATCTTCCTTAAATAATATCTGTCTGAATCAACGATCATATTCTTCACGATTATATAACGCCTCTGGGCGCCACGATCAGGTGTTTATTATTCTGTATGTTGGTAGCCAAGCGGAGATCAAGGCAATAAGAGATACCACCTCGTATAACGTCAGAAAGTAGATAACGTGACTACAGGAAAGCAGCTGCATATATTTTTGCTGGTTTCCTTGCCACAAGAAGTGCAAGACTGACAGACTGATCAGGATGAAACGGAATGCCTAAACGGCTTGTAAGACTGTCAAAATCATGTATAATGGCAACGAAGGATAATATACCCAATTTCGGCTGTTGGAATTGCAGGGAGAGATTATAAAGTAGACGCTAGCACACCTTTTCTGCTTCTGTCCAGCTTTATTGGGAGCTTATCTTAGGCATCTAGAACTGGTTGGAGTATCAAAATTAAATATCTCTTAAAAAACCGAAAAAGGAATTGTCCTACGCGATGTCTACTGTAGCTCGCGTTATATGAAATGAAAAGTTTCGCGTGAAAATTCATTAGCAGTTCGCAGGTCGTTTCTACGAATTGGATATTTGTTTAGTTTCTTTTACATATGTATATAATTTTCTGAAAAACAAGTTTTATACATACATATTTTCTCCAAAAATACATTTTTATTTATTCTCGTATATATAATATATTTATTTATTGGAGTAATTAATCACATCATGTCATTCCTTTCACTGCCATTAGTATGTTTAGATAAAACAAATTCCAATATTTTTATTTTTTTCTACATCCATTCGAATGAACATATATGTACATCTTTTTTTTTTATAAAATGTCTGACTGTAATTTATAAATAAATATTATTGAATTGTTTAATTCAAATTAAATCGCAAATCTCATAAATCGCTTAGGAACAGCCATTTGTCTCGAGTAAAATACCAGTTATGACTGTCATATTTGAATAGTGGCATTATAAATATGTATGAATGCACTAGCACATATGTACGAGTATTTATAGAAACACTTATGTATAGATATCACACTTCCAGTTGTGTATTCATATACATATATATATCTATTTATATGCGCATTATGTTGTAAATTACTGTACACAAAGCTCAAACAAATCGTGATTTAGTCGTGCATGGCATATTTTATGACAATAAATATGAGTACAGTTATCTATCTACACTTATGTGTATAACAAAAAATATATACAAACAAATTTAATGTTCAATGTTATGTGTATATGTATATGTGTGTGTGAAAAATATATTATATTAAAATTAAAAAGTCACTTGAAATATTTTTTTTTTTTTAAATTTATTTTATCTAATTTTCGCTAGTCAAAATCTCACATATGTTCTTTGTATTCCCATTTCGGAAATTTAGGTCTCGCCTGTCGCTTTACGTCTATTTGCCATTGTTCTTGTATAGATCGCTAATTTCTGTTGTTTTCTGTCGCAAATGAGCACATGCTTGTGCACATATGTACATACATACTCGTACATACATATTTGCATTGATATGTATACCCCACTGTGTTAGAAATCTAATATTTTAATCTCACCTGTGCAACATTGGCAAATGTTGTAAGCTAAAAAAGCAAAGAAAATGGCAAATACAAAAATTAGTTCATGAATACACGTATATACTCGTATGCATGTATGTGTGTGCTAGCAGATCCGTTTGTACAAGCATGTGAGTTCTCAGTTGGTAAATGATATAAAAATTTATAAATACATAATTCTAACTAAATTGTCGTGGCAATTGTCAAGTAATTGTTGCTGTCGCAGCTGCTTTGCCTTTGGTTGTTGTTTTTTGTTTTTGTTTCTATTAATTTATTTTTATTATTACTTCTTTTTTGTTTTTTTTTCCCCCTCCACTGACATGTCATTGGCTTGTATGGTCAATGGACAGCTGCTGACAATTGTAAATCGACTATTGGCAATATCAAATTATATGCAAGACGTTCATATATACTATATACATACATACTTATATGTATGTATGTGTGCATGCGTGTTTTTCCTTTATGAATATGCAATAAACTTGATTGCCAATGACATACATATCGAAAAACATTTAACTCATTGCACGCACAGTGGCTTAATTGTTATATTAAGAATTATATTTAAATCGAATTGTTAAAAATTTTATTTTACAACACCAAAAAATTCCAAATTTGTATATGAAACTAAAAAAAAGCAAAATATAGCTCTGCGTACTTCGCTTAATCTCAATTCCATGCCTTCGAATTAACTCTAGAGTGGTAATAAAATATGGAAAATTCAAACCTTAATTTGAATGAAATGGTCTCGAAATCAGTAAAGACTGATATGGTAGTAGACGAATCATTTTTTCGGTGTAAGAACAAGCAACAAAGATGGTTTGTCAACACATGAACATGTAATGCAGTGCCAAGCAAAATACACGCGTTTGTCGTCTAATAGAACCCATTAAGTAAATAACGCCCCTTAAATTTAACATAGTCGTTTCAAGAAAGAAAAGCTCAAGCAAACCGTGACATAAATACGGTTTTTCGAAATTAATCAGTGGCAGATCCATTACTCAAAAAAAAAAAATTTAATGCAAATTAAACCTTAAATAAAATTATTGAGAACCATTTTTTGCATGTTAATTTATTAATTTTGAAGTAAACTAAACCAAAGATATTATTTTTTCGAATAGATCAGTTCTTGGTTCATTTCCTGGTTTGAAAAATAGATGCTGACTGATTCTCATACTTTCATGATATGCACAGAAAATTATATAAAAATTCGTCCAGTCATTTCGGAGCAGTTTGGTTGCAAAAACCGTGATATGAAAATTTTATATTTAATACTAGAATTATAATTGAGAGATCATCTTAGGTCCTTCGGAGTAATCATGGGAATTTACAGAAATATTTTTCGAAACTATTCCTAAAAACTATTCCCTAATAAAAATCCAAATTTAGAATCGCATAAATAAGATATGTTCTACTCTTCATATTAGCTATCAGATGACGGTATATGAATCTATTCTTCTATCTTCTAGCAACAAGATCATATGTTTAAAACTGTCAGGTTCTCCTGCCTCCCGCTATTAAGAGGAGAGAGAGCTACCACCCTTACGGAAGGTAGTAGCGTAGATCCACTTCTTTATCTCTAAAATCTCGTACGAAGGTGAATGAATTCAATCTATCTGAAAAGAAATAGTATTTATATGTTTTTAAAGAACCTGACAACCAGTAAGTTAACCTCAAGTGTTCCGCCATGTTTCCAAACTAGTATGAGATTATCTAATTTCAATGCTTTTTTCGGAAAAAGATGATATAATTGATGTTTTAGGTATAAGCGGACCCTAATGATTTTGTCTGAGCCACCTTCGGCTAGCTGATGCATTTTTATGAGAAGCTTTTTTTTATATTTAAAACACACTCGATTCACTCTTTTCGATTTCATATATTCACTTCCGTCCAGCGACGTTGAATTGGCGATTTGATTTTCCTTAGATTTTGACGGGATCTTGCCAGACACTTCGAATGGATAGACTTTTCATTTTCGTATGAGGTTTTTATAAATTTATTAGTTCCCGGAAGACCATTTTCCACTAGCTTCCGCTACATCCGCAACTGGCTGTTGTTAGAAACATTTATAAACTCAATATCAATTGTTCTACCGTGAATACTTCATAATGGGATCGAGGTGAACCAAGGATAATGGAGGAAGGATACTGAAACAGCTCTGATAAAGTGTGAAAATAAACTGAGCTACTTTCCATGTTGTCTCGGTAATTGTTGAAAATATTAATTTAAAACTAAATATGCTGGGAAATAAAAACTGAAATCGTAAGGAGTATTGAGGTGATCGAAACATGATACTCAGCGCTTTCTGGAATAGCGCATATTTTGACGGTTTGTCTCAAAGTAATAAAAATATCTTTACTTTTCAAGTAAATAACCATTAAATAATTAAAAAATTACAAAAAAATTAAAAATAAATAAAAATTTATTATAACTGAGATTTTTCATACCACCGTATAGAGAATCCAATATATAATGAAATACGAAAATCGTTAGTCTTTCATTCAGAAGAAAATGTGCAAACAGACAAAAATTTGTATTTTCTTTTTGAAATGTAATGAGATATCGATGATTTTATGTTAAAAATATAGTTTTATATTTATTCCTTTTTTGTTTTTATGTATTTTTTACCTGATTTTATCATTATTTTATTTTTTTAGAAAATTTTTGGAAAATAAATAAATACAATAGTAATTTCCCAAATATTTCGAATCTAGGCTTTAGTGATCCACTGTAAATAATTTTTAAAATTTTTTAACGCGAAATTTTGGTTTTAACTTACATTGAAAGGCCGTAATTCGCAGCAGTCCAAGCTAATCTGCTAAGCGAATTACGAACATGTCTATAGAGGCTTACAAATACAAACATATGCTTGCATGTATGTACATATATAGTACATAAATGAATTTATACATATTTAGTACAATTTTGACAGTCGAACTGACATTACAAAAACTTCGATTTTGCCAGTGGCAGTTTAATCAAACAAACATACAGCCAAATATATATGTGTACATATGTACATATGTATATGTATGTTTTTATGGGGGCCGTCTGTTTTCGACTTTTTCGTGCCACGTCTTTACCTTTTGTGGCACAAAACAGTACAAAAGCGCTGATAAGATCAGACAAGCAAATTGACATCATTTTGGCAGAGATAATGTGGCAAATGCTGGTCGTTAGGTCTACACATACATGCGCATACATGTACATACAAATAAAGATTGATTTTTTTGACTCGCATAAACAATTTTATTGATTTGCAAAAACTGTGACAGGCAAGCTATAAATCGGATTTACACACACACACATACACATACACACGTGCATTTGGCGAAGCAAATAGATAAAAGGCACACACAGACACAATTACGTAAATACCTATGAGTATGTATGTAAAAAAGCAATCAATCGCCTGCTACATATGCTCACGTAAGTTGAACGCCAGGCTCCGCGTTCCGAAAGGCTCCAGCATCCTGCTGTGCGTTGGCGAGACAGCCTTTAAGTATCGACATTTGCTCATAAGTCGTTTTCTCGGTCATTGGAACGTCGTTGGTTGATCGGTCAGTAGGCCGTCGCCTGCGCATTGTGGGTGCTCTGTTGCACCTGCAGCTAATCTGCAAAATTTCCTGCATGCCACATGCTCTCATACATAAATATGTACTATATGTACATATGTCAATATTCATTGACGCATACACTTGCAAGCATTTAGCAGTAAAATGAAATTCGCAACACGTGCAGCGCAATGGCCATAGCCAAGAGTATTTAGGCGCCTACCTGCTGTGCCAAAGATTGTCTCGAAATGCTGCGATTCATTTATCACTGTGTGTGGGTGAAGCGATTGCGAGTGGAGATTTGCAATCTCTGTGTCTTAGGTAATTGTCTTAAATAGCAAGTTGCCTTTTGAAGCAAATCTCTCTAATTACTCAAGCTGTTTAATTTGAAGAACAATAAATCATGTTGCCATTATTATCTTAACTGTGTGGGAGACCGGTTTTCAGCCATAAAATAAACTCATTATTTTATTTTAAAATTAGTAGAAAAATACTGGAACATTTTCTGCTAAGACCTGGTCTTATTGAAAAGTTTGAAAGTATGTTATATTATGCAGGAATAGTTCCTTCCGTCCTTAGAACGGAGTGCATTAAAGAATGCCAGAGTCTTACTTCGTCTAAAAATTATTCCGAATTCTTCGAAATAGAGAGCATAAATGTTGCATGTTCTTCATTCCGCCTGCTTCAATCATTTCGGCTAAAACTCTACCGATCTCCACACAAAAGTTCGATATTGATAAACTCTACTTGATGCACTTGGTAAATGCAAGCTACATAGATTTTTCTGAAAGAGAGACCTTCGCTTGTGTGGCTGAAAATGGCTCTCATATGACTCTTGTCGGTTTGAACTTACTTTTGAGCTCACTCTTTTTCGATCATAAGAGTGGTCTTCATTCAATTGGTTGGTAACTAGAAAGGGAGGGTTTGTTAAAGAGGGTCGTTATGGTCCCCAGGGTATCCCAAATATCGGTTCCCGAGGAAGATATGACTTTTCAATCGTCTGAGGACTGGGTCTTCAAAACGGTATTGAACCTGCGTTTTGCCCTGTTATTAGAATTCCAAATAAATAATTAAAATGACTTTAACCCATGGCATACTAATGTTATACTAAAGAGAGTCTAAAATGATTTTCTGCTTAAGGGGTTAGGGGTAGTCAGGATTTTCAAAAAAAAATTTTTTTTTTTTGCATTTTCGTTAAGTATAATATCTTAAAAATAATCTCTGAAAATTTCAAGTTAATCCGATAATTCGTTTTTAAGTTATTCGACAAATAACAAAGAGAGCTCGGGCCTTTCAAAGCGCTGTGTGAAACTTTAAACGCGTTTTTCTCAAAACTATGTTTTTTGAACTGGTGACAACTGTAACTCGAAAACCGCTCAGTTGATTTTAATGAAATTTATACAGCTTGTAGAATACATAATAAACTCGGGCCTGATCGAAGGATTTTTATTTTGTGAAAAATTTCGATTTTTTAAGACCAATTAACTGTTGATTTTTTCCCAAAAATCTAGAAAAAAATTTCCTGAGGCCGCCATTTTGTTAATTTTTGAAAAAAAATAAAATCCTTCGATCAGGCCCAGGATTATTTATTTATAAAACTATTTTTTTCTATCCGATTGATTTCAGATGAATCTCCAAGGACTTATGATTGTCACCGCAAGGACCTTTTTTTGGAACTGGGTTAACACAGACAGCTGTAACTTCGGAAATATTTTTTTTTTTTTCGAAATTTTCGTGACTTCAAGTCAAAACATTGTTTAATAATACCATATCACTACTTTTGTAAAATAAAATTATTTAATAGCAAAAAAAAAATACTGAAAATTCTCATTTTTTCGTGCCTCTGACTACCCCTAACCCCTTAAGGTGAAAGAGTTCATATTTAGGATGATCTTTTATTCTTCTTCTTACAAAGTGTCACAGATAATTCAGCCCTAGGCTAGCCAATTGCAGATATCAAGTGAAGTCAAGTCCTTTTCCACTTGAGTTTTCCAAAAATGGCTGAGACCACTATACATTGGGACAAATTTATAAAGATAACATAGATTCAGTCCCTGTTTCTTTAAACCATGTGAATGGCGAGAGTAGGCTTAATTTTTCAATTGTCTACTCGGTTTAAACAGGGACTACGTTAGCAAGAGTTACTCTGCGTAATCTACGGCACACACTGGTTGTTAATAAACAGGAGGTATTTAGTATTTTTCCTGTTCGCTATGCTTCCTTATCCAATATAGAGAAAGTAAAGTAATGGTGCAGTTGTTATGGCCGATGATGTCAAGAGTCACGTTGTCTGAAACCTCATTTAGTATCGAACCGGTCGAATAGGGGAAGTACCTTTTGGTGTTCTTCTGTGTCAGTATGTGTTTCAGTAAAAGTTTTGCCGGGATGGAAAACTTAGTCATAGCGGCAGTTGCTTGTCTGATACTTTGCTGCCCTTTAGGCGAGCTGTTTCCATTCGGACTACATTCAAATCGAAAGGGGAAATATTTATTCACATGTAATCGATTGTAGTTCCGGGTTCGCCACCTCCATTCATTTTCACGGCAATTCAGCAGGCTGGAAAAGTATTCCATGAACTAAGCATACTCTGGTAATTGGATACTAGATCACCTCTATGGTTCCTACATTCCTTTGGTCTCATTTGGTTTCAAATTTGCGTGGTTTATGAAAACAATTTTTTTGGGAACCGTCAACACAATCATAAACTCTAAACCTGGTCGGGCAAACATCCCATGTTGAAGAAAGTAAACTTTTTTTAATTTCAGTCGCAGCTCCGAGTGTATTTCTGATATCAAACAATAGCTCCCTATGAATATCACAGGCCGCCAAATTTTGATTAATTTTGTAACCAGAAACAAGACTATACTTTTCCCAAATGGCTTCTGAAGAGTAGAAGTGGTTCTTCCAGGTGGAATAACGATCCCAAAAATATTTATTTTTCTAGAAGTACTTTTAGGTTGAAATGCTGAAACTGTTTTGAATCCAGATTCGGATTCAGCATATAAAAGACCTTCGGAAAAGTATAGTCATGTTTCTGGTTATAAAATTGTGTCGGCCTGTGTATTCAAAAGCCGCTCGAAAGTAGCCTACAAATGTGAACAAGAGCGCGGCCGAAAAACGCTGCAATGGTTATAAAGCGCGAAACTAAACTCATTAAAGAATTATTTTCTAGCACAATGGATTTCCAAAAAAAAAAAAAAAAACAAAATTGAACCCTCTCCCCAAACATGATATCGATTTAAACTAACATGTAATCGTTAATTGAATCTCTAGCCAGGGTCCTTCTATTCCTATTTTCGATTAAATACTTTGAACTACCAACGACCGATAAGCCGCGCCAAGCCAAAGAGTTGCAAGCTAAGACTCGCTTTGATGTGCAACGAATTGTCAATTTAAATCCAACTTATGGTATTAAGTGATAAAAAATGAAATAAATCAATTGAATAAAATAAAAATGAAGGAATGCCATACGAGCATTAGCTACAAACGTTGGTAGTCAGCCTGTGTATATATATATATGTCAAAAGAAAACGAGAAGTAAGCAACAGAGTGGTAAAGCCATCAGCAAGTAGCTCAACGGCCGACCACCTTCGAGAAGAGGCCACTACACAAACGTGTGTACATATGTCTGCCACTTTTTGCTACATTTTTATGACGAACAAGCACTATTTTTGTTGGCACTCGTGTCGTTCCCTGACTGACCACAATTCGCTGCACTTAATCTCATTAAAACAACAATAAGCGTCAATAAAGGCTTTTCGACATTTGGGTTTCGGGATATATGTACGTTGAATTTATTGACACTGACATACCTACACACACAAATGCAAACACACATACATACATATACTCGTATATAGTTAACTATACAAATACTCGCGCATTCGATTGATTGGAATTAAAGAGTGAATTAAGCGAAGGGTGTAGATAGACCGAAAAGGTGGCGAGGCGCGCGTTAGCGTTCAATAAGTTGCCCAGAAGTTCACTGGTACGACGCAGATAAGCTGCAATAAGTCGTAGGAAAACATTAAAGCGAAACTCCAATAGAATTCAGTAAGTAATATAATAATACAAGGGCAGCAACAACAATAAAAGCATGTTATAAAAGAAGACATATAACAACAACAACAACGGCATATTTGTAACCAAAATTCAATTCCAATAATCTTTTTATGAGCCGCAGACATGCGGACAGTAGTGTCGATGAGCTGATGAAGTGTTATGTTTGCATATATGTATGTACATACATACATTAACACAGATGTGTATAGAACACTGACAATGCGCTGTAAATCAATTCAACTCGAAGAACGGTGAAATAAAGCCCAGGTTAAACAACGAAAATTAAAAGAATTATTATTGATTTAATGAAAATTTTTAAAAATTTATGGCGAGCAAACCACTTTGAAAGCTTATAAATATCGACTGAGTACTTAAGCAAGAAGAAAAGTTTTATTTTGCCAAAAAAAAACCCCAACTCTAAAAGTCGCTCTAAAAAATGATGATGAAGATAAAATTCATAGTCCCCTATGCGAACCGGAGACGTTGTAAGGATGTACTATACGAGGATATGACGAAATTTACATACATAGGCAGCGAACAAAGAAACAGAAGCTAAGAAGCGTCCGAATGGACGAAACCCCTTCTGCTTTGAAAGTATCCGATGTATTTTACGAACAATAAGCAGAAGAAAAGCAAACGACTGGCGCGCTTTAACCATGTTAACTCTACTCTAGTCTCATAAACGGTGTCGGTGCCAATTACAATGAATATGAACCAACTCAGCGGTTCTTCCTTTTCTCAATCTGAGATCTTTTTCTTCTGATCTTCATACATTCATTTCTCCTTTTCCATTTACTCAAACCTATTTCTTCAAATGCGCCTATAGTTGAGGGCATTGCAAAAACTTGGGATATTTTTAAAGTATCTCGAGCCGAATTGTGAATTACATATTTTATTTTTATATGGAGATATCAGTTTTTGCCACTTTTAAATTCCATTTCACTTTGCGAAGCTCAAACCAACAATAACAATAACTAAAAACAACTGTGAAAACAATGCAGCGACAAAAAATGGAAAAATCCCAAGTAAAAAATTGCAATCGAAAAACTTTATTTTCGAAAACAAAAAAAAAAAATATTTTTAATCCGAAATTTCAATTCCAGTTCTGCGGTGATAGAGTCGGCACAAAAGTGGGTTTATTGAAATTTAAATAGAATAAAAGCAAACGTTTTTCGCTTTTCGAAAACAATAATATACGCGACCGAGATAAAAATATTAAAAAATAAAGAGGAAATACTGGAAAACAAAAACAATCATGCGTATATACATATATATGTGGGAGCAAGAGTAAGACAATTCGTAGGCCAACAATGCCATAGCATATAGTGGGGCGTTGGTTTTTGCAATTGCATTGTTATTGTTTGTGCCTCACTTGATAACAGAGAGGTTGGTGCTGCTGCAGTCAGCGGGCGGAAAAGTCGACAACGCAGCGGAGTCAACAAATGGAAATGAACTTTTCGCTGGCTGTACGAGTATGTGTCTGCGTGAGTGTGTGCTTAAGCGAAATTCGAATTTACTTTTCCAACCATTTGAGCGGCACTCGGTTTATTTTTGAAAATTGCTATGCACATATATAAATACTCGTACGAGTACACAGAAAGTTCTCAAATTTTTATCGACTGTAAAAGCTATCTGCCCAAACAGCCGCAAAATATGCAATAATCCGTCGCATTCTACAAGTGCTGTGCATGTGTGAGTAGACTCAAGAATACTTGCGTCACTTCTGCTTGCTCACGCGTTTCGCGCACTTCCACTTCGGTGCGAGTATTTTGTTGCATATTTATTTTCGATTTTTATTGCAACAGAATTTCTGTTATTGTTACATACAATGGTTGTTGTTGTTGTTTTTTTTTTTGCAATGATCGAATTTTATGCCATGTTTTTTGAAATCTCGATATATAATATTTTAATGGTTTCGGGAATTTTCTCTTTGACTGCGCATATCAAAAGGATAACAACCATCGAAAGGCCTATGTGAATATCTCATGAAATACGTATATATGTATGTATGATGCTATAATTCCAGGTTTATATGCATTTCGTTTTATATTTTATTGCTTGCTTTTCTTTTAAAATTTATTGTTGGAGATATGAGAATGTAGTCTACGGAATGTGTACTTTCTGAGAGAGAGATTTAGTAAGCTTAAAGATTATGTATTATATATATTATATTTAAAGTCAGTAACTAAGTATCCCTCCCTCCGTTAGGTCCTAAAACCACCTCATTTTCATGCGAAATTTTCGAAGTTTTTTGTTTTGGCACACAACTTTAATATTTTTCATCTACAATTTATTCAAGAGTTCCTATTCCTGTTCCAGTTGTTGTTGTTGTTCCTGTTCCTGTTTCTGTTTCTGTTGTTGTTGTTGTTGTTGTTGTTGTTGTTTTTCTTGGTTTGTTGTTTTTGTTGTTCTTGGTTTGTTGTTGTATATACGGATTGTTCCGGTATAAAAGCCCAACGAATTGTATTTTAGTCGCCGCTTATGGCTGGCAAAGACTTGATCCCCTGAACCGAAGGTACGTTTCGTGTTTTCCCTTTCACTCTCGTTGTATTTCGAAAATGCGAAGCGCGTAGCTGTCGATTGAAATATTGCAATGTAGACAGTTCTTCTTCTTTAGTTATACCGATCTCTTGACAAGTGTTCTTAGAGTGATGTAGCGCATTTCGAATCAAAACCTGCTGTTGTCTGAAAGTTGTGATTGGAGGTTTCTTCACAACACTGCAGTGTGTGCTGGTCTACTTCGGGCTCTTGCGAAGAGGTCGTGTTGTTGTGGCTGAAATTCGGACTGTTGAAGAAATAATGCCTTCTTCGCCAACCATGTTATAATTTTAACATCCTGGCAGGGTTTCATAGAAGCATACCAAAAGCTTCAAGAAGGCGTGATTATTCACATCGTCGGTAAATATTAAAGACGTAGCTTTAATTCAGTTTTTGGGTAGAAAATTTTAAGGCCGCTGTAAATAATGTTTTAAAGATCTATTCTCGTCCATCCTTTGCCCAACTGTGGCCTATTCTGCAATGACACAAATTAATTAGACAGTTCCGATTAAAAACCGGGACTAAGGACTCATACTCCTTAGTATATGTGAATTGTCGTTGAATATAGCGCGATGGGAAGGTATACTTACCGCCTGATTCCAAATCAATAGGTATGCCCAGACAGAAAGTATGTTGAAGCGGATCCGTACTATGATATTTGAGTTCAGACTTCGTGTAAAATGCAGACTTCGTATAAAATGCAGAACACGCAATATTTATTTGTGTGCGATTTAATGAACAGCGAGAAAGATTAGCCTTGGCTTCAGGTGTTTTCCAGTGTAGGTATGATTGTTCATTGCATTGAATGAAGATGTAATTGTGTGGTCTATAATGAGTAATTTTCAGCTGAAGCATATAATCCAGCAGATACGAGATACGATGGAACGCGTAGCAGTACCCAAGGCATTAAGGCGCGGTACATGGTGACGGAGAACCGAAATCGCTCAAAGCTGATGACGAACAGCCTATACATGCTAATAGCTCAAAAGTCTTTCTGATGAAATACCGAAAGGTAGAACCTGGGGATACCGGAGGGAGTGATTTGGTTTAAGAAGGTTAAGGTCTCACACTGACAGGGTAAAAACGTTAAATGTTTTACACCTCATATATAAAACTGCATTTGCTGCTCATTTGCTACGTTAAAACTCGATAGTGACCGGACATATTTGACTAATTTTCAACTTAAAAAATTTATGGACGTTCAGGTAAGGTTTAAATGGTCAGAATCATTCGAGAATTTGGAATTCTTTTTTTTCCAGAATCTTTAAAAAAATTTATTAAAACTATATTTTTGGTGCAACTGGCTTGAATTTTTGCATGAAGGTATCTTTATGACTAAAAAAATAAATTATATATATCACCTTTATTTTCCGCAAATGTACTAGCATGGATTTGGTTGACGGAGTTTGACGGAGCTGTATTGCCAGGTCTTTTAGTCGTTAATAAAAGATCATCCGTGGCTTATGGTTTAATTAGAGTGAAAATTTTACTTGGTACATATTCATCTGGCGAATTACTTGCTTCAAGATCCACGTACTCTTTCGGTAGCACCTCTGGTGAGCAGATCTAGTAGCTCCACTGAAGCTTCCTCTCTTTCAGCCGTGATTCCGGGCTGCACGTGGGACTTTCTCCCGCTTTCTGCATGTAAGACGTGTACTTAAGTTTTTCAAAAGAGCACAGAGCAAAAGAGCAGTCTTCATATCAGAGGTACCCTGCGAAAAGCCAGGATTTATTTCTTATAAATTTTTTTAAATATTAATTAAAACTCAGTTAGCTTCTAGCCTCCTTTAAAGACATGAGATCTTGTTAATATGCCATGTACATATGACCATTTACACTGATGAATATTTGCAAATGACTCTTTCGACCTCCCTCGTTAAATATGTATCTACGCTCTTGAACTTCAATATATTTTTTCCATTTACTTCACTCTCAACAAATGACTAAATCTCCCACGACGAAACAATCAATTGTGAAGAGCAAACATATATCATGATGATGAATGTAAATATGGCAATTCTTCTGTTTGTTATGTACTCATACGTGTGTGTTTGTGGTTAGAACATATGTTTGTATGTTTTAGTTGGCTATCTTAATGCCTAACATCATTTATATTCATCATGCCAGTGTTGGCAAAACGACATTACGACTATTTATAATGAGCTAATTACAGGGTCATAAATATTCATATAACAGCATATGTAACTATGTATATGTATATATCTATGTACATACATATGCACGTAGATTGGTCTAAAATAGCCACAGTGTGGAGTACTACAAAGTGCTAGAGAGTGTGGTTAACAAGTGGCCTGCCAAGTCACACACACACACAAACACACGAACTCAGCGCCGCATTGGCAGATCGTGACAGTTGACCAACACACCACGTGTATGAGGACCAAAGCGAACGAACGAACGACCGGCCAACCAGAGGGCAATTGGCAAAAAAGAAATAAGCAGAAAAAAGGAAAAACTTTTTGGAAACACCAGAAACAGAAACAGAAAACACAACAGAATCGTGCGCTCCAGTCGCACAGATGCAGAGAGTAGCAGAGAAGCAGACAATCGGCAGCGGTGGAAACACTCATTCGGTGGAGAGTGGGTCTAAATGAGGTGGGGCGCTTTAGCAGCAGACATTATTACTGGCGTTTGTGTGTTTGTCAGTTGTCGAGTCGACGTAAAAATGGACGGACGGACGGACATGTGAACCAATTAAAATGCGATTAAGTGCTAAATTGTGGGTCTTGTCTGTGGCGTAGAGTATCTGTCGACAAACTGCCGCAAGTATGAGTAGCCGAATGACGACGACAACATGCTGCTGACTATGATTTTGACGCTGTAATTTATATGTACACATGTATGTGTATACATATGTAATCATCAGCATATGCATGCATTTTTCCAAAGTCAAATATTTTATTTTAATTTTTTTTTTCATTACCATTTATTGTTGTTTTTGCGGCAAATGACTAATGTTGAACAGGCTACTACTAAAAGCACAACAACACAAAAAAAAACCGTGCATTTAATTGAGTCTACAACAAGGCATAACAACAAAAACAGCTGCAACAATTTGCAATTCAACTCATCGACGAGACGGAGTACAGTAAATCATATATATTTTCGCATATGAAGTTACAATTGTAGCTCGTAACTGCTGTTGTTGTTGCTGCCGTTGTAGATCTAGCGCCGCAGAAAAGTACACAAAACATTCAGAATGTGTGTGTGCCTTAGTGCAATAAAACAAATCAACAGCATGAGTGCAGGGCTTTCACTCTCTCCCCTCTTTATGGTGGTGGGCAACCCCATCGCTGAGGTTTTTGTTCCATTCTCACTTCTGCTCAAGCAACTGCTGCCAAAGTTTTAATTTAGTTTCACTCAACTCAGTCATTTGTTGGCTGTTGGGTTTTCCCCCATCTCGTTGTTGTTTTTGTTAATATTGTTGTTGCTGATTCTATTTTATATTGTCTACTGTTGTCTGTTGTCAGTTAATAAATGTTGTTTGTTGTTGGTCGTGCTTTCATGTGCGTCTTGATATGCTTTGGTTCTAATATAGTTTGCTATTTTGTTGTTGTTGGTGGTATGTTTTCGAAATAATAGCTACAATTGGCCGCACATACGAGTGGGATCATATATTGTTAGGCCATCTGAGAAGAATATCATGTAGAATTATGACTTATTCATATCCATATATTGTACATGTTGCAGCTATAATTGCTTACTTTACTATTATTTTTTGTTTTCCGTGCTCCATGTCTATCATAAGTGTAAGTTTGCAAATGATTATACTTTGCTCAATCTTAAGGCGGAATACCGTCTGAACTTAGGAACATAGTTTCGAATGGAGAAGGCGAATGGGCGCTGACACACCCAAAGGTTTCTTACCAGCATTTGCATTTTGAAATAACATCAAAATAAAGGACGTTTTTTGTCCAAAAACAAATGAAAGACAGAATTTTACGATCATTTTTATTTTTGTCAGAAATACACTCGGAGATGAGCGACCGTAATTTTCTTTAATTGTTTGTAAGTAGATCCGACCAGGATTTGATCTCTAACAGGACATCTTCTAAAATGAAATATTTTAATGCTAAAAAATCAGTATCTTTCAACTCTAATTTGTTCTTCTGAGAAGAGTTTGCCCCTATCATCATTCATACCATAAGACTTCGGATACAAGTAGCTCTCGAAAGAGACAAACGTTTCTATTCCTGCATTTTCGAAGACGTAAATATTTCGTGGAAATAAAGAAAAATCCTACTTTGGTGAACGTTGATATGCCTGGTTTTGCAAAAAGTTCAACCGTTTTTATACAATACATATACAATAGATGAAAGGGTGAAACTCAGTAGGCTATATCATATAGCCCTTATATCAGGGATTTGTTCAGGTGTTGTGTCAAATCCCTTAAAAAAAGCAGTTCTTATTTCTTTTTGGTCCCTCTTACAGTCCACCAAGCTTCTAAGCATTGAAGCATGAAGGTTTAAGAAAAGAAATCACTGAGGTATAATTTTCGAAAAAGATTAACAGCTTCTAATTATATTAGTAGCGAGAATGCTATGCTGATAAAAGCTCTCCAAGCTTCTTGATAAGGTTTGCTATACCATGATTATTCAGTGCTTTGATTATCTGTAGTTTTACTGCATTCCTTTGTACTTAACTGTACAACATTTCAAATGCCAGAATTCAAAGATTTAAGATTTTATAATTTTTGTGTTAGGCCATGTATTGCTTAGGCTTAGGCTCACTTTTTCTAACAATACTTTTCAGATCGTTGAATCTTAATCTATGGAGCAAGAGAAATTCTACCGAACGTCTTTGGAAGCCTATGTCCTTGAAGTCTGAAAATTAAGAGTATACGAGTAAAAGCAAAGTGAAGGAATACTTTTACATCAAAAGCCGTAAAAACTACCTGGGAGAAGTATTACTGGAGAGTCACTAGTCGAGTTGATGTAAATTTTTCACTGGTGGCTAAGCGCAAGTATCTTCAGAAAAATCGGTGCTATATAATGAAATTAACATTTTTTTGTAAAATTTTTCTTCAAACCTACTATTGTACATTTAAAAGGTCTAATGAGATCACTATATTTTAAAAGCATTTGCATTTGTATTAATAAAAACAAATCAATTACTTCAACATCATTGATAAACAGTTTTATTTTCACAAGAGAAGATAAACCGCCAAACGCCTTGGAGTAAAAACAGATTCATTTAATGTTTAAAACGTGGGCTTTTTCGAGTTTCAAGTGAAACCTTCGATTTATTAAGTTCTCAAAGAAGACGTTCGTCTCAGAACTCTGAACCAAATGTACAATAATACCTTCTGCTCAAATATAAACGAGACTTTTTCCATAACTCGACAAGGACAAGACATATGGCCATACTTGCTTAGGTTGGCAGGACTGTTATATGTTCACATGTCAAATTTGAGCGCGATCTGTCACATAGTTTTTTTTTCACGTCACTATAAACAAGTCAACCTCGAGTAACACACTCGAATTTTACTATGGAAATTAACGTTGAGCAAAGATGTTTGTTTGAAATTTTGTTATTCCGAAAAAGTAAAGAAAATTGTGTTGGAAAATCGTCGTGTGACTGAAAGTGAGATAGCTAGTGAGCTCAACATATCAAATGGATCCGCTCATAGCATTATTCACGATGTTTTGGGCATGAGGCGTGTGTCTGCTCGACTTGTTCCAAAATTGTAGCTCATACGTCTCGTCTTGTACGCGATTATTTGACCAAAAACAACGTAAATATTGTTCCGCAAGCACCGTATTCACCCGACATGGCACCGTGTGACTTTTTTCTTTTCCCTAAACTCAAATTGCCGCTTCGTGGAAAGAATTTTCAGTCGATTGAAGTCCTAAAAGAGAATTCGAAGAAGGAACTGAAAGCCATACCTAAAGCGGCTAAAATAAATATTGAAGAATAATTAACCGTTTTTGTTTTATTGAGCCAGTCTCGTTTATATTTGAGCATAAGGTAGAGGATCTAAATTTTTGCACACAGTCAACAGAACATGTATTAATTGCGTCTCGTTTTCCTAGCGACAAATCATAAAAGAATATAGGGCGACGATCGCTGCAGTGTGGCGCCAATTACTTGGTCAGAAAATACAGGAACAAATTTTTACCGATTGAAAACTGCATAAATCTTAAAGAAGACTCAGAATTCATTTACACACTCTTAAGAAAGATTCAAAAATAATTTTGTTTCCCATCACTAATAGCAGATGCTTTGCCACCCAATTCCATACAGCCATGTGGCAAGCATATTCAAAAGTTGCAAATTCGCGCATTAACTGCTAATGACTCTAACCAAACTTGCAACGGCTTTGAGGCAGACTTGGCAACTGCTGCTTACCGCAAAATTACACTTTTTAGCCATAAAATTCAATTACAAAATTGTTGCTGCCACATGAGTTGTTGTTGCTGATGAACGAGTTGGTGTATATGTGTGACTGAATCGGTAACAATTGACGCTTTTGTGTGGTGAAATGAGAGTTGAAATTACCACAATAGCAACAACAAAGAACAAAGGGTAACAACATTATTATAACTCATACAAACAGACACATACACATGGTTACAATGTAAATGGTTTAAAGAGGCGTGACGACCATTGTTCCAAAGGTGTGCAGCGTTGGGAGTGTGTGGCAGAGCCGACAGATTGACAAATAACTGTACAATCGTAAAAGTCAATTATGCTCATCACGAAACGCAAATCAGTCATAAAATTTCAAAAACAACAACAACATATGTACTGCCGTGCACGTTGAAGCCTGTCAGCTGCAATGCAACATAAATGAGTTATGAATTTGAAATGTTGCACGTGGCTTATGGTATGCATATCTATGTATTAACATGCAGACATACATCACTACAAATGTCGGTAGAGGTGTGAGCGTGTGTGTGTGTGTGTGTGTGCGCGTATTTATGCATGAGGAGGGGAGCTTTTGTTTTGCTGCTTGTTGAGGTGTCTGAAATTAAGCGGTAACCAAATGAGAGGCGTAAATGGGGCGACGCCCCGGCCGTGGCCACTTCATAAATACTTACATACGTACAAAACACCCAAATGCAACAACAAAAGCGTAAAAACATACAATACAAACGAAACAAAAACAATGACAACTCAAAATTTGCTCACTACTGGGCTTTGAATGTCATTAGAGTTGAGCTATAGCAACAACAAACACAGTGAAGCACATCTAAAAAATAATTGGCTGCACACACACGAGTACATATTTACATACTGGTAAATATTCATATTCCATGTAATATGTTGCATGTGGAATGCCTCTTCATTTTATGGCTTCTAATGCCAACGCAAGCGCCGCGGCTGATGGATTGTCTCACAGACAGACGGACAAACGGACAGACAGCCAAACGCACCGCGTCCCAGGGTGCTTTAGAGAGATGTGCTTGCTTGGTGTCGGCGTTAATGCGTCAATGCGTCAGACGCCATGAGACGTAAATGAGCAGCAGCTGCTCACGTCTTTGGAAAAATTCTTCAAAAAAAAAAAAGTTTGGTTTTAATATTTTTATTTCTGTTTTAAATGCAACAGAAACTTATAGAAAAAAATCCACTGAGCTCAGTTAGGCTCGTAAACTTAAAAAGGAAGTGAACCCCCGACACGGGTGCTCTTCCGTGCTGCGGCATGTTTTTCAATATTCCAGACGCGTCGCCAGCCGCGTTTATTATTTTCTTTGTGATTTTTATGTTCCCACTTTGTGGACTCTTTGACAGTTACATGTCAAGTTTCGGCATTTAAAATTATTATGTTTTTGTATGCTTTATGACCGCATCTCTCGAGTGCTTTGTAATTGCTTGGCGACTTATATCTATGTATGTATGTATGTGTGTCTTTATTTGAGTGCACCGAAAATTGATATGCGCACTTTATGATTGCGCTTTTAAGCATAAAACAATTTAAATATTTATTGTCTATATGCTCGGCTGCATAGATATGATGGAGTTCAGAGAAATCTGGAAAATCACTTCATAACACTTAACATAAAATATTTATCGATTAAAGCTGTTTACATAAGAGTCTCAGAACATGAAATCTTATTTTTCCCTTACAGTCTACTTTAAGAGACAAAATGTGGGGCTTCGTATTTGGTTTCCATTGTGTAAAGCTTTGCTTCAGAATAAATTTCAATTCAAATTTCGTGGAACTTCCATAGCCTGTGTCTTGAATTTGCATCCAGCCGGCTCCTAGGCTTTCATACAACCGATACTTTAATCATTAACCTGCAATATCTTCACTTAAATCTCGAAACCATGGAAGGCGAAAAGTGTCAGTGTAAACAATCACCGCCGTTAACTCGAAGCAGAGGTCGCAGTTCAGATGGTGAATAGTATAAAAGCAATCGCTGATGAATGTGAGAGTTGGTTTAGGCAGAGTTTTCTTGAGCAACTGTAGTATATTTCTGGTTGGGGGTGTTCTAAAGCAATTTTTTGCTCTTTGGCTGAAGCTTTGCTACCTAACTTGTACGATTTCACAAATATTAATAGGCCAACATTACCAGGAGTTCATTAAGTGGGGTATTCTTAGAGTTCTCTCTCGGCAAACAAAGCCTAACCACTATAGCTCATGTTCTGTTGTATGGTGCAGAAACATGCACAATAAAAATATTGGAAAAGTTAGCTCTAAAAATGTTCAAAAAAATTGTTTTGCGGAAGATTTATGGTCCAAAAAGCATATGAGAGAGGAAATACTACATACTTGTGGTAGAAGAAGGAACTTCAAAACATAAACTGCCACTGCTATAAACTCAAAAAAAAAAAAAAAAAAAATATTCCGGCTACGTCATGTCCCCCGGATGAGTAAAACATTTCAGCACTGCAAAAGTGCTTTCCATTTTCCTCGACTCTGATGGACAGGTGAAGGGAAAGGGACATAGTTCCCCATTGTAGCCAAACAGAAACAGCTGGTACAAGTCCCATTGTGTAAGGTGAAATGGTTAAAGTTCGCTAACAAAGGCTGCACAAGTATCTTCCATCAAAAGAGGAATTGAGCTATGCTGAGTGCAAGCTGCTGAGGATTGTTGAGCTCCCTAATCGGTAATAATATTTTTTCACTAGACATTCGAAGAAGATCTTCCCTCCTGCAGCAAACCCTATTCAATAATAAATTTTGAGGCATAAACGGAAGATGCACAGACTTAATCCGCTTAAACTGCTGATATTAAAAAGTAATGCTTCATCATTTGATTCATCACAGCATTCTTTATTTCTCAACACCCTCCTTTTAGCTTTATATACTTAGTCCAACGTTTTTCCAATTTTTGTATTACTTCCAATTAATTGACTTTTTTCATGGGTCTCAAAATAAGCGTTTGCTTCTGTGGTGACTATTCGTTCGAGCTGAATCTCTTACCGACCACCCATTTCTTCAATAAATAGTTGCAAGTGGCTAGAAATTTATTGAATGAGTTGAAGTTGGCAGACCTTTCTGAGGATGTTCCACTCGACACATCGAGCATCACAAAACACTGTGTCCATAACCATGATGGCCAACAGACCCACCTTGGCCTTCTTTGGTGTACGTAAAATGTGATGTACCCGCTTAGTTTTTTACAGCAGCAGCAGTCTACTATTAGTTAGATGTTAAGTTTTATAACCGATATATAGAGTTTTCCAATAAGATATGATTTCTAAGCGTCGTTTTGGCCAACTTGAAAACGATAACGACTTTTTAATCAAAACAAATCTTTCGGTTGTGGTGCGAAGAAAAACCACAAATTATTCATGAACAACCATTACATTTAACTAACTTGACAGTTTGACAGTGTGGTTTTTGATCTGGTGGAATCATCGGTCCATACTTCTTTTGAAATGAAGCTGGTAGCACCATTACTGTCAATGGAGAGCGATATAGATCGATGATATCCAACTTTTTATGGTCACAATTTGAAAAAAAATTCATCTTTACAAAAATTGGTTGTTATTACTCGAAAGGTTTGGAGATTCGATTATTTCAAGGAATTATGACATTGAATGGCTTCCAAAAGTTGTGATTTAACACCATTAGACTACTTCTTGTAGGGGTTTTTGAGGTCATTGTTCTTTAGCAATAAACTAGATTATCCTTAAGCTTTAAAAGTCAATATTGAACGTGCTTTTCATGACATACTCGTACGATTTGATTTAGTGGAAAAAATGCTCAAAAATTGGGTTCATCGAATTCCTTCCTGCAAAGAAGTCGTGTGGGTCATTTGAATTATGTTATATTTGGAACTTAATTGTATCGATTGTACTTCACATTAAATAAAAAACATTAGAATTTCCTCAACAATTACTGTGTTTGTTTTTTAAAGAAATCATATCACTCTTATTGGAAAACACTATACTTGCTTTGACACATTATTCTGGCCAGCGAACGGGTAGTTTCCACCTGGTAGAAGGTTTTATTTGTCCGGTCACATTACGCGTTTGGTTCTTGCTCAGAGATAATGATGTAGTTTTTATTATTTTAATTGGCGCTTTGTAGCCGCTGAAGCTATTTTCGGCCGAGGAGCCCTCCTCCGATTTGTGTTGTGCGTCTTGATGTTTTCCCAACAAATGAAGGCATCTACAGTTTATACTGAGCCGCCTCCAAACGGCTGATGGTTTTTTCACGAGGAGCCTTTATTTCATGTCAGAAATACACTCGTAGGGCTGGACATTCCGAATGGCAGTACACAATGCTAAGCACTCGGCTAACGCGGCCGGTAATTCTCCGCATCAGGGGAGCTTTATTTCCATTCCTTAAATCAACGGAAACCATTTGGACTGAGTACGTAAAAGGGATTCCTAACTTTTAATTTTTATTGCTACATTTTAAAACCGTGTAAACTTAACTTTAATAAAACTTAAGGCGGTCTTAGGGCCTCCATCCCTATACAAACAATACGCACTGGATAACAGAATCATGAAAATTAGCGAATTCCATTTTGCATTTGCAACTCAAAGTAATCGCCTAAAGGAAAGTTTCGCCTGCGGCTACAGGTAATTAGCTTTAAGTGACTAAGTCCGTCTTTTCCAGGAGTACAGTGGCAATGGACAAATGAAAATACTACCGTTGCGCACACCAAAAAAAAAAAAAATAAATAAAAAATGGAACAAAGAAAATAACAACAGAGAAGCAACAAAGTGACAACAAAAGGTAAGACAACGCGAATTTTTGTCCTGCGGCCATGTTTGTGGTAAGTTTTACATAATTCGTTAAATAAAAAATGAAGAAACCACAACTGAAGCTGAATGAATCGAGGAAATGCCAACAGGCAGCTCTGTGCTATTGAGCAGGAAACAAAAAAAGAGAGAAACCGTGGGAGTGGGGAAAAGGCAAACGGCAAACAAAACACCAAATCCGATTTCCGGCTTTAAAACCAAAGCATGAAAAATGTAAGTAAGTATAAATAATTCGAAAAAATGCCACTAATTGGCGTAGAGCAAACGCAGCACGGCGACCACCAGCAGCAAAGGACAATTGGGAAGAAGCAGAAATATCGCTAAAGCGAATGTAGGAAGATGACAAATGCGGAGAAAACAAATGATATGACAATGTCTAACTGTAGGCAAACAAGAAAGCCAACAATGGCCGCAATCAAACTACCACCACAGTCGGGATGCGACCAACAAAGGACACAAAGATTTGCATGTATGTATGTATGTATGTAGTGACAAACGAAGAAACAACGAAACTTATGACAATCGTGAATGCGACGTCGATGAATAACAACGAACGGTGAATGAATGAACAAAGAACAAAAAAATAAAAAAAAAAATGAAGAAAAAAGCCAATAGAAAGAGTCCAAGCGCTCAAGCAATGGTTAGGCAAATTCAAGAGGAGGTTCACAAACTATGATAGCTTTTTATTAGCGTGAGAGATTGGTGTACACAAAACATGTACAAGATAATGACAAAAGAAGGTAAAAAGTCAACGCAACTGTTGTTGGTCATGACAGGACACAAGTGAAGGACATCAAATCTAAAGCAGATAAGTACTGTGTGGCTGCTACAAATTGAAATTATTTGCACAACGAGTTGACTCTGGACCAGCCAGTAGTTAAGATATTGAAGCGAGAAGAGTAATAGTGTTGTGAAACCGAATCTTGTGAAATCTCTTTTAGTAAACAGAGCAATTTTTGCTGAATTAGTAAGCGCATCAGTTTCCAGGTGAGACTGCGTTCTCGATGTAAACCCTTCAAAGACCGCGATAATGGCTCAATTCTAGTAAGATAACAAAATTACTACCCTACTACAATATATTCTGACAGCCAGGCTGCCATTAGGTCTGTCCATTGCAATCTTACCACCTCAAAAGTGGCAATAAGAGGCTGAAAAATCTTCAACAAACTCCCGACTGTATGTGAAACGTCCGTGGTTTGGGTACCTGTTCATAGAGACATCCCAGGGAACTGCGTGATCGACGAACTGACCGAATACGAAACAGAATTAACCGCGGGAAACTCTGCACTTGAGAAGCGCATACCTCCTTCCTCGGCAAAGAATTTGTTAAGACCTGCCTTCACCAGTCAAACAGTGTTCATTCTCACTGATGCCTTAACTGAACATTAAAATAAGTCAAACAATAACCCAAAACAATCTATCCCGTGATCAGACATACCGAAAGAAGCTATTGTACTAGCCACCGGGCTACTGCAGTGATAACGCCAATGATCTATAGCTTCTGTAATTTGACCCATTATCTGGAAACGGGAAACTTTTTTAAATGAAGATCTTAAAACTGGATACTCTCCAACTTTCCTTCCTATAAGAATGGAACCATCCACCTATGAAACTGAAACCCCAAATGACCTTTATTACCTCTTAAGAAAGTTGAAACTGTGTTTCGATGGTATAAATGTACGTAAAATCGACCACTCATCCATTTCATAAGCATTACAACAGTTCTAGGAACAGAAGTTTTGCCACCACAGACTCTTATCTTCACCGATATTTTATAAATTTCATGGCTCCAGCTTGTGTAAAAATTTAGTTGAACAACTCCAGGGCGTTTGTTGGGATCTTCCATAAATATAAGGACTCTGATGTATTTTTTTTATACTCTGCTCAATGTTTAGTTTCTACGACAGTGTTCTAAAGTTATAAAGCTATAGATATTTAAAAAGAAAGTTCTCTATCTACTGCATTTCACAATGTATAGATGATGGAACATCCGATTTGGGATCAGTCGGAGTTCTCACAGCATTCTGTAGGCACTTACATAAGTGACTCTGTGAGCAGTATTCCTTGTTTTGCTTATTGAGTGTCTACTACATCCCCAAGTTTCTTTGAAAATAAAGCTTTACAGTAAATAAGTTCACTGCCGCTTGGAATTCTCCTCAGCGTTATATAAATCTGCTTCGTCAACAAAATGTCCTTGAATGCGAATGAGAAAGTAATGGAATGTAGAACTTTAGAGCATTTTCCCCTCTCCGCACAAAAAATACTATGAGTGAAGCAGTGGATACAATGCGGAGGCAATAATAATTTCTGTTAAGCTTTACGCGCAGCTGGTTGTCCAACTCTCTTTATTCACAGCACTGAAGAATGGCTCAACAATCATTGGCCTCACAACTGAATCATGGTTATTTTTAAACAAAATATTGTAGATAATGCAAATGGCACGCAAATAGCGAAGCAGTGATGATGTCCTTGCACTTTGCATTTCTATTGCAATTGAATTCCTTTTTTTCCACATTTTCAACCATTTTTAACTTTGTTTCAATCTCAGTCTCAATTGAGAGTAATGCAAATGACGGCTGAACAATGCAACATTAATTGAAGTGCAGCAAATCATTTTGAATATTGTGTAGTACAGTTAATGGAATGCATTAAAATAACAGTAAATAAAGCATATAAAAAATTTTATTTCCGAGAAAATTAGTTTCTCTTTGTTTCCGTCTTGTCAATGCTCAATGCGAATCTAATATGACAATTGTTGGTCGTAATTGAAACTTTGTATTTTATGAGTTGTTATTCCTGAATATTTGTATGTTTGAGTGTATGAAAGTATGTACTCTTATTTAAGTATTTAGTTAGGGCTGCTCGTTAAAATATCGTCATTCAATACATTTAAAAGCCATTTTAAATTAAGTTTTGTGGTTTGCCGCAGCGTTTATTGCTGCCGACGGTTATTAGCATTTGGAAAGAGTACTTAACACTTTCTCATTTGAGCGTATAAAGACCGTTACACCTACGCTCAGTGTGGAGAATAACATTCTTGTTAACATTTTTTAAAGCGCTGTGGGTTTTTACTCAATGGGAAATGGAGTACTGTTAATGAGTTTGTGGTCGCAAATATCAGTGGTGAAGTTACTTTGTATTACAAGAATGAATGACTTCAATTTGCATAAATATATTAAGATTTTCAGAAATTTAAATACAATTCTCTAAGATGAGGTTGCAATCTGCACGTACATTCAAGAGAGAGGATTGGATAATTGCTCAGGGTTTCCTCAAGGTAATTTAATAACTCTCTAAATCTCTTGTGCTGTTGTAGCGGCTAGCCAACCGCGATTGGGAACACGCGAAATCAGTCCAAGTCATCGAGGTAATCCAACTGTACAACTAGGGTTCAGTCCAGAGGGAAGAGGTTTATGAAAACCTTCTGTATACGAAGGCTTTGTCATCGGTGTAGGCAGTAATCGAAACGTTCTCCATTTTATTCAACTTAAAAGAAAATTAAGCGTTAGATTCCATAGTATCTGTGGGTGAAATATGGCAGATTTTTGAGGTATCAGGGTATCTGGTATTTTTTACAACATCTTTACCCCGAATCACAACAAAAACTCCTTACTGGTGATGTGCCTTCTAACATTTCATGGGGTTAGAGAACTACACAAGCAGCTGAGAGGAGACAAAGCGAGTGTTGAGTCGCAACTTCCCTATGAATATCCAAGGTATTTTGTTTTTTTCCTTTAACTGCATATTTTTATATATGCTATATGCACATCTGCATTACATAGCCAATTTCACACTAAAACCGCTACAATGTCGCACCGGAATAAATGGAAAACACTGAAACCGGAAGTAGCCAAACATAATTCCTCTGTTGGCCGAAACATTTACAAGCAACACAAACAACACTAAGCAATTATTAAGCAGCACACACCTCTACATATGCACATGCACCCATAAATAGGTAACACATCGCCTACAATGAACATAAATGTGCAATAAATCAATTTGCAACACTATGTTGCAAGCAACAATAAAGCAAAGAAAAAAATGTGTAATAAAACAATAAAAATTACTCGCTCAGCAGCAGTGAAATGCGATGGACGGCACAGCTCAGCCCAATGGAATAACTAGTCTACGTGTAAACCAGCTGCATGCCACAGAGGCTCAGTGAGTGAGTGAATGAATGACCAACCATTGATGGAAGTGTAAAATCTAACAGAATTTTACAAGCCCAAACAGTGAGTGCCTCGAACCATTTGCTATATACTACGTGTATGTTATATGAATATGTGTATGTTTGTGTGTTGTGAGCCGCAGGACATTGCCATAAATGTTAAAAATTGTTGCCTACCTGCTGTGCATGTCCGGCAACCAGCTGAGTCATTTTGTTAGGTGTTTGTGAATTTCGGCATTCATCAGGAAGGCAAATTATTTTTCCAAAAAAAAAAAAAACAAAGAACAGAAAATAGAAAATAAAAATATACTAAACTAAAGTGCGAACGCAGGCAAGAAGCACTGCAATTGCAGCAGCTCTAAGCAGATTTAGGCTCAGCTAAAATGCCTTTTCAGCAATTTGGAAAATTAGGCAAACGTAATTGAAAGAAATTCCAAAAGGCTCATTGTGCTCGAGTAATGTCGGCTGCTGGTCAATTGGGGCGGAGTTGCCTTTTTTGCTTCAGT
Organism: Ceratitis rosa; assembly: GCA_037013455.1. NCBI lineage: Eukaryota > Metazoa > Arthropoda > Insecta > Diptera > Tephritidae > Ceratitis > Ceratitis rosa. The sequence continues at coordinate 6,482,798 of JAWMAG010000008.1, read as the reverse complement.
GTACTAAAGTGGAAAATTGCCTGGAATATTGCGAAATTGTAGATTTGGTGAGATTATTTGAAGATGAGAGGAACGCCTGCAGGGCAAATTGTAATTGGTGAGTAAATTGCTTGTAAAGATCTTAACTGCAAGTAGGATAATGACTAACCTGCAATTAGAATATTAATGAATTCAAAGATTTCTCAGATTATAAGGGATTAAAAATGGTGTTCCGGAACACTTTTTACTTTTTGCCGACAGAGGTGTTTAGTTTCCGTCCTTGTTGGACTTAAATTTTTTTTAAAATCGACAAAGTCAGGTGACTGGTATTGAGCAATATCTCCTAGCAGGTGGTTATAATAACTAAAGCGATTATTTTTGTTATAATTCTGGATGTTGATTCAAAACGGATTCGAACTAATGACTCTGCGTTTCGGAAGAAGCCGTGCTTAGAATTATTATTGTATGTCACTGTGGCGATTGATCAGCCGCTATCCTCATTCTTACCACTCGCAAAACAAATAACTGGTCTGAACCCTTTTGCGTGGGTCGCAAAGTCGTACCGAGAGTATTTCCAACATGAAGTAAAAACTCCACTTAAAAATCCATCACCAATTCGGAGGCAGCTTTCAAGCAAAAACTCACAACACAAACCAACCATCAATTCAGTTAAGAGAGCCAGATACCAGAGCGAGGATCTCAACTTCGATAAAATATATACCACCATCCAAGGCTCCTAAAGGATGCTAGCAGGTCCTCCAAAAATGGAATTCCAATTATATTTGTCAGATGTGGGGAAAATAAATTTCAAGAAAATATTAGTTTTGCAGACATTTCTTGACGCCATCCCCTGAGAAAAAATATGTGTGCTATGGTGCGTGTGCGTTTCTTGGGTATGTTTAGAAGTATTCCCTCTTTGGTCGTGTCATCAGCTATCATATTACCTTTGAAAATACGTAAATTTTGTATCTGTCTCTTCATAAAGTGCAACCAATTACGAATTATATCGCACGAAAGTAAACTCATTATGACCGCTTGATTATATACCACCTTTTGTGTGAAGCAGAAGCCTTGTCTGCAAAACTCTTAAGTCTAACTATCTGCCTCTATTGTTGCTGTCAGAAGTTACTTGAAGGTCAGGAGCCCGTCAACGTAGGCCGTTGTGAATTTCTCGTTTTTAGCAAAAAATGCTGATGGTGGTCCATGGTATTATTTTAAATGCTTCGGTGATACTGGTGTCCAACATTCCATAGGCTCTTTTCAGCTTTTTTAGACACCTTGCTGAAAAACCCCATGGGTAGCTCATCATCCTTTTACATGTGCTCGTATATTTGCTTTTCATTCGCTTCTCCACATTGAGCCTACATGGTATTTTGGTATCCAAGACAGCGCAGGTCACGCTTATCTAAAAATCATTCCATTTGCTTGATACCGCAATCCATACGTGTACTTAAACTGACTGATCTTATTTTAAGCATAAATAATAGAACCATTTCTAAGTTAAATTAGGCAAAGATATGGAAACTTAAAAGTTCAGTAGACGAGTGTACTCCACTCTAATTTGAAAAAAAGTGCTATAAATTTATTTCTATTCAACACAAATTTCAATACCCGCGCTCAATTACTAATTGGGTAAAATCAACATTAAATTTGCTGGAGGGAGAATTGTGGGAAAATCTAAGCCGTTTTGTATGTAGAGGGGTGAGTGTGAGAGAGAACGCTATAAACGCTACAAAATATTTACTGTTTACCTAATTAAGGCAGGATTTGCGAGTAATAAAGGATAAAGACAAACAAAACGAACATACAAAATTATATAGAGATATATGTATGTATGTGTGAATACAGGAAAATTGCGAAATACAGAAGAAAAACATACAACAAAAAAACAAGGCTTAGCAAGCTGTGATGTGGAGAGACCAAAGCAGATTTAAGCCGTTTTATAATATAATGGTGTAGGAGCATAATGTGGCATGTCTGAAGGCTAATAAATGACAATTACATGTGTTCATATATATTCCTACTTGTACATATGTTTGTACTTGTTTGTGCTTACTTATGTGGTAAATTAAGCTTGGTGTTTGAGTTTGTAAAGGGTGGTTAAATTGTAAGGGCCGATGTTGAATGTGAACCACACCTAAACGCCAAGTTTTTTTCCGAATTTAATTTGACATTTCTCTATTTCAGACTTACTCAATTTGAACCATGGAGAGATACACAATCCAACAACGTGTTAAAGTTATCCAGACTTATTATGAAAATTTTCGAAGAAAACCATCTTCAGTGATGAGGCACATTTTCACCTCAGTGGATTCGTCAATAAACAGAATTGCCGCATTTGGGCGAATGAGAATCCAAGAGTGATTGTCGAAAAACCAATGCACCCACAAAGAGTGACTGTTTGGTGCGGTTTATGGGCTGGCGGCATCATCGGGCCGTATTTTTTCCAAAATGAGGCCGGTCAGGCAGTTACTGTGAATGGTGTTCGCTATCGTGAGATGATAACGAATTTTTTATGGCCACAATTGGAAGATATGGATGTGGACGATATGTGGTTTCAGCAGGACAGTGCCACTTGCCACACAGCTAACGAAACAATGGCTCTTTTGCGCAACAAATTCAATGGCCGTGTTATCTCACGTAATGGCGATGTCAATTGGCCCCCAAGATCATGTGATTTGACACCGTTGGACTTTTTTCTCTGGGGTTATTTGAAAGAAAAGGTGTACGTCGATAAGCCAACAACAATTGAAGAGCTAAAGGATGAGATAATTCGGCACATTAACGGCATAGAAACTCCATTATGCCTCAGCGTCATCGAAAATTTGGACCATCGTATGGAGGTGTGCCGCCGAGGTCGCGGCGCTCATTTGGCCGATATTTTGTTACATACATAATTGAGTAATACCAATATATCATAATAAAATAAAATTTCAACATCGGCCCTTGAAAATTTAACCACCCTTTATTTAGTGTTGTGAAAGGCAAAAGCAGAAAATTTAAATTTCAAAAGACCAAAAAAAAATATTTAGAAAATCCCAAAATAATGCCGCAAAAGAACTTCTCTTAATCAAAGCAAATTTAAACGACAGGCGGCCTTGAGATGCGACGATCAAAGCGTGTTTGAGATAAAAGCAATTGAAGAGAGATATCGTGGCAGCAAATACAGAAAGTGAAAAGGGTTTGCCCTCACCACCACCACCAGAACCACAACCAGCAGCTGCCTCGGTTTTAAGCGCTTTGGAAAATCATTTTAATTAACAACAGCCAAAAAAGCAGGCCGCAGTTGACATGATGTCAAGAACAATCAGAAAATATAAATGAAAAATGAACAATGAGAGTTTGAGATTTTTCAAAAAACCGCATATACGAGTATATGATTTTGATTTACATATGTTTGTATGTATGAATGTACGTATCGGAAACTCTTATCTGCAATCATTTGTATAAAATTGTAAATATCTTCCCCATTCATATGCAAGTTAGCCACTTAATTTAATTTATTTTAATTTTCCGTTTTTATGTTTGTATATTTTTCATATGTATTTTTTCCTACTTTTCCCTTCCTTTGCCTCCGCTGGTAAATTAAAATTAATTAAGTAGCATCCAATGAGTGAAAAACTGCTTGTCATTTTATTTATTTATATTTATGCATTTTAAAGTGGGCGCTGATTTAACGTATTTTTGCTGTCAAACAATTGGTGGCAAGTACCAACTTGAGTTTGTTTATTTATACATATGAATGTACATACTAACAAACATATAACTTTTCATAATTGCTGTTTACAATAGGGGCCACTGGTACTGAGATTTTTATGGGTGGCTTTTGTTGATTTGTTTGATTTTCATTTCACATTTTTTTGGCTTTTTTATAATTTCTTGTTACAAAAATTTAAAAATTTTACTAAGACTCATAAAATATGTACATACATTCCCCAAGCCCAAAGTAAAGCAAATAAAATTTTTTTTTTGGATATATATACTTGTTTTAACTGGTCTTCCGCCTGCAGTTTTTATGATATGCAGATTAATATTTCATAATTTAATGAATCGATTTATTGCATTTTTACCGCTTAATTCCGTACACCTTACCAACCCAAGTTTGCTCCTAAATTTATAACACTCCGCAGACCTCATCTTCTATTCTATTCTCCACACCACAAAGAACCCCGTTCCAATTGCGATTTGCCCTTCTTACAAGCCCAAATTTCCATTGATATTTAGCTACCGTACAGAATCCATTTTTCACTGAGTTTGGCTTGTCCGAGATATCAAATTTCCCTTGAATTACGCTCCAGTAAGAAATCGAATTTTACTCTGAATTCCGTCGACACTGCTCAGACCAAATTTTTCCGCGAATTCCGGACACCTCACATCTCGCAATCGAGAATTTTCGCTAGAATTAGAACTCATCATACACCAGTGATTCCTGTCAATTTCTAAGCCATCACCTAACCAACTTTCCGATCGAATATCGTACGCTAAATAAAAATATTGCAATTAGCTTATACTCGTATGTCTAATTTCGTTTGTAACTGACGAACAGCTCCGCCTTATGGAACTAGCTTTATTGGTTTTGATTCGTTTGCGGGTATGCATATTCCTCTTATAATTTTATTATATTTTTTTATAAATCCCTGAAAATGGTTTCTCATGTGCTTCTGTAAGATGGAATCTCCAGAACACGATAATATTAAAAAAGTACCAGAAAATTAAAAAAAAAAAATTGTTTTCCTTTTACGGGTATCTTTATACTTCTGACCTTTGTTGGATTAAAGAAAAAAGAAATTTAAAATAATCACGATACAAGACACTGTATGAATATAATTCCAAAATGTTTACAAATGTCAGTGGAAATTTACGAATATGTCAAAGGACAATCAGACAAAGCAGTTATGCGTTTAACCAAAGCAAAGAAGCAACTCATATTGCGGCATTGTCTTTTGGCCCCGAACACTGTGACTGCATGACTGGCAGCCGGCGTGGCCGTAAGGACCCCTCCAAGCGGAGTTAACTGCCTGAGCAAAGGGACAATGATTTAGCCAGCATATCTTCCGCTGCTGCGGAGAAAGGACGAGCGTTATACAAACTGCGCTATTGTTCTTTCGCCATTGTGTTGTTTTTGTTGCTTGTAGCATATTGTAATGAAACAATAAACCCGTCAATTTGTTACAGCTGATCAGCCAGTCAGTTAGTGATCATTCAAATGCATGGATATCTGTGTAGCTGTGTGCATGTGTCTCCTAGCCATTCATCCCGACAGAGCGAACAAATATTTTTGAAATTTTCTTTGCTGCAGGACAAATTGCCGCAAATTCCTGTGCTTGTAGTTTCAACATTTTCGCTTTCATCTCCCTTTCTTTCTTTATTTCCAATGTTTAATTCAAGAATTAATTTTTTTTTTTTTTTGTTAATTTCTTTCAATGCAAACATTACAGCTGGCAGGATCGTCACACAAAGGACAAATTGTTTAATATTTTTGATTGATTTTATTGCTGGGCTATTTGTCGGCTGATCTTCCATTTGTGCAACGTCTGTTTGTTTTGTTTGTGTGCCAACTCACACATACCAGTGGATATACCATATATGTATATAAATACGTGCATTCCATGCAATTGAATTTCGTCTCTTTGTGTTTTCTGGTCGTTGTTTGCTGATCTCTGTCTGTTTGTTTGTTTATTTGCATTTGTGATCGCACTGATTGGGCTCTCTGCCGATCCAGCTGAGTGAATGTCAACAGCAAATAGGATTAAATTTATGCAGGATCAAATGAAATAAAATTGAAAAAGGTGCCTGAAGCATGAGTTTGTAGCGATGCTTGGAGATTAGAGTTATTATCAGTGAGTTTTGTTTGATTTAACGACAAATGAGAGTTTATACCATAAACATATGTACGTTATATGGGTGTGTAGTATGGGAACAAAACGGGGATTATAAAAAAGGATATTTAATTTGAGGATTTCGCCAGCAATTTGAGAAAGCAAAACAGTTGTCAGGCTCCAGAGTTCCAGTTTTGGAACCTGGAAACATACTCCTCACATTAATAACAGCCATGCCGATGAAGTCTCTTCACCCTTTCATACGACACGATCTAGGCAGCGTGGTCACCTTTTCTTTATTTGCTCATCTATGTCAATGTCGTACAGCACTTTATCTGTGGACCTGTGGTATTCACCATTGTCTATGCACAATATTCGAACAAATCGTTCGCAAAAATATTTTCCTAAAAACTCAAAGAGCTCAGACTCATCGTGTATCGTCGAGATCGGGAATGATTAGCAACTTGCAGAGTTTCGTTTTCGTTCGCTGAGGGAAGGCTTTACTATTCAATTGAGCGTTTGATTTCTGAAATGGTGCACTCGATACCCTTCAGGGGTCAATCCACATGGCTATCGCCAATAAAATATTTCATGGGTTTAACTCATTAACGCAATGCTTGAGTTAATGCTCAAAATTTTGAGTACTGAGCACCATAAACAAATCTTGAGCTTTAATTCATAAAGATATCTGTATCTGTTTTGTTTTTGATACAACAAAATATATTAATATTAGTAAGAAGAAGATCATAAATTACTTTATTAAGTGAAATTGGATTATGCCAGATTTGCCAGGAGCTAAGCATTGCACACAAACCCTTTGGAATCACTTGAAAAACGCTCGATAAATGTTTGCCACATGAGTTAACGAGAAGGACCTCATGGACGGAATTTCCATCTGCGAATCACTGCTGAATCTTAACAAATTCCACTCTTTTCTGAAGAACTGGGTGATTGGTAACGAAAAGTGGATCAGTTGCAGCACCGACAAGCGAAAACAGTCGAGATCGGAGACCAGTGAACCGGAACAAACAGTCCAAAACGGTATTAACGGCCAGGAAGTTCTGTTGTGTGATTGGTGGGAATGACAAGAAATCATCCACTTTGAGCTGGAGCGTCTGAAGGAAGCCCACATGAGTCCAGCTTTGACCAACAGAAGGAGAATTATGTTTCATCTGGATAACACACGTCGGAAGTGACTCACCAGAATCTCCGGGATTACCCTCAAAATGCCAAAAAGTTATAGAAATCGGTGCATATTTGACATTAATCGGTTTATGCGAACTGTGATAATAAATAAAGTAAATAAAGTTTTTAATTTGAGGAAATAAAAATAACAAAAAAAATACATTTTAAAAGACCGAAGCATAAAAAAATTTCCCTAACACCAGCTACTTATGTTTAATACTTTGCATTATTTTATAAGCAAAATTCAATATCCATTTTATAAAATTCTCAACGATTTTCCGCTTCATTTATGTCAATAATGTCAAGAATTGTTAGAAATCATTGGGATCCACAATAAATATTGCCAAATAGCCAAGTATACACTAATAAAGTTTTCACAATCCATTCACAGTGTCAGTGTACTCTACTACGAGTAAGTTCACTGCGCATGCGCATGCGCGCACACAAGTCCGTAATTTGCATTGTTCCGCTGACAAGTGCAGTTATTAGCTTTGGACTGAGTTGAATTTAGAATGGCAATAGAATATTGCAAAAGGCAGGTGCTCTCAATGGCTAAGTTGGGAAGTGGTTAAATTCAGTGCTGACACTACCACTGATATTGTTGTTGTTGTCGTCTTAAAGTTGTCACCAAAGTAGTTAACCGAACACTTGGCTGTAATAATTCACGCCAAGCGGCATTAATGACATGAACAGCAGAACAACAACACCAAGAACAACAACGTAATAAAATATATAGCAAATGTGTATAATAAATAAATATAATTGTTCGGAAGACTTGCAAGAATAAACGAGCGAGAGGAAGAGTGAAAGAGTAGAGAATGAGCAACAAACAACAGAGCGATAATAAATAGATAGACATAAATATGGTTAGGTAGCATATAGAAGAAGCTTGCTTAATGCTGTTTTTTTTTGTTTTTCTTGTTGTTGCTAGCAACCCAGCCTTCAATTGTGTCAATGTTATTGCAATTACCAAGAAGTTACACGTAAACACACACACACACATAAAAACGGCAGCTGCAGTGCATGCCAACGGTTGATTGCAGTTGCATGTTGCATGTTGCACGTTCCACATTTGTCTGTCTTATCTAATAGCCGCGGCCGCGAAATGTATGAAAATAATCAAAATAATTATAAGCATAAATTGTACGCGTAAATATGAACGCTTAAATGCCAAGAAATTATGTTTATTGCTGCATTTGCTCTTCTGTGTGTGTGTGTGTGTGTGTGTGCCGCATTGTTGCACGCTGTTATGTATGCACAGGAATTCTGACTCTTTTTTCCTGCCAAACAACAAACCACATGTCAATCACGAACTTCGTTTGCGGTTTATTGTTATGGCGGAGTTGTTTGTTGCTGGCAGTAATAAGAACAACAATAACAACAACACTAACAACAATAGCAAGCAACAATAAAGCGCTAAAAATAATCAGATTACAACAATTGCTTATGATGCTGGGCCATGGCGATGGCAACGACGTCGGCCAATCAGCTACTGTTTAGTTGCTCTTCACATTAACAGCAGTAGCAACAACAGCAACAACAAAAACTGATTATCTCGTGATTTATTTGACTTACTACCAAATTTAGGGATTTAATGTGTAAAACTAACAAGCTCTCGCTCGCTTGCAATCGCCAAATCGCCAAATCGCCAAATCGACATGAAGCGCTACTTGCCACAGCCGTTGCCACTTCATACCATCAAATGATATCAAATTGCTGTAGTAACAAGCAACAAAAACAACAACAACAACAACAACAACAACAGCGAAAATACGAAACCCGCAACTGCAACAAACAACGATTACAAGAGTTACAACGTGAGTTGTTGGCGGAAGGGCAAGAGTTGCAGCAGCAGCGAACAATATCTACTAGTGTCATGTTGTTCAACAACAACAACTGCAGCTGTTGCAGGTTAAATTCTGCGGGCGTACAGTGTTTACTTTTATAAAAGTTTACTCGTATTTACCAAAGATTTTTCAGTGCCAAAGTCTCGCAAAATGAGAAAGTCCAGCAGAACTCTCTGGCAAATTTTCCTTGAGTAAAATAATAATAATAAAATAATAACCACTTTGTCCAAACTTTTGAGTTGAGGAAAATTTTTTAAATGTTAATATAATCAAGGTACAAGCCCACCTGGTTCGAAGAATGCACCGCTGCTGGCTGCTGCCGAACTAGACACAAAAGACTGACATCAAAAAAATCCAAGCAAAACTTCAAAGGCTCCATAACCAATCTAGTATTGCTATAACGAGCCATAGGCGGACTTTCCACCACATTGCGTGCAACTTTGATAAGCCAATTAATTCATATATTATGCAGATGTCATGGATAATAAAGAGGACACCTGAAACCACAACTGATTGGGATAAGAGACAAACTCTCTGGCTGCCTGGAAAAATCTGAAGTGTGTCTCTATATGATAAAGACAAAGTTCATCAATTTAACCCGCTCTCTTTAACTTTAAAGTAACCTCTAACTCGGTTAAGTATCTTGAATATGCAATGCATGTTGAAAATAAACCTAGCTGAAGGTAACATATTAAAAGTAGATCCAGTGAAAGAGTGAAATATATTTATTCAATTGTGGCAACAGTATGGTGGGCGATATTGTTGAAGAAGTTTCGCATAAACCCTCTGGAAGAGGGGCAACGTGTAGTTCAACTTGATATATCATACGCGATGAGGATTACCTAAAACGAAATGCTAGAATTAATCCCTGCAGCCACGTACTCCTTCCAAGGATGTTTAAGGCAATAAAATTCTATCTAAAGCAGTGGACTGTGGAAGAACATTTAAGGTACTTGCATTAAGAGAAAGAAAACTAATAGTACATTGACTTCTTGTACATTATCTCCGCATGCCAGATAATATTAAATCGGCTGAGTGCATGCTCTGAAGATGATGGAACCATAAGACACTACCGTTGCGAGAGTCCCATCTTCAACAGGTTAAAAGATCATATTTTTCTTTACCTCAAGCTATACAGAATTGGACGCTTTTTATTAGAAATGTTTAAAGAGTTCATAAAATTGAGTGAAATATTCCAGTTTAGATACGCGGTACGACTTAAGTGGGGTAGTACTGAAGTAGTCTCAAGTTATTCTGGGTATGGTTTCGAAATTGTCTAAAATTTCTCGTCTCGAATTGACTTCTAAATCATCCAAATTTGTTTCGTAATAAATAATACTGAAGTTTGTATGTGATTTCGGAGCAATTTAGTATTGTATATTTGGCAAATATAAAATTCCGAGTTCTAAATGGATTGTGATTAATTTTAAACTAGATCCCTTATTTGCTCCCTATTCTGTAAAGTTCTTTCATTCACACTGATCCTAAAATGCCTTAGGAATATGAGGTGCGTTCTTTAAAAGAGCATAATTATTATTTTTTTTTAGTTCCATGAGAATTTTTTTGTGAACCTCAACTCAATCGCCTTTCCTGTAATGTTAATTAATTCAATTTCTCCCATTGTGTGTACTCATATGTTTATAGCCGATATATTGATATTTCATAAATTTTCCTTCTAAAATTTTACGCCCATTGTACCCTCATCGCTCCACTGTTCAGTAGAGCCTTGTAAACTTTTGCGAATTTCCCTCCAACATTTTCGAATTGTGAATCGACATATCGTGCCTTTTTCCAACATCACATTATTATTCTCATTTTCTTTGATTTTTGTGTTCGCTAATCTTACTAATGCTGCGCTGCCGCAAACTTTTCAATTATATTAGTAGTGGTACGTTTCGACTTGGCTGGCTTTGGTTTGCTGCAGCGGAGGAAGTGCGACGACTACTCTCATGGTGTTGTTTATGATTTTCGTTACTTTAATTTTAGCTGCATTTTGTTATATCCTTCTTCGACTTCGCTTTGCTACAAAGTATGCCTGCATTAAATCGCTGAATTTCCCAAGGGATACTACATTGGCATTGGCACTTGAGGTACAAATAATAAATCTCTTTGTTGTCACCATAATTAGTTAGTATTGCCAGGAAGAGTTATGGCTGGAGCATAGTTTTTGGATTACACATAGAGATGGGTACATGTGTAAGTTCATGTTCATGTGGTAGAACAAATCTTAAATGAATTAAAATGATCATAAAAATAATCCCATAGAAGAAATTCCATTATTGCATAGCGAAAAAAGCCTTTGAAGTAAAGTGAGGGCATCAGGATATTATGTGGACCCTTGTGCTACGCGCAACCCTGAAATAGGCTATTTGAAATGTGACCAACGTGCAAAATATCAATTGAGGAACACAAATTTAAGTACTCCCCGTATGAGAGGGGTTCAAGGATTTAACGAACCGGAGTTTTATTCGGCCAACGACTGTCAGTTCCACAATATTCCAGTGATAGCAATATTTTACCTTCACCACGAGAAGCTGCTGTCAACTGTGGAGACTACGGATCACTTTAGGAACGGTTGGAGAGCCCATTAGGGAATGGTAAAATGTGTTCTTAAAGGGACTTTCGCTCTGAAAGAGTCATTTGCAACATAAGTAAGGGCTGTATCAAAAGGCTCAAAAGAAATGTGAGAAATAATTAACAAGTCATCAGCAATTATTTTTAACCTCACTCAATGTAAACATAATAAGGAACAAGAAGGAAGAGCTATTTTCGGCTATGTCCTAGTTTTCATACCTTTCATGGCCATTAAATTTATGGTTCTTCATTTTATAATTAAATATTAATTCTCATATCTGAACAATTGTTTGGAGGAGGCCGTAATGAAGACAAAGCTTTCTGATTTCCATGATTTTCAGAATCAATATTTATTTGGACACACGTATCTAGAATACCCAATTTCCCGCTCTCAGATGTTTTTTTGATGGAATTTAAACCCAAAATCTCATGGCTTCATGCTACAGTGGTCCGATCCGGTTTCAATAAAAGATCAATACAATACAAAATTAAATCTGCTTACCAAGTTAGTTTGAAATATTAAAAACCAAAATGAGGGATCGCTTTGAGTACAAACTGCCAGACCGACAGATATAGCTAAATTAAATCTACCTGTCGTTCTGGTCCGATCGATATAAATTTTCATGTGTCTATCTCTTCTGCTTCTCGAAACTATATACTTCGGACCAAAGTTGGCGCCCAATAATATGGTGCAGATCGCTTCACTCAAGGGGACCAGCTTAACTAGCGCATGATTCCGAGAGATGTTACTGTCACCGTCTAGAGTGAAGAAAATACGCGGCTAAACAAATAAAACGAACAAAACGAACATGAAAGAATTTAGTACGTGGCTTCGGCCCGCAGGGCTCAGCAATGTATGTTATATAACGCTTGACACCCGACCATCTTGAAAAATAGAAAGCTGCACAGTGCTGGCCAGTTAAAAACTCGAATCATTCAGGTACAAAGACCCGACTGTATAGCGTATTTCTGAGTTTTAGTCACTTCTCACGACAGGCATACCCTACCGCCGGAAAATCTTGAACCCCTACCACGCAGTGGGTTTTCTCTGCTTGACGCTAATTGGAAATACCAAATGTAGTGACGTACTTTTGCACTTGATCTGACAAACAGGGTGGAGTGCTCTGATTCCATTCGAAAACTTTCAAAGTTGGAGTGTTCCCTCCCACTCGGACCACATGATCTAACCAGCATAGCCGCTGTCTCTCGATTCGTTGAATTATGTTAATGTCGCCGCATATCTCATACAGCTCATCATTCCATCGACTGCGGGACTCGCCGTTGCGCAAAGGACATTAAATCCTAAGGAAAAACTTTTCTCTCGAAAACTCTTAGCCCAGACTAATCAGATGTTGTCATTGTCACTCTTCTGTTCGTCGAGATATGTCTTCACATGACTTAATAAAGAAGCGTTTGAGAAATACAATATGAGAAATAAGAGAGTAAAGTTGAAGGAAAACAGAATTTCGTAAATTTAGAGATTGCAATTACAACTGAAATCCTTTTATAAAAGAGTTTTAGAAGTCATCAATTCAAAAACCATTATTGAAATTCAAAAAAAAGAGAAGAAATAATAAAAAGAAGAATAATTGAGGAGAATGTTTTACTCTCATTCAATTTTTGTACAATCCAATTTGTTTCTATTTGACTCTTTCCATCAGCAACACCATCATTATCTGGTGAAATTGAGCAGATGACGCATTCAAGTGAAAATCTATTCTTAATCCACATAACTTGTCGAAGCCCACAAGGAATGCTTTTCAATTTAATTCGAGTTTAGAAAACCGTTAGGCAGTTGAAAAGAAATCTAATTGCGCATTTATAGCGCAGGCAAAAAAGGACATAGCAAAAGTGGGTGTGAAAGTACAAAGCAGCTTAACATCCCTTCAACAAAGAACTACACCCACCTGAAAACAAAAAACAAAATAAGAAAACAAAAAAACAACAAAGCAACAGAAGGTGGATTTTAAAAGTGAATTTAATTTCTAAAAAATAGCACGATATGCGTATGTGAGTTTGTATGTACGGTACGCGTGCTTGCTGTTGACAGTTGTATGCAATAATTATGCCGCAAGTGAGTTTAAGGATAATGAATTTGGCAGTAGATCTGAGGGTAGTATTCCATGGGCTGTCCAAAAATTTATGGGTGTTGCAGTAACGACATAATGAATAGTGTACTTACCTTCGAACGCAACATCTGGACAGGAATTAAGCAGTCACGTCGAAGAGAGGCTAAGCCGATACAAATAGGAATTTGGCTGCATGCCGAAGTGAGCAGACAAAACTTCTTTGGATGATAAATATTTTCAGCGTCTATAAGTTCACCGTTTGCTTCTTTAGCCACTCAAGACAATTACGCTTGTTTGAGGTCCAAGTTGGCATATAAGAATTCATATATAGATATGCGTATGAGTATGTGTATGCAAATATGATAGTCCTTTCGTATGCAAAGTAGCATTAGAGCCACAGACAAATATGCCATTTCGTATGATGTTGTTTTTCTTCTTCACTACTGATGACTTTAGTGCTCTTTTAGACTGCCTTAACCCATGCATTGCCGTTGCTACTAAAAAAAAGAAGACGCTGGCGTTGGCCAGCAGCAACATTGTTGTCCTTGCCACAAAGTCAAGTAAAAGCATATTTTCAAATCCACCAAAAGATATACATATATGTATACATATGTATGTACATCTAAAATATATGAGTCATATATTCGCACACATTCACATTCATATATAATATATATATATATAAGCCTCACGTGATATCTTTGTACGTACAACCACACATGCATACATTCATACATGTATACTCGTAGACTCATATCCTTTATATTCTCGTTGAGACGTGCCACACATTTGTATGCAAAACAGCAACGCCAGCACATATGACAAATTCTTTATTATTATCCTGTTTGTTGTGCGCACGTATTTGTACAATAAAGACGACATGCATACATAGATACGTAGATTTTAGAAATTTGTGTGGCAGCGGCATGTTAAAGAGCATATTTTGGTGCATTCAAAGCGCTGAACACACACTCACATACCATACTCTTACACATACACGCACGAACTGAGACCACCCACAGCGTAAGCGTGCAATTGCTTTGCTTTGCCATCTTGCGACTTTTTAATTTCAACAAAAAATGAAAAAGGCACAAAAAATATATATATTTTTTTTTTCAAAAAAAGACCATTAAATCCTGTTTGTCAAAGCTGAATTTTCGACAAAATGGCATTAAGTCCTTTTTTTCTTGCAGATTTTTGTCAAATTAACTGCGTAGAAATTAAATTTCTTTGTGTGGCTCTTTTGAAGGTCACAAACGAGATTTAATTTTTTTAACCCAATGTTTATGAGAATATCTATAGAATATCTATTTAGGTTTGAGTTGAAGTTGATTTTATATTTTTGTACTCGTGGAAATATTCAACATTTTTTTTATTTTTTCATCATCTTCATTGGCACTGAATAGTGTATTTCATTACACATCGAGCTCTTGATCAAGATACCACCTTCAACATGAAGAGCATTGTTTTGATATGGAAAACTAGTTTCTGATACGTCTTTAGTTCGCAACTGGGGCAACATCAGGCTCGCCTTCTGTTGTAGACCAGCGTTACAACAGAGGCAGGTGCGCAAGATCCAATAGTCGATGTAAGGTCCTGAGCGCGCCTATAACAATGAAAATATATCGCCCATCCGGGACAGCGAAGTAGCTTGATAAGCCTTCTTATGCTGCCTCCACACCGTTGCGTATGTTTCTTCATCTAGCCAAATCTTTTGCCTGTTGTATCCTCCTTGCTTACGCTAGCGTTAAAGTCGCCAAGTAAAATTTTAACATCTTGCTGAGGGCAGCGCTCATAAATAGCATTTTCGCTCAAAACGTTATTTTCTACACGGGGGCTTAGGTCCAAATTAGCGACATCAGAATTTCGCTTTTATGTGGAATGTGGCGACGTTTGTATTCACCGGGGGGAATGCAAAGACACGGCAGTTGTTTCTCTCCTCCACTACGAATCCAGCAAATAACTTGTTATCGTTTCTGCCTTTGTCCCGTCCAGCGCATTACAGCGACACCTTCACCTCGAGACTGTACATTCCAGGTGCACACCCTTACACCGTGCTCATCATAAAAAATAAGATCTCCAAACCGAGGAATTGTTTTCTTTTTCAGAGGCAGCTGATTTCTACTCCGTGGGTCCCAAATCCAGCGTACAAAATCGCTGAGCCAGTAATAGCGTGCCGCTTACCCAAGACCGACATCTTTTCCCGGTGGGCATATTCTAATGAGCCCTTAAACCGGATATGTCAGAGTTGCTCTTCTAAGCACAAGGGGTACTCACGTAAGGAAGGCAACATTTTTTGAAGATTAATACGCCTTATTTTTTTTACAAAATTTTGCTCTCTGTTACTGCCATTTTTGTTCTTATAAACACACGAATCCGGTGCCTTTTTTGCTTCTTCTGAGCATGTCAAACCTGTCGTTCTGTTCAACATATCGCGAAGTAAAATGAAATCAAAAACTGTTCAACTGTAGGACTCGAGTACCCGTGACAAAACAAAACACAGAAAGAAATTTTTATACTGCATAGAATATAGGTATTTTATTTATTATGAATATTACCGAGAAGAAAGGTGTAAAAAATTATGTACGAACTTGAGGAGCCAAATGTCCAAAAATTCCATGAAAAGATATAATCTGAAGGTTGTAATACTGGGTCTTATTCTTGTGGGAGGTAAACTTAGAATGCGAACCGGTAACCGAGTGTCAGAGAATACCAAGAAAGGCTCTCGAGAATTGACTTAATTGCGACGCAACTGAAATATTCATAGTTGGAAAGCGCGAAGTGTCTATCGAAGTGGAAGGTGACGAAAAAACGTCTCATCACCCAACAATAAAGAGAATTGGTTAGCAAATGACAGTCTGAAGAACTAAAAAGTAGTGAGACACAGCTCTCTCGGTCATTCAGGTACCTTAAAATTGAATAAGTAAAGGTATATTTGATTTGCATTCTACTGCGCCACGAAAGTTTTTTTAGAAGAACTCAACATTCAACAACTGATTTTAAATAGTTGATTTAATTTTTGTTGAAATTATTATGTAAATTAATTAGTTTTAAAATCCTCAGCAAACACATTTGGATAAAGAAAAGCGAGTCGAGGGAATCAATAGTGACGGGATGAGTATTAAAATCGTTAAACAATAGTCACAGTCATCTCAGTATGGCTTTCGACCCAGTGGATTCATCACTTTATAAAAGACCCCAAGCTCTATAACACAGGATCTACACATTCCACCTTTTCGTCGCCTTTGAAGCGCTTTCGAATTGCCTTTAGATTGATGTGTCTGAATTTGTGTCCCTGAAAAATTTATAGGGTTGTGTAAATCTAGCTAAGACTACAGTAAACTCTAATAGAATTGGGAAAACCTTTCGCACTCAGTATGCAAATTAAAAGTAAAGTCTGCACACGATGAGCAAAGCTCAAACCATATAAACGTTGTATGGTGGACGATGGCAACAGTTCGTTGCTGTGATGCAGATGTACCTATATAAAAAATAGACACATTCATTCCAGCTTTTAAAGCAGGCGGTAGACGGAGACTTCGACTACTTTTAAAGGAACACATCGAGTTTAAAACTTAATAAAACTTAATAATTTGAAGGATTAAAGCGGCTTACTAACAATTCCGGCCTCTTATGCTGACAATTTTTATAGTTAAATATTTGAAAAATATTTTCATTGTATCAGTGGTAAAAAAAAATTTTTGGCGAAAATAAGTAATAAATCCAGATAAAGGGATCCAGAGGAGCAATTTTTTCATATTTTTTTAATACAAACTTTTATTCAAAACTCACATTTTACTGATTTTATTGATTTTCCTGTGCATTTTTTTAGTTTTTAATCACAATTATTTTTCATATCCAAAATTTTTTTTAAATTTTTCAAAAGTTCGCTTTGATTAGAAATAATTTTTATAGAAATTTTCAATTTCTTGCTAACCTGAATTCGTCATATTAGTTTCAGGCAACAACAAACACAGCGGAAAAATTACACTTCAACGTTGACAAGGAGTGGCTGCAGTGCACTCCATGGCAAAAGCCAATAAAATCACAACTACAATAACTGCAGCTAAGCAAACAAATTTGCTACCAAGAATTTAATTCCAAGGACAAAGAATGAAGTGGAGCAGCAAGGAATTCATCTAAGAAGCCTGCGTGCTTTCAACTACAGTATTTTGTAGCTTCTAAGAGCAAATATTTTCTGTATTTTTTGGCTGAAAATGGCTTGATTCTCTGAAAAACGCAGGCACTCATATGAAACACTTCGCCTGTAAGTAGAGGTAAGGCCAAACTGTGTGTTCCTACCCATACTTATCCCTATATATATGTACATACATGCCAATATCCTTACGTGTACGCACAAGCAAACTTTATACATATCAGTATTGAAAGCCAGACTTAAGTAGCAGCTTTACTGCTCTTTCAACAGTTTTGCTGCGCTTCGTTATTTTATGTTTTATAATATTATAAAAATACTTGTATGTACGAGTATGCACTTTTTAAGCATTTTCTAGCCATTTTAAGCCGCTTGCTTTTCTCGACATTGTGGAACATCCACGAGTGCTTGTATCGGTCCACTTGCCTGGCTGCGTTGTGCATGAAGCGTTGCCGTTGCAATGTTGCGTCGTTAGTGGCAAGTATGCACTAATATTATGTCAACATTAGAGAATATTAGAAAATTCTTTGGATTTGAGAAATTGGGTTTATTAAAATTATATATAGGCATGCAGATGTATGCAGGAGGAGGAGTATAAGCTTAAGGAAAAATGATGTTGTAAATTTGGAAATTACTAATATTTTTGCATAAAGTTTAAAAACAATTTTTTGTTGTTTTTGATTCAATTATTAATGAAATATGTGGGTACGATAGTTTACAAAAGTTATTTCGGAAAATTTAATTTCAAAGACAATTTTCAGTTTTTTCGCACACAATTCACTGATTTTCTCTCAAAGTTTGGTCTTGAAGATACAGTTACCAAGGGCTATTTTTGAATAGAAAAATGAAAATCAATTTGTTTTTTTTTTTTTGAAAAAAGGTCTCTCTCGAATCAAAATTCAGATTTTTGGCGTTTTTCTTCAGCTCAATTCTGATTTAAGGCAGCAACTTCAGATGATCTGGAGCAATGCTGACCACAAATCTTTTCGCCAAGTATTCAACAGAGTTTACATTGCGTTGGCAAAATTTAAATTTTTTTTAAATTTCCAAAATTTTGTGCCAAACGTCTTTAAGATTATTAAATTAATAAAAAAATGCCTATGAACATATTGTACATATGTATTTATATGAATGGATTTTTGTTTTCTAAAAAATAAGCGTTTTTATTAAGGACAAACATGGACTCGAACCACCATTCGACTCACCCTTCCGCTCCTGGAACACAATTATAAGCAACTCGTTTTAAGGAATATGGAGGAAGACATTTAAACCTTCCATATACCTTCGATACAGTGGAAAGAAAACCTTGTAGAATTTTATGCCGCTTATCTCGCAACGTTATGATCGACGAAAAATGGTGCTGTGTTAGAGATAAACCCAAAAGAAAAAGGGAGACCAAAAAGCATAGGTTTGAAGAGTTATTGAGCTTGAGAATCTGGACGGCATGAATAATGCGTGAAAATTCTATGGTAAACTGTTGAGATTAACAAAATGTTTCAAGACAGAAGCGCACTCATGAAGGGTCTAAAGGGGTCATCTAGTGACCGTACCCTGAGTATACTGAGCTTATAGAGAGAGAACTTCTACAACCTTCTGATTGCAGTGAAAGTGAAACACCCGTAGGTGCTGAACCCAAATTTCCAACAACAGGCGATGAAATAAATCTTCCACCACCCGACTATGATGAAGGAATTGCTCGCTTGCAGAACGAAATAGAGTGGAAGACACGCTCAGCTTCTTTGGAAAATTTTATCTGATCAGTGCATGTCTGATGCTCGCTACATAAGTGTGATCTGGCCGAATCACAAAGAAGAGCACCTCATAATTGAATTATCGAGGATTGTAGTCCTCTCGACCGTATTATATGAAAGACTAGTCATCAGTGTAGCTTTAGATCTGGCAAATATAAAAGTTAACTGAATATTCTCCATACGCCGTCTAATTCCACAAATCCCTCAAAATTCCTGTCCTTCTATATGTCACGTTGTCTTGGAGTTTTCGACAGAAAGGTGTTGAGGAAGAATATGATCCGTTTCTAAACAGACGGTCTCCCCTCACCAGAGTTTGTCATCTACTCAAAACGCATTTCGGATATGAAATAAAAGTTTCTCATAAAAATTCGATAGCCCTTCGAAGGCTGTATGGTTATATTACCTTTTTTTGAAAAACAGGTTTGAGTTCTGCCGAAAGTCGGTTGTTCCCCTGCCAAACTCTATAATTCTTGTTCCCAGAAATGACAAGCAATCTAACATTTTCTTTTAACTTAACATTATACTCTTCTATGGACTTCGAAATTATTGTATATGATATATCTTAGTCTTGGTTGGTTGGATCATATAGTGCTTTAAATATCAAGCAAGTCTCGTTAATTTGGCAAAACTCCATATAGATTAAAAAAAAAGAATTTAGTTCGTACCTGTAGTATGAGTCACTCCAATTGAGTGGCATACTAATGAGCCTTGACAAGTGTTGTTCTATGCAATTTTTGCATTTTCATGCTACACGCAGTGCGATAAACGTCTACATTTGTTTGCCATTTGCAGCCCTCATTGTGAACACGACAGTCAACAGCCAACAGCCAAAGCCACGACAGACGTTCAATATTTGCCATTATGTCAACTGGCCGCCTCAGCGACTATATGGACTTACATATTTATGTAGTTGCAAACCCCCGTTGAACGGCGTAAATTAGTGCAGCATAAGTAAATGCAGGGACAACACCAAAATTTATAAACCGAATGGGGTTCAAGAGCTAGTTGAACCCAGGCAAGGAATTCGCCAATTTTGTTTTTGCCATAACTCCCTCTAAGCTTGCTTGCCCTGCGGTTTGTTTGAATTTTCGGCATAAATATACCTTGGGGCGCAACAACCCGTCACTCCAATGCACAGACACACACTTACGCTCTTGAAGGTTAACCTTCCCTGTGCTTACCAAGTGCGCTGCACCCGCACTCCCACCCAACTTTCAGTGCTTTGATGTTTGACGGGTTTGTGTGCTGCCTCCGTCGCTGCTGTTGTTGCCCTGCGGCGTAAATGCTTACTCAAATGCCTATAAGTATTCGAAATTACTACGTGATTAGCATGAAAGATTTTAGCTTAAGGCCCAAAAGGCACGGACAACCGTTCCAGTTTCGCCAGCTGTTTGGTTTAGTGTGAAGTGTGTTGCATTTGCTTTGTTGTTGTTGTTGTTGTTGTTGTTGTTGTTATCGCAGTGGTGACGTCGGTGGTAGTTACACTGCACAGTTTTACCGATATATATTTTTTCGGTTGGTCTGTTGGTGGTGGTGGCATTGATGAAGTTAACATTGTTGGTGGCTTATTGAGCGATTAGTTAGGTGAGTAATTTAATTAAACTGATGAAAAGGGAAATGCAAAATCTTATAAGGAATTTCAATTTCTTCTTGTGGTTGTGCATGAGTTGGGATCCCTTCAGCGGGTGGAATGACTATGGTAATGCTGAAAATAATTGAGTAATGGCAGTGGTACTCATACGTACTTATACAGAGAGAGATAGAGATGTTACAAATTGATGCTCTCTAAGGACTTTGCTCGTTATTTCTTCAATTATTTGAAAATGATTGATGACACATCACATATGTATATATATTTAAATATCCACCTTGGATCATGGGCAGATATTAGAATCTCTTAAGAACTTTGGATACGCCACGTTAAGGATGAGATGGGGTGTAGTCCTGCTTTTGAGTAGAGAGCACTTGGAATTGCAATGCTATTCTCAATTTCATCCCTTGCGTTCTCACACCCTGGAAACAGAGTTACATAAAAGAAACCAAAGCCTCAGCTGGCAGACCCACTTTCGATTACAACCACTGTCAACGTTTCAAGGGACACGATTCAAGAGTGTGTACCTTGAATAACCGGTCCCCAGTTGTGAAGAGGCCGCTGTCCAGCTGGTTTATGTCCTCGTAAAACTAAAGGCTGACATTTTCCCCTTCCAGGTATTGCTATGGGTTCGTGCTCAAAGAGATACTTAGTCGCTAATCTAACCCCTCTCCCTTTGGTCCAATCCCGTCGAAACAGCACGTTTCCTGAACCTCCCATTAGATGACCTCGGCGACTTAGATTAATTAAGCCTGTCCTAAGCGGGGCTAGTGACCCGCTACTACAACAACAACAACAATAAGAAAGTACCCCTTTTTAATTTCCGAGCTCAGAAGTAGAGTGGCTAATAAGTGAGTTGGGAAATGGAAGATAGTCTGCTCCAACAAATATTTTTCTCGAAGTCGAATCCCTTTTAGTTGGCCCCACTACCTTCTTTCGTTTCCAGTTTAGTTGACCAATCAGAATATGTCGTCCAGCCTAAATTTAACAGATGGGTGTATTATTATGTTAACAGTGTTGCCAGATGGTACGTAATAGGAACTATAAATACAGTACAAACTGAAGTTCAATGGATCCTTGCTGACTAGCTCAATTGAGACGCAGATTTATGGATCTTTAAGAAAACGTCACAATTTGCCTCAACTTCATTACGCGTCTAAATAAGTCTTCTGAACGGCGAGTCCATTAGAGACGAGATTAAATTGACCCATTACGGAGGCAGTTCATTGAAGACTTCATTTCTGCACTAAATAAGCATAGAAGTCAAGAAAAACGTTAAGATAAGCAACCAACAAATCCAACAACAAAAAAAACTTTGCAAATGCTGAAGGAACCGGGATTAAGCCGAAGACGCCATCAACGTTTGGTGGACAAAAAATGCAAATTGTGTGCGCAGGCGCGCACAAACCTGAAGAGCACCAACTAACAAGCAAAGTTGTTGAGCAACAACAAATCTGTAGAGAACAACAAAAAAAAAATACAGCAGAGTAAAATAACATTTGCAACAAACTCTTTATGTGCGCTGACGAGTTTGACGACAGAATCGCGACGACGCGTCGCTTAGTCTGAACACCTTTTGACCGCGTTGACTACACTTGAACTGCCACTGCAACAACAGCAAAAACTTGCACATAAGTCTTAACAACAAAGTTGCAAAAGTGTGGCGAATTGCAGCGAAAGGCCAACAAGGATGAGGAGGCGGCACCACTCAGTCTGCTGTCCAACTGCGTTTTGTCCAACTCCGACCACAAGCCAATTTCGCCTGGCATTCATTGTAGACTTGGACTTGGTGTGGCAATTTAATTTAATTTATTCGACGCAATCACCGCGACAAAACAAGCGATGCAGATTAGTCGCCGATTAAACAATCAGCTTGCGATTTCAGATCCAATTTCGCGATATGCCCGTGAGTGCGGTGTGCATACATACAAACATACATACATACGTATACATGCACAACAAGTAAACGAGTACGCAAACGTAAAAGTTCTGCATTCGGTGTGGAGGCGATAATGTGTGTGGATTTATGTGAGTTAATGTTTCGTGAGGAGGGTTGCCAATTTGGTGAAAAATAAACAAATAATTGCAACTGCCTGGGGCCTTCACGAAATTGAGTCTCTAAAACATGGCGAACTACCAAAGCCCTTACCATTATGAATATGTATTATTTCCGTATCAAGGGTCTCAGGTCTTACTGAGTTTAGAAGAATTTTTGTTGGAGGACTTAGTAATTTTATTATCCTTCCGAGCCCAAATGCCAGTTGAACAAGAATAACCATAACCCATAGCGTCTGTAAGAATTTTGATGCCAGAAGTATTACTTCCGGCGGAGCAGTAGGACTTCAAAAACGAGTTCACTCAAAGCACACAGATATTCATGATGTTAGGTTTCCAAGCAAATTTTCACTTGAAGTAATTCATACAGAGGCTAATGGACAGCCAGAAAGGAGGAAAAAACAGGAAAAAACTCAAAACAATCATAATCGGCTCGAGCTTCTCAAAATCGTTGTGACTACTGCGTCACTTCTTGGAAATTCTCATACTCGCCAGCCCACTTCTTGTACGATCCCATTTTCGGTAGCCCACTTTTGCTGATCCTGACCTTCAGGTTAGAAAATAGTGTCCTTGATACTATTGATCAGAATGAGCCCATTTAAAATTTAGGAGATCTAAGAAACTGCAAATACTGCAAGTAAGTCGCTGTGAAGCTCAGGAATAATGAATATATGGTCGAACTCTGAAGGGGCTCAATTTCATTTAACTACTTCACGTGTGGTTTGAATTTTGACCGAAAAGTCGGCGGCGGATATGCAGACTTCAATACCATTGCCGTATTTTTGAGATGGGGACACACTCTTACGAAGGGTGATTTCAAATAGCCCATCGGCTATTACGGACATGGGCTGATTTGTGGCGAGCTCCAAAATTGTAAGGAAATGTTTGTCTGTGGTTGGGAATTGCAAAGCTGATAAGCTTGAATATAGACCCCATATACCTCATTAAAGCCAGAAAAAGCACAAGCGAACGTGCGTCTCTCATTGTGAGATCTATTTATGGACAGGTGGGTCCTCAACTAACTCAGCTGTTTCGAAATCTTTCTCTTGCAAAATGGGCCGTGTAAGGCCTTGCGTTTGCGAGTGATCATTTTCGGATCGTATAAGTTTACCAACTCAAAGAAGTTTACAGACAATATCCTTGGGCTCATTTGCATCTAAGCGATTCACTAAATATGGAGTGAGCGGGCATTCAGATCATTTTCACACTTCCCAACATCACAATGGGCGCGCTCTCTTTTTGCCTTTTTGTCTCTTTCCTAACGAAATACCAAATCCAATTTGTTCATGGTATCAACTGTGATAGTCTTGAATCCGGGGATCCTAAGCAGTACCAGCAGATAGTAGAGAACACAACCTACAGAGTTCGAAGAGAATCCCATAAGATACGGCTTCTTTAGCTTTTTTATATATTTATTATATAATATTATTTCTAACAAAAGGGGTCGATGTATTTTTATGGGAAGCAGAAATACCTACATTCGGAGGGCTTAACATTCCCTGTTTATGGGCTCCCGCAATGAGAAAAATTAATTTTCTATAACTTAGAATTATTTGTCGAACCAACTCTCGAACTCTGACTTTCAAAATGGCGGTAGGCAAGGCTAACCACTCGGCTACTGCGGCCAAAGTCTAAAACCAAATAACCAAAGCCAAAACTTAAGTTCCTCTGAAAATTATCTATGGCAAACCCTTAATATGAGAACTCAAGAATAAGATTTGTAACAAAATCTTGATTTGCAGTGGATAAAAAGTCTTCTTTCCCTCAATATATGCCGACCTTTGGCAACTCTGACCACCTGTGAGTAAGACGCAAGCTAAAAAAAAACTCAAAATAGGCGCGACTCATAGTGGGTAAATATGCGCGCACGACTAAATTAAATCAATTTATATGCAAAATAAGTTTTATTCTTAATTAAATTACGCAGTCATAGACATAATCGCACGTGCACACACACAGAGACATACATATAGACGTCTGAACAGAGCTAATCAAGCCAACGAAGGTAAAATTAGCATGTATGTAGGTAACCGTGTAAACATTTAAGCACATGCGCATATGTATGTATGCAGGTATGTATGTATGTATATATGTATGTCTGCCGGTTACTCCTTCTGTGTGACTGATGGGGCGTAGTAATGAGTGTCTCGTTATTTGATGAGACTTCCTTCAATCGAGCCGGAGCGCATGCCTTGGCGACTCTTGAGATTAAAAATAAATCCGCAGCGTTCAAGGAAGGGCAGATCGAATGCAGAAATGCACATTACATTTATTACTTATTTCCTTCTTTTATTTTGAATTATTTTTAATTTAGTTTTTTTCTTTTTGTTTTTTGTTTCGCTGCGAGCGATTTATTATCATTAATTCAGTTGGGCGTTGTTGATTGTGATTACTTACGTTGTGGCGTTTAGTTCCCTTCTTTTTACATATGCGTATGCGTGTGTGTGTGTATGCACTCTTTTTTTTTTGAATTTGTGGTATCAACAGACACCGCAAATTCATCATCGCTTTATTAAAATTCCTCCGGCGTGCAGACATTTTGCGAGGGCTTAGCCCACTACCAGCTAAAAGTGAGAAAAGGAACAAAAATATTAACGCATTCCAGTGGCTTGGTGGACCCACAGCAAGTTGATGGTCGCTGCACGTAAAATATTTATCAGCACATGTGCTTGTATGTGTATGTGTGTATGTAAATATGTACATATATCTGCAACCAAATTGCCTCAGACGATCAACTGTTTTATCGCGTACGCTTTTGTTTACTGATCTTGTCGACAAAACGTCCTTTTTAACACAAACACACACACACACACACACACACATACACATACACATAACCAAACATGTGAAGAATATAAATTTATGCCTGCTTGCGAAAACAACACGGCACATACCGTAAATTAAATGAGCGGAAGCTGACTTATCAACCAAAGAGAAAACCAAAAACAAAGAATATGAATATAAAACAAATGTAGGCAAATGGTGAAGAGCAACAGCAACAACCAAAATTGGCGTACACATGTAAAGCGCACATCTGCGCAAGCGCAGGCGCAGCCTTAATCAAAACCGCATCACTGGCAGGCAACCCACGCATGCCGAACGAGTTGCAGCTTCTCACTGCAAACTTTTTTCTCATTTCTCCGGTTGCATATACACACTTACTCAGTTCGTTTTTGCGCTGCTGCACATGCGCACCCTAAAATTGCACTCCTTTATTTCTGGAAATTTATTTGGCACTCACACCGCCTGAGACGACGGTTGTGTAGACGATGCGACGGCGAAATTTAAATTGATTGCCGCACAGCGACAGACTTATGTATGTGTATTTACCTTTGGATGAAAGTGCATTGTAAATGGTAAAAAGTTTTATGAAGAGGTCACCGCAAGCACCGCCGCCGCATCCTTCGCTCACTGGAAGACAAAGAAAGATGAGATCATTGTGTCGCCGCAAAGCAACTTCATATGCGCTGTCGAACACATTCTGTGTAACACATGTATGTATGTATATACATACATATGTACTTGCACTTGAGTGCAAATAATTCGTTGAATCGCCAACATAATCGCTTATCGTTTATTGTTTCGTATTTAACTCGCTCTACAATGCTTACAAAGAAGGGCTTGTCATATAATTTAAATACTGACATTAAAGTCATCATGAATCGTTGTTTCGTTTAAAAAGTATAAATACGCAGACAAACAAACAGACAGACAGATATTGACACGATTGAGAGGCGATTCGTTAAGTAATGAATTGCTGGAAGTTTTTATTGAAATTTCTTCAACAAATTTTATATTTTTTATTCGCAGTACTTCCTTCAGTTCGGCGAATTCGGAAGATGGTGTTTTTTTTGTAGGCAAAAAGTTTTTGTTGTGGGAATTATTCAAAATGTTTGAAATCATTAAAAAATGCTGGCTAGTCAAAGAGGACCGATGTTTGGCTGCAATACCAATTGAAGCATTTCAGAATTGCTCTAAATAACATTGAACTTAAGTTTTGGAAACAGAAAAAAGTCGCATGGAGCCAAATTCGGGGAGTGCAGTGGTTGATGGATGGTATTGAACGAGTTTTTAGTCTTAAAATGAACTACGGCTCGGTGCGATGGCTTATTATCGTCATGAAAGTTTCCGGAAATAATACTCTTTATTGACCGTCTGTCTCGTTGAAACGAGTTCATGACGATGACAGGGGAATATCAAAAAAAAACGATTTCCGGAAACTTTCTGGTCTTAATGTATAACAAACTTTTTTAACAAGTTGTCTCGACAAAAGCAATGGAAGAGTGGCTGCCGATTTACTGCATCGATTACACTAAGGCGTGAATAAGACCGATAGTGATGCCACAAAGATTAGTCTTATGTTCCGCTATCCAACCATTTCGATACATGACTTTGACGTACGTCATCTATAGATCATCCAGTAGAATGGTTCCAAAGTCTCGAAACTTGACAAATTCAACTACCCAACAGTTTCCTTCGATGACGCTATGGCCAAGGAACCATGTGAGACAGTCTGTCCTGTGTGTCCATCTTCAGTATATATCGGCGTCAGTTCAGCACAATTTTGAAATTTAGCGTAAGTGTACCAAGAGGTTTTATTGCTGTTTCACTTGGATATAAATTCAATATACTCGTCCTTGGCACTACATTTAGTGAGATTTTAAGTTCTCTGCCCACAACCTCTCGACCACCTTTGCCTGTGCTATTTTTCCTGAGCTATTTTGCTGGTCGCTCTGGCCATTGCTTAGCCTGTACTTCCAAAACAAACAGTGTTTCAGTTCGGTCTATTGTACGCTCTGTACTTACTACAATTCATCATGCAGGCCTAGTGCTTTTAAGAATTTATCTGGTGCTGTATCGGCTTAAGACATTTTAAATTGATTCATATTTTTTTTACTGAGCCTATGACTCCTTTTGCTTTTGCTATTCTTCTACTCTTTCTTTCATTTTTCTTGAATTATGATTTTGTGATGTTCCACAGTCAGCTTGGATGTAGGACCTATTATGGCCACCCTGGTGCTTTCGTTGGTTTTGGAGCCAATTAAGTACCAGAACTGGGTATATGCCTTAAATGTACTACCCATCTATAACCATCAGAGGAATAATTTTTATGGTTTTGCGGATATTACCGCTGCTTTAATTTTAGTTGACAAAACCCCTTATATTTTTTTTTATCAAATTGAACTAAATTTTCTCTCCCTGTGATGAATTCCGGGTTTTAGCTGAGGTTAGTTCACAGAATTCTGGGGTTCTTCAAAAAATGTATAAATTAAGAGTCCATTTTTTATAACGAATGCACTTCTAAAAAATTATGCACTACCATCCCAAAAGGTGGTAGCTCGCCGTGATCTTCCCCAGTGGAGGAGGTAGTACCTCACCGCCTCTACATGCCTGATCTGATTTTAGAAGTAGAAGAGTGTGTAGTTCCGAATCCTGCCCTTATATCTGAAATAGTAAATATACTCTTGCACTTGTCTGGCTACCTGTGGCTACAGTAGTCGACTCAGGAACAAACTATCCTTATAGAAACTATTTCGCGAAAATTCCCAAATCATTTTATGATTATTCAGCAGACAGTGACTGCACACAGACATAGCAGCTTTTTCATTATTTCGCAATAAAAAGAATTTTCTCTTTTAAGCCATTATAAATCCCACACAATGATTTACGAGTACACTTCATTCAATTCATTGCGTTTGATTAAAAATACAAGCGTAGCAACAGCAGAAAAGAAATCTGTAATTTGCCGCAATTCAATGCAAACTACTGCCAGTTGCAGGACTAGAAAATCAAAGAAAAAAGGATAAGGCCAAAGAAAATGAAGTTAGTAAATGAATTCGCAACAAATGGCACTGACAAAACCTTCATCAGAAACAGCAGAGAAAGAAAATGAAAATGAGAAGATATCGATGAACGCACACACACATGAGCGTATGTTACATAACCAATAGCAAAAGTTGGGTGTAAAGTTTCTAGTTGCAACTAGTATTTAAAGAATGCACTTCACTATTTCCTGGCGACCACTGCCACTATCGCTTTTCCGATTATAACCGAATCAACAATAGCACACCATTCGTTTCTTCTTTACGCTGTTTAGCGCCAATTCAAAATATAAAGTAGAACCAGAAAGCTCTCCAGCTTTTTATTTATTAGTGCCGACTTATCGGATATCGACGTCGTCCACGTTTCTGCATCGTATTGCGACTTCTGAGTTTAGTTACTGTTCGTCGAGTACCGGTTAGCGGGAGTGGTTCTGCAATCGGCAACCGCAGCCACAACAACCGGGAGGGCTTCGCATGTAGTTCGAACTTAATTTTTCAAAGTGGTATTTTATCGTACAGAAATGAACCAGTATATTACTAGTTAAACAATTTTTAAAATTAAATTTCGTCACCCTTTCGAAACTATCTGTTGTTAGCGAAGGAAAGTGTTCGAAGATAAGCTGATAAGAGAATAAATGCAAACTAGTTGCGTTCTAGTTAATAACTAGTAACTTTCCCTGCTGGGTTAGGTATGAATATCTCCCAGTACTTGTAAAAAAGGTAACCAATTTGAAATTGCTGCAGAAAAACAGCACTGTAATGAATGGTAGGGAATATGAATAGTCATTGGGCTACGCAAAATACAATTGCGAAAAAAGAATCCCCCAAACTAACTAACTAAGCAACCAACGAAATATTCAATTCAATTTTCGTTATTGTCAAACACACTGCACTACACAAACACACAAATTTACATACTCGCGCATACATCCATACATGTGCTCGCCTATGCATGTTGCCTTGCATTTGAATCGAGGAGTTGCCGGGAAAAAGCTGAATTTCATGCAGATACCTTTTCGGTAGGGACAGGGCAGGGGTAGCGAAAAAAAGTGTGTCTAGTATGCCTTACCGTGCAACCGCGCTATGGGGCACGCCCACCAAACTAACGGTAACTAATATCGCTGGCAAATAACAACAACAATAACAATAACAAGTGTAGTGTTGCTCGAGCAATGTCGATTAATCGAGTTTATTTCGGTTTGACGCTTTGGCGTTCGCCGAAAATTGCAATTTCCACGCCAACTGCACTCGAACAACAAAAACAATAACATAACATAGCATAACATGCATACATACATATACACAAGCACATACACAAACTTAGCTGGCTCGTTTAGGGTTAAGGGTTTCCAAGCGATGCCGAAAAACTATTTGTACTATGCACGCAAATAAAACTATGCGCACATAGGCAAACACACACATACATACGAGTACATCGTACATAACTATTTGTGTAGTAGTGTGTGTGTGTGAAATATTTCCATCTTTTGCTGCTACCTTTCTATTGCTTTTCCTGCCGCCCTCTCTCTACTCTGTTCTTACTTTTATTTTTTGCTATCGTATTTGTTGTTGTTATTGCTGCTGCTATTCCACAATGGCAGCAACATATCATGTTGACAGACAAACAATGTTTCTAATTTTTAACACAAAAATTTCTGGAAAAAAAAATTTTAGTTTGTATTGAAAAAAGCTTCCACTGCCATTGAGCGCAGCAAGAGAGAGGAGGGTACAAAAATAGAGAGCACCGAAAAAGGTTCGTTTAAAAAAGTATGAGAATTTGCATGTTTCATGTATCGCATTATTCTTGTGTGACTGTGTGTGTGTGTGTGTGTTTCAGTGGAATTGACAGCTATGATAACCAAGTAGAAAATTGTTTTCCGGTTGAGAAACAATGAGGGCGAAGTAATGGGTAATCCTTCCTATATATCATATATTATTAGCTCATTGGGAGCTTTTCATTGATCATTAATTGTTAAACTCAATTTAAACAAAATTTTAGGAAAAATATCAAGACTCAAAACCACAAATTGGAGGTGGAGCTCGGCCGAAAATCCGAATTTATATATATAATTAAAAAAAAGAGCTTGATTTACTTATCTACACTCAAAATGTCCTAGTCTGTAAAAGCTGTAGGTTGACCTTCTTGTAATTCATCCACTTTGAAACCGTATTATTTTCGGACAAGCCAAATGATTCGGTAAGAGCTTTCCAAAAACGTGTATGATTTCTAGGGATATGTTACATGTCTCAGCCCAGGCATGCACATCTCAAAGTGGTGTAGGGAGGGCTGATGGGAAGAGCCATCTCATGCGGCCAGCAAGTTCCGGCACCATAATGCCTGGTGACCACCATTACCTACCGACCGAGACCCCCAAAAGTAACAAATTGTACCAAAATGTATCAGGCTTATGGATACATTTAAGATTTTATATGAGACCTCACAGTGACGTATTTTCATGGGTGCTTCATAAAGAACATTCAGAGCAGAGTTGGTCATCCAGTACACCTAAAAAAAATTGCTAGAACTTCTAAATAGTTCTTTGCTGATTAAAATATAAAGGCCATAGTTGGCAAATGTGCGGTGTTTCTTGTGACTAGAAACACTCCATCGTGGTGTCTATGAGATAATAGAGACCAAACAAATCACTGAAGCAAAAAACGATGACCCCTGACGGAGCTAAAAGAACGTCCTGCATGAAGCTTTAATGACTTCCCACAAAGTTCTTCTACCACAACTTCACTTAAAACTGAAATTCAGCAAAAGATAAATAGAAATAGCTTCAAATATTTAGCCTCAAAGTCTCCAAGGCTCTCAAAGTGTAGAAGAAAGAAAGTGTTTCTGTTAGTAAATGGCTTTAGCCATTATCACAATCGTGAACGATCCTCGAAGTAAAGTGTGGGCCATCTTTATGGGATGTCATGAAGAAGCTTTAAGGAAATCGTCAAAATAATGTTAAAAGTATTCCAAGCTTTAAGTTGCCTAATGAGTTTGAAAGTATATTTTCTTCATACTCATCTCGATTTTTTTACAAAAAATTGGTAAAGGATTTCACTAAGAAGTTGAGGAGATGGAAAAAGAAAATCGGTGAAGACGGACTATTGTTGAACGTTTCAGTATATAAAGAGACCTACATTGTCGGAAAGACTGAATTTCCTCTCTTACTTTTACCACAGACAGAATATTTAAATAAAACTAATATTAGTTCCACCTGCACCTGTACAATATCAAAATCCTCTCAGACACAAGATTTCGAAATCGGGAAAATTCCTCCATAAAGGAAGCCGCTGAACTTCTGGGGCTACTCTTGTTGTAGTGGCAAATCCAACCCCGCTTAGAAGTAGGTGATCAGTCTAAGTCATCGAAGTCATCCAGTTTCGAACTGTTTCGACGGGTTCGGATCAGAAGGAAAGTGGGTGAGAAAAGTAGGTTTAAAATGATATTCAAAGAGATGGTTAGTGTCGGGAGTGGTCTGATTGCAATGTTGAGTATGTCGGAGTCACGGCTGGACAAGTAGAATTTTATTTGACAACAATATCCAGGTCTTTAGATAGCTTGTTTCACGCACCATATGAATGTTAACCCGTATTTTATTTCGTCAATCTCATTTTGGTCAACAGGTCTAAGTACTGGGTCTACTCCCGGTGGTTGATGCCTCTGCCTCTATTGTTGATAATGCAAATTTTTGAACTACTGGGAAAATGTAGCTAACTGTGTTTAAAATCGTTTATACGAGTAGATAGCGGCGGCGCTTAACGGTTTTAGCTTGTTAGACAGGAATTCGTTTAGGAGTATCCATCAAAGTTGTTTTTAATTTTATACACGTTACAATTTCACGTGGAGCCCAAACAAAAAAAAAAAAAAACAAAAAAAGAAGTGAGTAATACAAGCGGGTATCAAATGAGTAATATTTCGGAGCTGTCTGTCACTCAATCCAACTACTTTGCCATCCGTTTGGAAGTGCACCAATCTGAATGTCAGTGTGTTTACTCTCTATTACATTTATAGCAAAACAGAAGCTCTGTTGGAATGTGAGCAGCGGAAGAATTGTTGTTGGTATCAAAAATAAGTAATAAATGAATAAAATAACAAAAATACTTGTAAAAGACGAGTGAAGACGATGCCTGACTGATGAATGAGTGTGCGAGCGAGTGAGTGACAGTTTGAAATAATAAAAATTGAAATTGAATTGAAACAAAATAAAAGTCAAATGTAGGAGTGAGACGGAGGTGTTAAAAAATTTAATCATAAACACCCAATAAATCAATGAGTAAGGAAGTCATGGACCTGTCAGTTGATGTCACGATGTCATTGAATGAGTAAAGTTGAGCATGCAAAAGCAGAATGGCAAATGTCGTTGTAACACTGCTGTCACTTTGATATTGACAGTTGATACTCAATCGTTTGACAGTTGATACGAAAATGAGAAACAGTTGAAAATTGTACTGAAATGGGGGAGTGTAATAATTTTTAGATTGGATTACACTTTGATTCTCTGTAAAGCTAAATATTTATTACTGAATAGATCAAGAAAACAAAAAATAGAATGGTATAAAATTATGGAAGAAGCATCAACAATAAAATTACTAAATCCTCTCAGCTGAGGTCCTCCACAAATTAGAGTGATAAAGAGATAGAGACAGAGGGAGAAAATTATTTTCTATTTTTGACAGCTCTTAGAGATTTAAGCCGCCTCTGATTTTGTTGAAAACCTTTGAATTCGCATAAGAGAAACAATCACAGTTTAATACCTGCGGTCTTCTACTGCTCAAAATAGGAAAACTAATCTACATATATCCTTCTTAGTAAAACAGAATTCATAGAGTATAACACTGTTGTGTTGGCGAGTAAATTCCGTTTATACCCCTCACCTTCCATCCATGAGGAGCAAGAACTGAATGAAATTCTTTGGAAATAAGTCAGGTTAGGTTAAAATGTACAATATGACTGCCCCTTTGTCCTTTCCAGTGCCGGATGGAGGTTCAATTTAATTTGATATAAAGTTGTCAGCGAATTTTGCTTCTACCACCGCTTTTTATTTTTGAAGCTCCTAGAAGTCTAAGACGAGCACTAGATAGGATCCGATAGAAGTAGTGCAGGTGTCCTCACGCTCCTGCCTTTACACACTTCCAACCGGTGTTACTGCTACCAATACTCAATCTGCGCGCGTGCGACGCCAGTAGCGAATGGTCTGTGATTAGGCCTAAAACTGTTCGGCCGTACTTTCGTGAACTCATAAAAAAAAATTGTGTGTGCTTTTCTTCGCTGCTTTTGCACATTATCTGGCTGTTCTTTCGGAAATTTCATTGTAAAAAGTCTCTAGCGTCTTTCATACTTCATGTACTGGTTCGGTCGCCAGATGGACTCACATCTTTCTTTCGTTCCTTGTATTTAGACATGCAATTGGTTCCCTGTAGTCCCATCACCGCAACCTTCCTGTTTCTAAGAACATTTTATGACTTATTACAAAGCGACTTTCTTCAAAAAAAGTAAACGAAGGTGATTTTTTAATACTTGCATTTGGACCGAGTGAATCTTTAAACATTTCGAATTTTCTGTGAATAAAAATTTTAAATTCACGTTTAAATTTTTGTCTCAAGACACCGTTCACAATTTAAGTAAAATATTCAGAGAAATGCGAAAATAATTAAAACAAAAAAGAGACGTCAAAAAGCATATTAAATTGACGGTCACACCCGCTTGGGAGAATGTGAAAGTTTATCAGACAGAAAAGCTCAGAATTGCAAATTAGATTACGAGCGAACATTTGCGTTAGCAGCAAACTTTCAAAAAAAAAAAATTAAGCATAAAGTAAGACATTCACATGCCTGTGCTGCAAGTTTCCAGACGTCATCGGCAACAATCGTCACACATGGCACTTGTGGCAAGCAAAGTTATGCATATACTTATACGTGTATGTATAAGTAGTTGTGTGTTGTGCGAGTTGAAGCATTCTACCTGCCAGCTGTCACCTCTTTCCCTTTCAACCTCATCAGCACCATTGTGGAATGTACTATAAATGTATAAGAGTATGTGTGAACGTCTACTTTCGACACACTCTCCTTGAAGTCCGCCTTGCCACAGTGCCAAAATCTTTTCGCTGCTTCTGCTGTTGCTTCGTCGCAATTTCAATGTGCGTCACGTACATAATTTTGTATTTAAAATAATTACACTTAATAACATTAATAATAATCTTAAATGATAACGATGTTGTTTATAATAATGTTTACGCATAGCAGAGCAGGTTGACAGAACGCGCCAGCGTAAGTCGGGCGGAAGGTTAGCGCATTATTTTAATATAAATGAACTGCAATAAACGGAACGTGGTTACGAGCGAGTTGTGCGGAGAAATCGACTACACGTGGGCAGTGGTGGGAGACGGGGAAGATGAGAAGAGAGAGAAGAGAAGAGGCATAGAGACATAGAGACAGAAAGAGGTGTGTTAGTTAAAGTATGAAAATTTTGATATTTCTTTTTTTGATAAACACCAACGCACGTTCTAGTAATTACTTCTATCGCCATTCAAAAACTTTAAAAAAATGCAATAATTTTCTTAAAAACATAATAACGCGCTTTGCTACGAATATATTTACATATAATTGTTAAGTTTTTAAAAATTATGGCCGAAAATAATTTAATTACAGTTTTTAGTGGAGTTTCTAAGCTGGAAGTATAATTATTTTAGAGTAAATTTTTCATTTACCAAAAACCCTGCTAATAAGACAATTACACTAAAAAATAACGGGTTACGAAATCAATATTGTGCCCTGTGATTGAATTTCAGAAATTGCGACGTTGCTAGTTTTCGTCGTAAGCATAAACAACCGACGAATCGACAGTCACGAGGCATATGATGAGCATACTCTACCAGGTTCTAACATCAACTCGAAACATTTTCTTCTAGTAGCTATGGTAGTCACTCGCAGCGGACCCGAACCGTTAATCGTTGGCGGTGTTATAGAAGTCCCAACTTCCGTTTATGATGATGTTCGAACAGCGATCGCCCCGGGGGCCGATGGATTATCGATGATGGTGGAGCCGGAAATAATTTCCACTCTCTAGGAGGCCGAAACAGGGTGCTCCCTTCTACTGAGTAAGCAAAGGAAAAGTAAAACTTTCTCTTAACGAATAAAATGTTCGGTCAAACCGACAAAGAGTAAATCATATTTTCTTATTTATTCCCATCCTACTATATGTTGTAGAGGTCTGAGATAGAAAAAATAAAGAGATAGTGACTACGCCACGGATGCCCAGAGCATATTGAATTTATGAAGGGAACACTTCTCCAGCCTGCTGAATAGCAGTGAAAATTTAGTATCCGGAGATGGTGAACCCGAAGTCTCAATCGATTACGATGGAAAAGGCGTTCCATTACCTGACCATTAAGAAGTTCGAATAGCAATCGCCCGTCTAAAGAACAACAAAGCGGCTGGAGCTGACGGCCCACCGGCAGAACTATTCAGACATATCGGTGAAGAGCTGACAAGGTGCATGCATCAGCTACTTTGCAGGATATGGTCGGATGAAAGCATGGCCGTCGATTGGAATTTAAGTGTGCTCTGCCTAATCTACAAAAAAGTCGATCCCACAGTCTGCGCCAATAATTGTGGGATAAGCCTCCTTAATATCGCCTATAAGGTCCTGTCGAGCGTATTGTGTGAAAGACTGAAGCGCATCGTCAAAAACTGATTGGACCTTATCAGTGTGGCTTTAGACCTGATAAGTCAGCCGTTGACCAGATATTCACCATGCGCCAAATAATTGAAGAAGACCGTGAAAAGAGGATCGACACCCACCACCTCTTCGTCGATTTTAAAGCCGCCTTCGACAGCATAACTAGGAGCTCCGTTAGGATCGGGAAGGACCTCTCCGAGCCGTTCGATATCAAACGAGGTTTCAGACAGGTTGATTCCTTATCGTGTGACTTTTTCAGCTTATTGAGGGAGAAAATAAAACGAGCTACAGAGCTGATTAGAGATGGTACAATCTTCTATAAGAGTGTACAGCTCCTGGCTTACGGCGATGATATCGAGATTATTGGCCTCAACAACCGCGTCGTTATTTCTGCTTTCTCCATACTGGATAAGGAAGCGAAGGATATGGGTCTGGTAGTGAATGAGGGCAAGACGAAATACCTCTTGTCACCACACAAACAGTCATCGCATTGGCAACTCGGCTCTTCCGTCACTGTTTACAGTCATAACTTCGAGGTCGTAGATAATTTCGTCTTTCTTGGAACCATTATTAACATCAACAACAATGTTAGTCTGGAAATTCAATGGGCAATCACTCTTGCCAACAGGTCCTACTTTGGACTGAGTAGGCAATTGGAAAGTGAAGTCCTCTCTCGGCGAACGAAAACCAAACTCTACAAGTCGCCGTGGACGATTGGACGATGTCAACATCTGATGAGTCGGCTCTAGGAGTCTTCGAGAGAAAAGTTTTGCGAACGATTTATGGGTATTTTGCGCATTGGCAACGGCGAATACCGCAGACGATAGAACGATGAGCTGTATGAGTTATACTGCGACATTTACATAGTTCAACGAATCAAGAAACAGGGGCTAGGCTGGCTAAGTCATGTGGTCCGGATGGATACGAATACTACAGCCAGCCACCCGCCGGTGGACGCAGAGAAAGAGGAAGACCTCCACTCCGTTGGAAAGACCAGGTCGAGAAGGATCTGACTTCACTTTGTATCTCCAATTGGCGTCAAGCAGCGAGAAAAAGGAATGAATGGCGCGATGTTATAAATTCAGCTAAAAATCGCGTAAGCGGTGTCTCCGCCAGTAAATTAGGTAAGTAAGACTATGTCGTCCGGTTGGATGAAAATATCAAAGTAAGAAGAAAGCATCCACACCATTGGGAGGATCAAGTAGAGAACCATCTGGTTTAACTTGTGCTGTAATACGTAAATCAGTGAAGTTGTCAAATATGCCCGCTAGCCCAGCCAGTTTTTTTCTTTCGATTTCTCACAGTGTATTTATGCCAATGCCAATAATCACTTTCAGCCTTAAGACCATATTTAGAACCATTAACTTCTAGTGTATTGGCTTTTCCTGCTTTTAAGAGCTGAAGAACGAAATTCAATATCAAAACGCATTTAAATCAAAAATAAAGTGATCGAGATTGCCATCGAAGGCAACTGCGCACGCCCTTCGTACAACCATTCGCAGTACATTAATACACTTTAAGCTTAGTGCGCAAGCGCGCCATGTCATCGTCATCATCAGCAGCAGCGGCTGTGACTGCAACGCCAACGGTTTATCCGCTCTAATGGTCATCTAATCCGTCATTTGATGGACTACCAACGTTCATTCCAGCACTTAAGCCATTGAATGCCAAATGCCTACATATTTCAACGTAGTGGACAGACCGAGCGCTGCAGACACCGCCAAGGTAAGTCAGCTTATGATGTTGACCAAGCCAAGTTACTTATTTGCCCTGTGAATACCAAACTAAAACTCACGGTTTTAAGAGCGCAACAACAACATAGTGATGCCAGCAAATATGTTTGTAGTAATCTGCAGTTAGTGGACGCATTTATTGTTCGCCCAGTCATCATGACACGGCTTTATTCTGCCAGTGAGGAGCTGTAAGTGGCCTGCGTCTGCATTAGCGCGTTAATAAGCGTGAATTGACCAACAATTCTTCGTGTTGCCATTTAATTGTCACGGTCATTATTATTTTGGTTTGTAGCTCTCATTCTTCTTCTACTTCTTTTTAGTCTTCTACGTTCAACTCATTGTTTATTAGTTGTTCGCGATCTATTGTTGCGGTCGGATGGCTTTGTTTGCTCAAAGGCTTTTGTTCAACCCTATTTAGGGTGCCTAGTGCGGAGGTCTATGCGTGACAATGGAAAAATATACAGAGATAAATGCAAAATTCTCATAGTCGAGCCACTTGCGACACAATGGCTCTTTAATTGTAATTAGTCCGGATCAATGATTGAGCAAATAGCCCGAACTATAGCTTCGTCACTTCGCTGTCACCAGACACTTCTTTAGCTGAGCACTCAACGCTCAATAATTTAGCATTCGGTTGTGTGACGTTTCTTCGGCATTTATTTTCTTGTCCACCTTTAGTGTACTCGTACGAATATTTAGTTGTATTTGTTGCGACAGTTGCATGTCAACTCAGTTCACTTACCCCAAACACATTTTTGAGAATTTTCCCAGTCCGAGTACTCATTGTTTCCTCAGCGGATGGAAGTGAGTTTGCTGAATTTGTTACCCGTTTCCTTTAACACTTACGCATGCCACTTATTTGTGCTGGGAACAACTTTGTGATACCATATTTAGGCGGAAGAAATGCGTCATATGACAAAATAACTCTTTCATAATTCGAAAATTTTTGAAAATTAATGAAAATTTCCGCCTTGCTTCTGTGTTTATAAAAAAAAGTAAATTCATAAAACAAATAGTTGAACGGTGTGAGGGTTTTTTACTGTGGAAACAAATTCGAAAGGGTTTAATTATTGGTTTTCATTAAACAATTCTTTCACACCTGTTTGTGTATAGAACGCGAAACTCAGAAAAAGTGGGTCTTCTAAAGCTAACATGACGAATATCGGTTATACTTTACAACGTATAATTCTGGTAGGCTTGGGTGAGAACTTGTTGAACAAGAAAATGTACAACTTCTATACGAAATCTCTAATAGCGGTTCCCCTTCGAAGGTAACTCTTACGGGAACACTGACAAATATTAATCTCAATAAGTGCCGTAAAAATTAGTATAGAATTTAATTGAAGTTACAAACTTGCAATGCAAATATGTTGATTAAGGGCCAACTAAGAGCTCACTGCGGAGGAGTGAAGAGGTGGAGCTCGGCCGAAAATCGGTTGAGGGTCTATAAAGTGGCAACAATGCAATGTATATGTTTGAGTTTCGATCGCTTGAATATTTTTATTTTATTTTTTTACATTTGTTCAATTCCTCTTTCAGAAAAGTTGATGTCCTTAACAATTTAGGTTCTTGAGGAATGCCAAATCAGGGAGTACAAATCACTGATCTGCTCGTGCGTGGAACACTCCGCTGTTCTCTAGCGGCTCCATTTCACCGCATGGATTATTGCATCTCTGAGCTGACGACCAACCCCTCACCTAAGAACTGAAACGTACAAAGCCTCTGGAGGAAAGGAGCAGTTAACTACTTCAGGGGCGGGTCCAACTAAGACGGTAAAACCGGGGCAGTAGTCGTCTGTTGAACATTTTTTAGAGTTCAGGCTTCCAGACCATTGCAACGTTTTGTCAAACGCAAATTTTTTCTATCAACGAAGCGGTGGACGTACTGCTTCGAAGTGTGATTTCTGTGATAAAGTCTAACAAATATTCATCCATCACGGACTGTGTCGTCGACTTATTTAAGAAATAAAACGATTTGGATAAGAGCTGCATGCCAACCTAACATGGATGATTGTGAGATTCTTCTGGCCAAAGGTGGAGCAAAGAAGGTAAGATTAGCTTTCTCAAATCTTTACATCAAAAATGTCGCCCACAGTGGCAGTTCTGACGATGCATTGTCTGATGGGAGCTATATTTACGGCAGCATGGAGACGGTATCAGTTACGCACTTTCTTATGAATTGTCTTGCGTTTGCAAAGCTGAAAAGTTTTGCTGCTAAAAAGAGTAATAATATCCTGAACGTGAGGCCACCTTTATATAGTGAATCGACTAAGCGATCTTACAAACCTAAAAATTAGACATTTGTGGTCTTACGGGCAGGATAGTGACACTCTTTATAGCATACCAAATTTCTGTCTAAGAGAGATATCTACGTTCAAGAGTCTTCTTACAAGATATCTTATATCAAATAACATAGGTTTGAAGGATAGGTTAAACTCTCCTAGGGTGGCAACTTTTAGAGAACTTAGCGGAAAGTAGAAGGTGAAGCGGAATAATGGGAACTCCAATAATACATTAGTAAAACACATTTATTTCTTACAGCGAGGTGGTCTAATATCCACGATTTCTTTTTTAAACGGTCGATAATTTAGATTACAAATAAATAAGTGTGCCATTGTACGAGTATAATACTATTCGAGCTCGGAAAAGCGCTGACCCTCGCACGCTTACAAGTCTCAGTTTCACTCACAATGTTTGCAAGTGTTTGATGTCAAATTTGTTGGCCCGCGTTGTGGGAAATTTTTCAATTAAACTTTGCGAATATTTGCCATTGTAAATTTAAAGTCAATATTGATGGTTAATTTTCTTGTCGAAATGTGTGCGGCGACATAAAGTATGCTAGGAAAAAGTGTCGCAAAGGATGAAAGTTGAAAGGAAATAGTAGAGTAGCGGCTGACATTAGAAGGACACTTGTGTCCTACATTTTCTTCACCTCACCATATCTGCTTTGTTCGTTGAGGTGAATTGCTTTCTTGCGCTGAGCCTTTTAGATTTCATTTCTTGCTCTGCGGTGGTTGACGTTTGCTCCGTTCGCAAGTACATCTTTCTATTTTATATAGGTATTTGCTGCATTATTTCCTATTCCTTTTCTAGTTGCTTGCTCGCTTACATTATTTTCACTGCGCAAAAATATAAACAAAATTAAAAGTTTTACATCTTAAACTCTTGCCAAGACATCTTTGTATCTCGTTATCTATAATGAGATCCATTCGCGCAAACACACATACACATATCTTTATACATATGTGTGTGTATATCTAGCACTCAGATCGGGGTTGGCTGTTGTAGTAAATAAGGATACATGGCCACATATTTGCTTTAGCGCCAGCTGCTGCCAGTATAGAGGCATCCTTCAAGTCTTGAAGCAACTGCTTTTACCTTTTCTTCGTGTTGTTTTCTGATCCTTCAGCTTTGTACTTTCGTTTTCGTTTTCGTTGTCAGTTGTTTATTTGGTTTATTTTATTTTTATATTTTTTATACTGCAACTTTTTCGTGCAACATTTGAATTTTTTGTTTTTTTTTCTTTCTTCTGATATTTATTTCTTTGTTTTTGTGATCACGGTTTCTTAGGGATTGTATGCTCACCTGCGTTGCTTGGCAGGGAAGACGAAAGAGACGAGTAGTGTAGTAATGGAAATAAAAGGAGGCCTTACAAGGCAAGAAAATTGAAAGTGATGCTTCTTCTGAATACCGTTAGAGTTGAGTTGAGAATCTTTTTACTTTTCCTTTGCAACATCTCATCTAAGATAACTTGACATGTGATTGCCGTTGGTAAGAGCATCTTATACAGGCTGCCGCCATTCACATATCTCTTGTATGTAATGGTACTGCTGTGTGTGTATATGTTGGTATGCAGGTGTGCCTAACTTCACTATAGGCAACTAGAAATGTATGTGTGCATTCACATATGATGGCCTACTTGAGAATGAATGCTGTTATTGTTGTTGTTGTTGTCTTACTGCTTGACTGATAAGAGCTTTTACTCGTATTGTTGTCCTTGTTGCTGCTTGCTCTCATACGTATATTCGTCATCTATTCAGCGGGATTGCGACGATACTTGTGCCCACTTCACCCTATTCCACAGCCCATATGTCGCTCAAGTGTTTCGACGAATTGCGTGTGCAACAAATGGGGTTTGACTTTAATGAAATTGTCTCATATTGGCTGGAGCAGGCAGGGTTGCCAACAGGAAAATTAGAACGCAAATGTCTAAAGTTAAATATCCCTCAGCGTTGCTTGTTTGTTTGAGTTCTTCTCAGCCCTTTCATCGCATCATCTAGAATAGGAGATTCCATTTTCCTACTCGGTCACCATAATTTTCAATCTCTGCTCTTTCACAAAAAAATTAGAGAACATAGCAGCCTTTCTCAACCTGTCCACCCACTACTTCAATATAGACACAACTTGCATACTCCACGTACATACACAAGCCAGGCTGGTCTGTCGACAAGCCCACAGTAGGCAGTGCTAGTAAGTACTCGAGAAATTTCTCTTTCAATTCTTATCTACAATAAGCTATCAGCCCGAGCAAAGAAGCTCGTCCGTCACTCAAGTCAGCAAGGCAGTAAGGCAATATGGCAGTCAGGTATTAAGATCTTCCATGGATAGAGATTGTGCCGTGATTGCATTCACATGTGTATGTTTGTGTGTACTTTTGTGTATGTGTGTGTGTAAATCGCTGCTTAGACAAAAAGCCATTACTAACCTACTAACTTTCTTACAAAAAAAAGTTCGGGCAGGTGAGAGGTGAAGTAATAAGAGCCACTGTATGGAATTTTCAATGATGTGGGTACTTCACAATAGATTTCCATTATTATTCAAATCATCTGTGATGCAGAAGCAGCCGTTGGGTATCCTTTATAGGTTAGGTTATAATGAAGTTTGAATGTGCGTTATTTGGCAGAAAAGGATATTACAATGGTAATGACAACCACAATACTAATAGACGAGCGCCTTGTGCTAGTGTTTGGTATTAATAGCTGGTAAGGAAAATGGGAATAAGTAAAACTATCAGCATAATGTATGGGTACATAAATTCGCTTAGAAGGAATTTAATTAATACTCTTAAATTGATTAAGGATTCAATTAATTTAAATTTATTCTCGTTTTTTTTCATTCAATTTATTTTATATATTTATTCATTTATTTTTAGCTCAATATATTTAGATTGGGTTTCTTTCATTTTATTTTTTTTATTTTTATTTTATTTTATTTTATTTTATTTTATTTTATTTTATTTTATTTTATTTTATTTTATTTTATTTTATTTTATTTTATTTTATTTTATTTTATTTGATTTTATTTGATTTTATTTGATTTTATTTGATTTTATTTGATTTTATTTTATTTTATTTTATTTTATTTTATTTTATTTTATTTTATTTTATTTTATTTTATTTATTTTATCTTATTTGATTTTATTTTATTTTATTTTATTTTATTTTATTTTATTTTATTTTATTTTATTTTATTTTATTTTATTTTATTTTATTTTATTTTATTTTATTTTATTTTATTTTATTTTATTTTATTTTATTTTATTTTATTTTATTTTATTTTATTTTATTTTATTTTATTTTATTTTATTTTATTTTATTTTATTTTATTTTATTTTATTTTATTTTATTTTATTTTATTTTATTTTATTTATTTTATTTTATTTTATTTTATTTTATTTTATTTTATTTTATTTTATTTTATTTTATTTTATTTTATTTTATTTTATTTTATTTATTTTTTCTATTTTATTTTGTTTTATTTCTTTATTTTGCATTTTTTTTGTTTTATTTTATTTTATTGGATTTTATTTAATTTATTTTAATTTTTTTTATTTTATTTATATTAGTTTTTTTATTTTAAGCCAATATCATTTAATTGAATTTTGTTTTTTGTTATTTTAATTAATATTAGTTTAATTTATTTTCTTATATATACTTTGAGTAGGTTAATTAATTTTTTAAATTTTTTTACGTTACATCAATTTATTTTTAGTTTTTAATTCAGTTATTATAAAAAACTAAGATTCAAGTGTTTATTTTTCTACTCAAGCCATGACAACATACTGTATTTAAAAGTAAGTCTACTGAACTACTTTTTATACATTTTTTCAGTTTTAAAGCACTTATCCGGCCTTTTAATAGTATTTTTAATG
Source organism: Ceratitis rosa (assembly GCA_037013455.1). Taxonomy (NCBI): domain Eukaryota; kingdom Metazoa; phylum Arthropoda; class Insecta; order Diptera; family Tephritidae; genus Ceratitis; species Ceratitis rosa. The sequence continues at coordinate 6,438,398 of JAWMAG010000008.1, read as the reverse complement.
TGTTTGAGATGTTGAGGAAGTGCCGGCTGTAGCAATAAGAGAAAAAGCTCGGTCTATGCCGATGATTATCATTAAAAGCCAAAAATAACTGAAACAACAAAAAAGCAAATAGCACATATTATACCTATATACTCGCCTATATACGTACTAGGCATAATGGAAATACCTTCACCTACATAACCATTAAGCTGAAGGCAAAGTAAAATTAATAGAACTTTTACTTTGCTCCCCTCTGCACTGCTCTCATTGGCGACGCCGCACATCCTTACTGTTCTCCCGCTAGTATTTGTATAGGCTTGAAGAGGTTGGAGACCTTCAGCACACAAATAAATATTTTAGGTAAAATTTGTGACAGAATAAAATGTGTGCGAAGCCACAAACCAACGCTGCACCTCCCCGACCGACCGTAACAACCCTCCGTTTCTTGCTTCTCTCCACATTTCGGAATTTTGCAGTAGCACCTGTAACCACATTTGCAAGACAAGTCGCTTTAATGGCAAATGGAATGTCTACCAACATTTGCTCGAAATGGAGGAAGTGTGTAGATGGATTTTGGTTTGCGAGTGCGTGTGAGAGGTTGAGTGACTAAGACAAGCTTGCGCTGTTTGCTGGGTGAGTGCAAAATTAAACGAATATTGCTATTAATTCAAGAAAAAAATGTGAACAATGAAATTTGCATTAAAGTTCCATATTCCGTTGCTTGGGCAATTTGCGCACCATTTAGTGTTGGCGATGGCAGAGCTGCAATTTATTGTAGGCGTTTTGTGTTCTCGCTATTGTAAAGAGTGATCGCCCCATTGCTTAGCTATGCCTGAGTTTAGTTTACTACGAAAGTTGGAAAAGTGTATAAATTGCTTGCATAAAATTGAAAAGTTAAATTTTTTGGAAGGTTAAAAGCCAATTTACGAGAATCTGCTGGAAAAGTAGCCACTTTCAATAATCGTTTTCGTATATAGGTATGTTATGGCATCTAAGAGAAATTGTTAGCATTGAACATGGGTTCGATTCCTGGCCAGGAAACAAATCCAGTATTATGGAAAAGTTATTTTATAAATCATTTTATCTATTTACGGTGGCCCAGCGGTAGGCATTGGCTTAGAATAAACTGCAGACCCCAAATTTGTTCGAAAACATCTAGACACACATTACAAAATTTACGGAGAGCTTGAATGAAATGGTTTCGGATGAAGGCTCAATACAATTTGAGATGCAGTAGTCGTCGTATAGGGCATTATCTCTTTTACGAAATTTGAGATCCAAGCTTTGAGACTTCTGCCAGTCTACTGTTTACAACATTCGTTGAAGTAATTTCAGCATTGAGTACAAGAGGAATGTCCCGTAGAAAGAATGAAGTTGGTGGACTGAACGTTTTTCTATTTTGATTACACGTATAATAAATAATACTTTTTTTCATATTATAATTATTTTCAGAAATATTTTTCTTTAATTTCTGCCGTTTTTTATAATAAAAATTTTTACTTGTAAAATGAGTACAATTGATACTAAATCCTTAAAACCAATTTAAAAAAAAATATCTTGAGAATTTATGCGACGTTTATGCGACGTAATATACAATAAAGGGGTTGAAACAATAAAAATAAATAATCGCACAATAACAACAACAACATGATGGAGATAGCCTTCAAACGCTCACAAAATAAAACATTAAAAATTATTGCATTTCATTTACAGCTACAACAAATATTTTCACGCTTCGCAATGAGTGAATTTTCATTTCGCTTATTTGTTTCGAGCAAACAATTTTAATGAGCTGCGCAAGCAAAGAGCAACAACAACAAAAGATGGCCCAAAAGCTGATTCCTTATTTGTAGGAGCGTGTTTGCATACATATATACATATTTATATTTCTTACATTTACAATACACTAGTGTTAAAGTGCTGCTGTTGTTGTTGTTGTTGTTGTTGTCTTTTAGCGAATTAAATTTTAATTTTGTTTACAAATCATTAAAATGATTTAAATCCGCGCGCACGAAGACACGACAAACGCGCTTGGAGGTATGCAGATGCCAGCATGAGTAAGCCTTGTAGATATGCAGGCAACTGTGTACTCGTATATACATACATACGTGTATGTACATAAGTAGCTGCTTAAGTGACTATTCGGCGGACATGCAACACGTTCCCATAGACTGGAAGAGTTGAGTTAAAAGCAAATCCTCAGCATTTCGGCAGCATATCTCTGCTGCGAGTATGCATGTATGTATATGCGTGTAAATGTTTGTGTGTGTGTAGGCGGGTGTGAAATCGTTGATTGCTTAAATCGCCACTTCAACAACCGAAACTTCACTTCACTTCACTTCACTTCACTTCACTTCACCTCACCTCACTTGCGGAGGAAGTGTCCACGACAACAGCAGTCGCGGCATTTCCAAGGTGTCTCTATGGCACTTCTTAACTGCGAAAATACACACATACGCATATTTATATGTGAGTCTGTGTGTAAATTTGTATCTGCATATATTTACTTTAAGTCAACGGCAGCCTACTCATCCAGCCAATTGAGATTCGCGCGGGTGTTAATTAAACGCTCTCGATTTGCATCTTCACAATGGTGGCGAGGATTGCACGCAACGGCACACACGTTCATACACACATACCTACATACATATTATATATATATATATGTATTTATATGTATAATCTCACTTACATACGAGTATATGGGCATTAATTTAAATGCAAATATGTATGTCTGTATGTATGTGTCTGTGTGTTCTTGAACAACATGTCACTTGCAACATTGGCTGCAGCTGCCAACCACAAAGACGGCATATTCATTGTTATTGTTATTGTCGCTGTTGTTGTTGTTGTTTTCATTTGCAACGCAGCAACCAAATGAGTAATGCATGTACTGTTAAAAAAGCAACAAGAAATACGCAGATAATGCAAAAGGCACAATTGACAGTGAAGCGGCAAAAGAAGTCCTTCGCATTGAGCATTTCACATTTTAAATCCCCTCATTAAAGGTGTGAAAATCCATTGTTAACTACATGGCGTCTACCAGTGGCCATATAAGTATGTGGTTTTATGCGAACCTAAAAGTAGAAAATTATTTATTTAACTCCAAAAAAAAGTTAAATGTAAACCGAGCTTAAATCGACAGATTCCCACGTAAATCTCAAACCGTTCTCACAGAAACTATCTCCAAGGATCAAATAACTCCGGACAAAAAGCAGATACAGAGCTTAATTTGTAAATTTCCGAAGTTGAGATACTCACCGCTAACTGCTTTTTAGAGCCTAAGACCACGCTCTTAAAACAATATATGTATTTCGTAAAACGAGCAAATCAGTTCAATAATTCCTTTGGCTTTCATCAAACAGTAAAATAAACCGAGTGCCACTGCCTTTTTCACGCTTTTGACCAGATGACGTTACTGTTCTTAGGTACACATTTAAATTAATTTTAGTTTTCTTATGGTGGCCACTCTTTCAAACACTAACCATGCTCCATATGACAACACCTGAACTATATCATACACAACCGATTTGTTCAGATGTAAAGTTTTGGGTAAAACATCCGTCAAAAAGAATCTAAGAGTGTGAAATAAGGTATTTTATATTTTGAATCATTTATGTGAGTCTATATTTTTTATTCATAATTCACAATTTAAAGATAAAACAAATATTAAAATAATTCCTCCGAATTGAAAGCGACATCTGAGCTAGTGGAATCCCGTACGAGCGAGATAAATTTCGTTTAATTATCCGACTTTTTGTAGTTAAATCTTCTTTCAATTCTATTTTATTTATGCTGACCACCGACCTTATATTTCTAAAAATAGATGCTTTTTACACTTCCTTTGTTTTTTGAAGAGCGCTGGTTTTGAATACGAGTATAAGAAAATTTAATATCTTATTTTTTTTCTTCATTGGCATGGGTGAATCAACAGTAGCGCGCCATACGGCGTAGCGAGTTTGAGATGCCGTTCAGCAGTTCTCTTATATCGAGTTGCCGATGATTGCTCTCAGAGAGCAGGTGCGTCGATGTCGAGTAGAAAAACGTTCGAATGGTTGCTGTGATTGCAGCTTTAAGACTTCAAACCTTCATTGTGTTTGTAGACGGGCGTTCTTTGATACACAGAGGCGGGAGCGTATCTTTGCTGCGAGTCGATGTTAGGACCTCGGAACGTTTGCACATCTAAAACACTGGGCACATGTCTTCCGTCTATCACAACATGATCGATCTGGTTTTGCGATTTTTGATCTGGAGACAGCCTAGTAGTTTGATTTGTTTTCTTGTGCTGGAATCTACTACAAGCAACCATATTTCGTGTTCCGGCGAAGTCGATCAGCTTCAGGTGGATGTTTTGTCATGGAGGTTGAATTTTCCAGCAGTTGTGAGAAAAATATCTTCTTTGCCCACCTTGGCGTTAAAGTCGTAAAATACAATTTTCACACCGTGGCGAGGGCAGCCCTCATAAGTATACCCGTGGCGCTCATAAAAGGCAACCTTCGCTCTTTCCGTTGGAGCATGGCGGCAAATCAGCGTTGTGTTGAACAATTTCGTTATGATGCGGATTGTGGTGAGACAAATCCGGCGGAAAATTTTTTCTCCTACATATGGCCACTTTAGTATGTCTCACAAGGACCCACCTTCTATCCTTAAAACATTTGCGGGAGTGGTCATCAAAAGGCAAAACCCATCGGAGGCATTTTGTTAAATTTCAAAGTATTACTTTTCAAGGGGTGGGTCTCAAACCCTACGCACAACCGCAGAGGAATTCGCCTTTTCACCTTAGTTCCTCCCGAGACGGACAAAGGACACTTTGTCTAAGACCGGAAGCCGTGAGGTGCCTGAACCATATGTAAAAGAGTCGTTTCCAGCCACAATCAGGTTAATGGTAGTCAAAAATGTTTCTCACTTGTGTGAACTTCTTCTTAAGGAGGGAAAAGAACAGGAAATTCAAAAAAATCAATATTGCTTGCGGTAGTCTTTCATAGGGGATCGATTACTCAAGTTTATCTTCTAAATCGAAAGAGTTTGCATAGCCCCAAATTTAGGACTTTAATAAAAACTATTTCTAAAATTTTATGGTTAAATCGAGATACTCTACTGAGAGACAAATTTTGTGGTCTGTGGTCGTCAAGTATTAAATTGCGTGCAATATTTTTCGGTAGCAAACTCTAAGAAGTCAATTTGTGATAAGAGTATCTTTCAGTTATTTCAATCATTATTGCTTTTATCGACAAGTTTTAGACAGAGGCTTAAAATTTTCGAAAAATTTCCCCCATTTTTTAATATTCCTGATTCTGCTGCCAATATATGAAATATATTATAATTATGTAAATATATTTAAGTACAAAGGCATACCTCGAATTTTCTTCCATACGGTCAATATGCAAATTAATTTCTGTTTATGCCACAAAATGGCGTACGCACATGTGCACATATATTTAGTTTATGTACATACATATACGAGTATGTGCCTACGTTTGTGGCCATGATCCGTTAAAATTTCCAGCTAAGCAATCATTAAAATTGTACAGCCCAAAATGCGACATATTATCGCCGCGGGCGACGGTCCTGCCCGCTGTCCATGACCAGGTCCATGTCCACATTGCTGTTGCCGTGGCAGCTCATCATTGAGCCTCAACGTGTCCGCGACTCTGTCAATCGCTTGTAAGTTGCGCTTTGTGGCGGCACCGCACAGGGATGAGTTGAGCTCGAACACCGTAATAATTTGCGTATGACCAACTGGATAAAATAGCAATAAAAACAACAACAATAACAAAAGTATTAAAAGAAATGGCAATATGAGCGTTAAATGCAATAAAACAACAAAAACTGCGATGAAATTCATGAACAATGTTAGCTTATTGATCGGTTCAATAATAATATGAGCTGGACAGTTGGCTCGGCGTATCCAATACTCCGTCCGTTTTGCTCATATATGCATATATGCACACGCGAACATTCCTACCTATATACCTACATAGCCACTGCCAATCATCAGCTCATACTCGGCTCGTCGGTGTCAGACGCGCTGGCACTTTGGCCCATTGATTGCTGAGAACAACAACACACACGCAGACATATGTATATACACTCAAACACACTTCTGGGTAGCTCGCTCCTATACACCGCTGCAAACGAACTGACAGCTGAGTACCCGTACTCCGCTCGCTGTCCGCCGAGCGACTTTTATGGTAATTAGTTGAAATTTGCGTTTATGCCTTGAAAAGTCGCTTCTGTCACCAGCATCACAGCCGCGAGTGAATAGTCGTATGTGCAAGTAGGCGTGGCCGTATTGTCAGCATAATGCCATCGTTGGCATTGTCAATAAAGTGTTGCCCGCAAAACTGGCCGAGAGTATGAATGGCTTGTGCGGAGGGCTCGTGGCGAGCGGGTGGAGCGGTCGATCGGTGCGCTGTTGGGCGATTTTCTGCATTAATTAGAAATTAATGTAAATTGCTGCAATAAAATTTCACTGAAATGGGCCAACATCGGTCCAAGGTTTCAGCTGCTGTGGTCAATTTCGCTGTTGCTCTTGTTGCAGTTGTTGTTGGCGGCTTGAGTACACATGTGTACTTGGCGTGTCAACTCAACTCAATAATTATGTAAAGAGGAAATGGGTGTGCCTTTATCTATGTATTTGCATTGGCTATTAATGTTGCCAACAACAACAACAACAATAACAACAACAGCGATAGTAGTAATTGGCCTCGAGTATCTGTGTCACTGTTTATTTGCTCGACGAGTAGTCATTCTCCTCGCAGTGACAGGAGCAGCTGTGGAGGCGGCAGCGGTGGCGGGCGGAGGATGCGAGTCAACGTCGATATTAAAATCCTCTGCCAAAATGCTAATCAGCAGCGTTATGGGTTGTCATTCAATTTCGTGACAACGTAAATGAAAATGAAAATGAAAATGAAAATCTCGGGATTTCGCTGAAATTAAAACAAATTACGGCAGACACTTAATTTCAAGCAAATCGCATTGGAAAACGTGTCTGCTTGTAAATTGAGAGAAAATTATTATATTTAATGTTAAGCCCTGCTGATAATGGCGCATTTAGGATATTAAACACGAGGCAAGTGCTTATTATACAACTGGACTTTTGAAGAATTTAACTTTTAACTGCAAAGGCAGGAGCTAAAGAAGCTTTAGTTCTGCCATGTTGCTCACAATACCGCATTAGACCGAGATATTTCTAAGGGCTCGAAGACATCCTCCCGAAAAAGTCCCACTGTGACTATTTGATGGCTGGTCCTCAAATCGAAAAAGTGGCACCTCTGCAAGTATAATTTTTCATATTGTTTTGAGGTTTCGTTCTGAAAGCTCGACCTGGAGGACTGGGGAACGGATTTTGTTAAACGTTTTTCTGCAACAAAAATGTATCTGAACTGGAAGATGATTACTGAAAAGAATATACTTAGCTTAAACGGAGGCCTTGAACGAAATATTGTCATATGGACTTTACGGACGTTATTGAACCGATTCTTATATATGGATACCTGGTTTTGTAACCAACGTTACAGACACTGTATAACTTTAAGAAATTAAATAAAACACACATAACATTTTGGGTAGAGGTCACAGCAACCATTTAGTCATGCCCGACAGATGTGTTTAATATGCCCTTGCATCAACTGCCTATAGACATTTATATTCGCAAAGCCTCTTGGACCAATGACGATTTGACCCAGTATACCAAATTAGCTCTAAACATCAGATTACAGTGTATAGGTATACTATATAGTGGAATAAGGTTAGATTTTTGTAAACGTTGCCAGGTAAGTGTGAATGGAGAAGACGTTTCGCAGGAGATGAGGCCGGTCCAAAGTGGTCCGTGGAGATCTTCAATATTCTTTGCTTTTAATCTATTAAACTCAGAGGGAAACTCAAGCGTCGGAAAAAATTGAAGATAGTCTTTATGTTCGTTGGTTAGTAAAAAATTTTGGCCGAAAAAAGAACCTTATTATATAATTAAATATAAGATAAAAAAGAAGGTTTCATCCAAGTTTGACAGGATAAAAGTAGAGGTTCTATAAATGAGCTCTTGAAAAAGTCCATTTTCTCTGCAAGTACTAAGCTCTCTTACAAACTCCTCTCAGAACACTTGATCTAAGAACAGCAGTTGACTTTAAAGTAACCACGAAGTTGATTGGGCCCGAGGATAAAAATCCTTTGTGCTGCACTTCTACCAGACTGGACTTCATTAACCGAGTATTTAGCTGAGCTTCTTCCTGATACTGAAGGTAATCTATGTGAACTCGGTCTGGTCTGACATCCAAAAATATAGGCAATTAATTATTCTGAAATAAAATAAAAATTTCTCGTAAAAATCCATCAGACAATCGTAGGCAGTTTAAGATAAATTGTAGATCCCTCCATTTGTTGGAAAGCCATCAGGACAACTGATCTTATGTTGATAGAAAGTGACTCTGTGTGAATTTTACTGCCGATAATATAATCAAATAAAAATAAAAACAAAGCATCTGGCATCATTTTATCTTAGTCCCAGAAATCCCTGTAGAGAGTAAGTTGTTCAAGAAAAAGTTGATGTACCTGACTTAGACGGGTTCATGAAAACCACGCTTAAAGCGATGAAACTATAGGAAGTGGAGTGTACCTACCATTACTCTGGTTCTTTAATTCAGGATTTTTATTGTTCCTCAGGCGCTGCTAAGGTGAGATTTCCAGCTGAAGTTTTTACCCTTCAACTGCTTAAATGGAAGTTGCTCTTATGCCTTACATAAGTATTGTATATAGGTCCTTGGTACTTGCAGTGTCAGGTAATTTCTCCTTAGCGGTAGCTTACGTTTGAACTCTGTTCTTGTTATGTCCTAAATAATATGTATGAATACATATTTTTTTAATTTTTCATAATAATTTCAACAAAGCACTATTTTTTTAATTCTATTTATAGCTCGTATATGATTATGTTGAAACAAAAATTGATCTGATCATAAATGAATTTCAGCCTTAATCGTGCCCTTCATATGTACTTATAATTCTTTCTAATTCATAATTGTAATTAATTTTAGAGAAAAAACTTGAAAAATAAAAACCAAAAATAGTTTAATGTTGCCTAATTCACAAAATCGCTCTTAAGACCACTTGGCGCTGAATGAAGGAGAAGATAAAAAGCCAAATAAAATTGTGGCTAAGCGGTTAGATGAAGCGATGCATATCGCTACGTGAGTAGAGCACCTATTTTTCGTGACTCTTGTATTTTTGTCAGTTAACTGGCTGTATGTGTGTGAGCCAAAAAATAATCAAATATGTAGTAGGGCTTGTATGTGCGGTGTGTTTCAAGTGCGTACTTTAATCTATTAAAATTGTCGATGAGTACGCACTTCTTGTCCAACTTGTTGTCACTTATTACTGTCAAATTTGACTGAAAAGTTCAAGCCCTCTGCCACACCATTATAAGAGGATTACCGATCAGACAACAGACAAAAAAAAGTGGAAATATTGTGCGCAAGGCTTAGAGCAATATTATCCCAGCAGAAAGGTATACTAGTTGTAATTTAGACTGTTGCTAGTTTTCATTTACTCGTATGTCACAAAAACTTTTATTTTCATTCAACACAAAATGTTCGACAATCTATAGCCGCTCGTCTATGGTGACGTCATGTAAATTTAGACCAAGAGGAGGATAATGGAAAGAGGTGAACTAAAGCAATACAACACACCAGTGCTGTGGTCGAAACTCTTTAATTTCTATTGCCACATACTTACCACAAAATACTGAGCTACTAGGGTATCATATTTTAAATATTAGTTAAGAACTTGAACAGAAAAAGTTTAATTTTCACTGCTGGGACTTTTTAGGCTGAATGTGTTTGTAAAAAATTAGAGCTATAAGAAAGCGTCAGCTTCATTCCAAGCCACTCTTTGGCGCAACGCAAATAAAAAAAAATATAAAAAACTTTTCCCCGATTTATAATACCTTTTTTAATCTTTCCACACATCTCAAGACGAACGAACATGCAGCCAATGGAATGTCTTCAGCTTTTGAGCTCAAATTTGATGAATATTGACACAACAATTGCTGTTGTTGTTATTGTTTAGCTCAGTTCGACGTGGCATGACTTTTGTTGTTTTAACCGGCTTTTCATTTTCTGTGTTAAGTCAAAATAATTTGATTGCAATAAAATGAAATTCCAAGACCGGAAGCCATGTTCGGCATTAATTTCTGCCCTTTTGTCACTCACATATCGTTCATGTTTTTCTTATTACATTATTATCCATATATTTTTGTTTTACTTCAATTGCTTTATTCTTGTTTTTGTTTATTTTTAATATTTTTTTCTTAGTTAATTGAATATTGGGTGTGATAGCCCGACTGTACTTTGTGACTTTGGCGTTAAGCCAAGTGAGTTTTCGAAAATAAAATCTTTTTGAAAATGTCTCGCAGGCATTTGATGGAATTGAAATGCACATACTCATGTACCATATATCTGTATGGTGAGTGTGTTTGTATGTTCGAGTATACCATATAAAAGCCAATAGGCCGAGATGCATATATGTATGTATGTATATTTATAAACATATCTAGTTTACACACGAATGTATGTACATATATTTCTATGTAAGAGTGTGTAATGATTTTTGTGACGGCATATAGTTTTGATAGGAATTAATAACCTTTTCATTGGATTGAGATTAAGAAAATTACATTACCGTTGTTCATATGCAGTGGTGTTGATTTGATCCGATTTTATTTAATTCCTCAATTTTTTTTTTTACAAATAAACATATTTTGTACACGCCTTTGTTTATTTGTAAAGGAATTTATTGGTAATTTATTGCGACTGAGGAACGGAAACCTACTGCCGGGTGAAAGCCTCCCACTGTTTGCCTTGGAGAGGAGATTTGGCAGAATGCATTTTCGTTAGTAATTTTTAAGAAATCGTTGATGGAGAGGCAGACACAGGGCTCTTCTGTGAGTTTTCTAGTAAAATAATTGAATGTGTCAAAATAAAGTTCAATTGTGTGAAAACTTGCAAGGAGGCAATTAACAAACCATCATGGGCGAACGAGCTTATCATTATTTGGGTTGCGGAAATTTTTGAAATGTGTTCTTTGTATCCTTCAATGACCTCAATTGTGCTCACTTTTATAGCGATGAAAGAAATAATTATTATATAATAACACTTTAGAGTTTTTCTGAGAGTAAATTATTTTTTACCCTCATCATTACTTTTTCACTCCACCATATTTGGCCCAAAGTGCATTACGATGATTATTATGCGTCAATTGTATGGACATTATGCACATAGTCGTACTTACATACAAAAAGTGAGTTCACAATGTAATTTGCACAATTCAGCGATTTTAATTGCTTCCGTGCGAATGATTTTATTCAATGGCACATTTTTACAAAATATTAACTTTTTCCTTTAAAACGCTTGTTTTGTAATTTCTCAGCCTTATATAAATACACGTACATATGTATGCAGAGAGACAGACAGATAGGTATATAAACAATATGATCGTCATGATAAAATGCCCATAAATTCCCAACAGGGAAAAGGCAAAGTAGTATGCAAGCATGTCATTTAATGTCCGAAATACACCCGGACTTTTTGATTTAGATTTCTTATATAATTTTCCATAATTTTGTTTGTAGGTCTGGTCAGTTTTCGAATCATTGACCTTCAGTATAGTAGTAAGCACTACTCATCAATCGATTAATACGGCTGGTTGTAGACGAATTAAATTAATTTTTTATTTTTGGTAAGGTAAAAACTCGATATGCGTAAATGAACTAGTATTTAACTAGTATGAGGCTGATGTGAAATCAGACAATTGAATTAAAAGCACCAGTTGTAAAAGCGCAAACTATCAGCATTCCAGTTAACAACTAGTATCTGTCTCTGTCTGATCTACCTATATAGGTGTTCATATGTTTGCCGTTATACCATATACGAGTAAATATTGTTCTTTTCACCACACTTACTTCGGCCGCACGCTTTGTTCGTTAACTTTATTTTCATTTCATCTTTCTATTGCTGAAGGCATACATACTCGTATATATATTTTTACTGCATTTACTTCCCTTTAAAATTATTATTGTTGCTTTTGTTGCCCCATTTACTTCGTCAGTGGCTCGAAGAAAAAGTCAATTGATGTGCATTGGAATATTGCAAAATAATAAAGTGAGAAAAAAATGGTAAGCGAGGTCATGTTAAATAACAAATAGGTAGAGGGTAGAAGGAAGAAATGAATATACGAAAATGCACTTTTTATTCAACTTTATTCCCAGATTCAATGAATAGTTTAATTATGGTTGAAAATATGGTTGTGTATGAAGTGACAAAAAATTGATAATAAAAAATTATATATGTATATACTTTATTAATAATAATAATGATAATAATAATAATAAAAATAATAATAGTAATAATAATAGCAATAAATAATATTTATGATAATAATAATAATAGTAATAATTAATAATAATTATAATTAGAATCCAAGATATAATAATGAATACAATTATAATAAAAATAAAACAATAAAAAAAGATACTATGAAAAGAAATTAATAAAATAAAAATTCCAAGCAATAACAGTATTAATGACCAAAATAATAATAATAAGCAAAATAAAAACATAAAAAACTATTAATAAATAATTATAATAAAAACAAATATTATAATACTTAATATAAGAAATAAAAATAAATATATTAAAAGGTAAAATAATAATTATTCCTAAATAGTATAATAAAAGTGTCACAGGATATAATCAATTACCTACATACACGTAATTACCGAAGACTTTCCTTTTAAATCAAAAAGTCACAATTTACGGATACACCGAGCTGGAAGGAGAGCAAAACCAATAAGAAAAGAGAGAAAAGATAATGCTCGGCAGCAGGAAATGACTTCAGGTAGACGTAAATTCGCTTCACAAATAAAGAAAATCGCTTTCAATTAAATTCAGGAAGAGTAATTATAATTTCTACGAGAATTGCAACAAGTGTTGCCACTTTGACGCGCAACAAAAGAAGAGGACGAAGAAGAAGAGACAATGCAATTTCATTGATGCACTTTTCGTTGCTCAAATTGTTGGCTTTATTGCCACATTGTTGGCAGTAAAATTATTAACGCCAATGTTATTGTTGTTGTTTATCAGCGAAATAAATGTCATTTAAAATTAATAACATTCACATACATACCTACAATATAACAATAACGAAATGCCATATGAGCAACACTGATAAGGCAGAAAATGGCTGACGATGAGTCGAAGAGCAATGAGCGCAAAAGAATGAAAAGAAGATGTCAATGAGAGTTATGCGTGAAGTAATAAAATACATGCAAGTATGTATGTATAGATGTACATATGTTTAACTGCTGATTGCACGTATGTACAGAGATGTACGTTCGTGGAAGCTTTAGCTATAGGTCACTCAGCATACGAAGGAGTACAATAAGAATTATAATTAATGATGCAGCATAAGAGGACTCGATTCCAGTGAGAGCAGCATTAAGTCTCGTCTCTGCTTAATTTACATGTTTGCACTTTGAAAATATAAAATATGTAGAATGCATACTGTGGTAATGATCGCCGGCGAAGAGGCGTATGACAGGGCGTATGAGCATTTAAAAATATTTTAATTACATGAGAAAGTCACAGCCACGCCACGCCACGCTGCGCCGCCCGATAATGTGGTAAAGTGTTGTGTGAAACAGCAGAAGATGGCACTTACGGAAATGATGACATTGCAAGGAGAAAAGAGAATGATAAGAGCGAAAAGGTTGATGTTGCAGGAAACGAAATGAAGTTGTGCAACACATTAAAAATTAAATTTAATTTATTGGACAATACGAACGGTATTTAAAGGCGGAAGAAAAGTAAAGATATACAGATAAGTCAATCCAAATAAGTCGTCTTTGCAATTAAATGGTAAAGTATTAATATTTTTCTCTTCTACCTTTCCATTAACGTGTGTGATTCAATTTGTAGAAGGGGATTGTCTTTGCATAAAACAAGCTTTGACTGTGGAAAAACCATAGGTTAAAAAAATGGGAATATTTCGAGTCAAACTTTCTTCTTAACGCTTCTTGGTAGAAAGGTGTAGAAACATCTACTTAGGCGAAAGATCTTGCAGGTTCATACCAAACCTCAACCCAATGAAGCGAAGAAATCTTCACTGCATAACGCCAGTTGGAATTACCGGGTTGCTCGCTCTCCATCTCTTTTAAAGTTCAATTTTGGTTCGTCGAGAGCGGACTTAACTTTTCAATTGACTACTTGGCTACCGAGGTTTGTTTTCCTAAACCCTAACTGTTGCGAAAGAGCAGCCAAGACAATTGTACTTCTTTCCACAAATGCGAAATATTTTTGAAAAATATGAAAATTGCTTCTGTATGATTCTTTCTTTTTTTAACTATGAAAATATAAATTTGAATTCAAGATCCGTCTAACAAGCGAATGTGGTTTTTCTGAAGGCGGTCGTCCTTCGGCAAGCAATTTTCCAGGGAGGCTAACAGAAACTTTGGGTTTGAAATCGGGAAATGGAAAAAATCAGCGTAATTTAGTTCTGTACGTTCTCTGGTTGTGAGTGTTTGCCAACAGTTTGCTCGATTTTATGAATTGCTTCTTCAAGCCAGTTGGGAGTATTAGGATGACATACTTCACAATAATTTATTGGCACGTCCTACGATGGAAATGTTCCCGGACCTTAAATATTTCTAAATGGTCGACTTCTTAATATCTCAAGGCGCTGAGAAGTCTGAGGCAGTCGATGGTTATAGTCTCGCCAGCGTCAGTAGCGGGAACCAGCTCCTCCATGTTAAATAGCTTTCTACATCTATGTATAGGAGATCTCGGAGATATTTTTATACCTCGCTTTAGATATGTTCTTCTAGCTTAGTTTTTTTTATCAGGAATTACTCCAAAATATTTGACTCATATTTCCCCTTAACCATAGTAGTATAAGTTGAAGTGTTTTCTGCTATCCTCGGACAGAGGCACTTAGTTTTTTGCGGGTCTTGTTGTCTCTCAGCTCAGTCTGCTCTGATTTCAAGTGTTGTTATTGTTGTTGTAGCGCTTTACCAACCCCGCTTAAGAGCAGGCGAGATCAGTCCAAGAAACATGCGACAGGTTCCGAACCGTATGGAGAGAGGGGTTAACTAAGTTAGGGGCATGCAGAGAGATGGTTAGTGGCGTAAAGGAACTCATTGCAAGCAGGACATGCGTTAGGTATATCGGGTTCGAGTCTGAATAAGTAGAAGTAGAGTCTACTGCAATATCCAGACCTAAGCTGTGCCAGCATCACGCACGACTCTCGAGGCAGCTCGAACTATTCGCCTGCAATAGGTGGTGGTTTGACTCCGAGCATGCTATTCACAGATAGAACGTTCACGAAGATGCTGACGGACTCTCGGTGAATGGCATTTAATGCCTATTTGTACGCCGTCTTGTCCAGCAGTTGTTGCAGGTTGTGCTGAATGCGGCTTCTAATAAATGTCTAATGGTTGCTCCGCACAGTATCATCTCAGCAGAAAACTCGTGGCATAGTTGCTTCGCTGTGCAAGTAATGCTCTGAAGACATCAGAATGTTTTCTGTCGCGATCATGAGGACAGTGTTTTGGCAGGCTTGTAACTTCGTCGTAACATATTTTACGATTAATTTTTTTAATCGGCCTCATGTTAAATATCGTCATCGTCAGTGAAAATGCCGATAAGACAACTTTGCCGTTTAACGTCATGGTCAACAGTATCGCCAGGTGATGCATGGTCAACAGTATCGCCAGGTGATGCTGTTGCAGTACGCTCGTCAATAGTATCGCCATCGTTTTTTGTCGTTTCTTATCATCTCTTATCATCAGTCGACGATCCTCAACGAAACAGATTATGCAGAACGCTGCTAACGAAAAGCGCTCAATTTGAAATTCTTTTGACAGAATTGGAAAATAAGTCACATTTAGCTAGGGGTTTCCAAAAAGGAATCTCTTGAAGAATGTTTACGATGACCATTGAAGTTCCTGTTCTCTTCTGCATCGCTTTGGCTTGAATAGCACAACTCGTATTCCATTTTTTTTTATTAGAAAATCGGTTTTATTGATTTAAGAAAACTTCATTGCTTGAATATATGATTTGATTATCAAAAATATAATAATAAACTGAAAACCCATAGTTTGACAAATAAATTTCCGAAAACAGAAAATTTCCCGTGTACAGTGTTTCCGCATTTTCCCAATTTACAAAGTTTCGTCTACATTACTTGTACAGAATAGCTAAACAAAGACGAAGCGTTGAAAGTCACGATGTACATTGACGATCGTCAGCGAAAACGTAGACGATATTCAGCATAATACCGAATATCTTGCTAATTCTTGCTTGATTTTCTTCTTCTTGTTGATGGTCGTCGGTTACACGACTATAGCCAAACAACAATGATGCCTCAATTATAGTGTGGCGCCGATCGGATCCAATACTTTCAAAGCTGGAAAGTTGTCATCCATCGGGACGTCATGACTCTGTCTACGACTTCAAAGATATGATTTTCAACAGTGACCAAGGCAAAGCAGCTAAAATGTTGATGCGCGTACTATTTGTATAATAAATGAAAAATAATGTTTTGTCCTTCTCATAAGGTTTTATACTCAAAGAAATAAAACTAAATGCCATGTTTTTAGGTTTTCGTTTAAATGGAACTGCGTCAGACCATATATTTTTTGGAAAATAGTGAAAAAATGTATTTTCTATTAATCTCAAGCGGAATAAATAAATATTTGAGGTGAGAAAATCTCTTACTATTAACGCATATTTTTTTTTTATAAATTAAATTTAATAATATTTATTTAACTTTTTCCCCATTTGCCGTTAAAAACAGTGATTTCGTTAAACTAGTGGAAACCTACAATTATAAAAACTAACAAAAAATTCTTTAGCAAAATAATTAAAAGCATTTTTTCCTCGAGGCTGCATTTAAACTGCATTTACACTCTGAATTTTGTCAAACACTTTGTAAGCAAACAAATTTTCCGCAGATTTGATTTTAGCAGGAAAATTCCTGTTTTTTTACTGCAAAACGCAAAGGATTTGTTTTTTAAATATAAAATAATTTATTTTTGATTTATTTATTTTTTTTGTTTAAGTACAAAAAATTTCATTATCATTAAAGCATTAAACAGGATTTAATTAAAAATACACCGTTAGGCGGTAGAAAAATTTTCATATTTGCTTAATTCCGTTTTTTCATTATTAAACAACCGTGTAAATATGTACGTACATACATATACATATATGAGTATATGGTAAGTTTGTGCAAGTGATACGTATATACAAATACAAAGTAAATTCCGTTAAAGTAAAAAAGATAAATAAAATATGTATGCAATATTATGAGCTTCCTGCTAAGCCAAGTTGGTAATATGCCCACACACGCCACACGCACACACACACATATGTATTTATATGCAAACATATGTATGTACATGTATTTGAACACGCAGGTGGGTGGAAAGCACGAAATTAAATGTGCAAAGCAAATATGAGCAAAACCTTTTTAAGGCTTTCAACAATTATTTTGTTTTTTTTTTTTGCTGAGTTTTTTTTTCTCATATTCTTTTTTGGTTGTTAAACAATTTAAAAAACTTTATAAAATATTTGCACAATTTTTTTTTAGTTCAAACTTTGTTTTTTTTCACTTTTCTAGTTTTTAATTGTATTTGATGAAAGCTGCCGCTGGGCAGCGAGTGAGTGCAAGAGATAGCGGCATTTTAACATTGTTTCCGTTGTTTCCTACAGCAGTTATTGTGCTGGTGATAATTATTTTTTGTTGTTGTCTCTGTTGTTGTTGTTGTTGTTGTTGTTGCTACTCCTGCCACTGGCTGCATTGCCATTTTGATGTCAAACAAACAAAATTAAAATTCCACAAATAGTTTGCATGCTTTTCATGCGCTTTGCCTTGCAACATCCGCTTTTTTTAATATCCTCAAAACAACAACAACAACAACAACGGTGTACATAGTGAAAAAAATTATTTGCTGCCGCGCGACCTCATTTCCAAAGGTAGGCGAACACAGCCTTTCGCATTCACCCATTGTGCGTATGTGTATGTGTGTGTGTGTACATCAAGGCATAACATACACGTATACTGATTTGTGCAACATGCTGCCTCTGGCAACTTTTCGCCGAAAATTTTCACTTCATACTCATTTGCGTGTGTGCGTGTGTGTGTGTGTGTGTGTGTGTGTGCACACTGCAGCGTGGGCGTTACAGGCTTTGACGTTTATTTGCTAACCGTGAAATAAAATTTATTAAAGAATTCATATGAATGCGTTTCACATTTGTACATATATGTAATTGTGTGTTGGCGCATAAACACACTCATTCACATCTACTAAATTGAACATTTTAGGGAATATGCTAAAATCGCCATAAATTTCGCCACTCACTGGACCATGTTGAAATTTGAAAATGCTCCTGTAGTATATACATATATATAAACGAGTACATTCATCTATGTATGTGCGTGAAAATTTAAATTTTCCACAAAAATTTTAATACTAAAACACACATGCACACATACATATATACTCTCGTATGTGTGTGCGTGAGTGCATCCAATTGTATGCTCGTCATTTTAATTAAAAATTTTTAGCGAATTTCCATAGAGCAAACATTAAATTAAAATGAAATATCCATCTATTGGTCGCATATTCGATGTTGAAAATATCAGATTTTATTTGCTTAGGCATCAAGTCTCCATTTTATCGCCTGCCATTGCTATATTCCTCTATTCATTTTTCATTTCATCATTCAGCTAATATTAATCGCAATAACGTCAAATTCGATTAGATGCGCTTTGATGGTGAATGATTATGGGGAATTTAATATTGTTTCAATTATTTTTAGTGTGCTTGAAAAGTTAGTGTTCGCATAACATTGTTTTCGAAAGAGTATTTTGGCTTTATACTCGTAGAAACACAAAAACATATCGTTAGTTTACTTTTATTTTATTTAAATTGGTTTAATTTCGTTTTTTTTTAATTTTATGTAATGTTATTTCCACTTCATTCACATTTCATTTGATTTTGTTAAATTTAATTTGAGCTTATTTTTATTATTATATCTATGTGCAAATACAATGAAGTGTGTTGATACAATAACAATTCGAAAAAAATGTAGTCTTAGCATTTTCACGTTGATAGAATGGGGGTTGACATAGGCTTCTTTGTGATTTATGTGCCTCATGGCTGACACATGAGTGCGAAAATTTCTTTTAGGAAATGGAAAATCTAACTCTCGTGAAAATATCCAGTGGTTGATGGCGTATGTCATGCAATGGATATTATGTGCTACGTTCGATTGACTTATGTATTATATTCCCCATTGACAGTTCTTGTTGCGAAGAAAGGCAAGGCGGTTAGAACCCTTAAGCTTTTTAATAGCATGTGAACTGAAGAAGAACTCAAAAGTTATTTTATTACCTGTTCTTCTGTAGATTTCGCTGCTATTATTATTATGGCCATTAGTTGGCTATGAAGTTGAGAAACGATTTATTAAACCAAATCAGGCGTTAATCCATACATATCTATCTAAGGATCTATCACTTCCCGAAGCAAACTCCTTTTCCCTTCCTCCCTGCGATAAACCAAGTCATCCTACTTTTTGCCATTAAGAAAAAACTGGACTTGTCTCCAGGTCTGTGGTTCATTTCCATACCGTTCAAAAATATAACCAAACCATGAATAGTTTATTTAAAAAAAAACGATCTACTTGCCGTAAAATTCTAGCAAAAATAACCCTTACCACCTACGTGTATGTACCGAATTTAAAGTAATAAAGTAAAGCAAACCATCAATAAATTTTTTCGAATAGGAATTATACAATTTTTCCTCGATTAAGGCAGGCACTTAAAAATGCTGAAACACACGGATAAGTTAACGAGAAAAAACATCATGAACCGAATTTTCATCTGCGAACGCTGCTGAATTGTAGAAAATCGATCCATTTCTGAAGCGGTCGGTGACTGGTGATGGAAGGTAAATCACTAACGGCTCCGTCAAATGAAAACGGTTTTGGTAGAAGGTCAGAGAGTCGACACAAACGGTCTCCAAGATTGGACAGCCGGTCAGTAAGGGTTTGCTGTATGCTTGGTGGGATTAACCACGGTAGGATTGGGACAGGTAATGTTGACAATTAGACCGTCAGTCGATAGAAGTCGTCCAGAACTGCTCAGCTTTGGCTAATAGGAGGAAAATTATGTTTCATTAGGAAAACATCAGACCACAACCATCGATAGTGACTCACCAGAAACTCCAAGAGCTTGCTTGTGACGTTCTTATGCATCCAACTTATAATCGAACCTCGCACCAAAAGATTATCATACGTTTCTGTTTAGTGATATGGCTGGTGAATAATTGATCTCAAGTAGAGTCTGTGAAAATTAATTTGCCAAGGGTTTCTGTGAGAGAAACAGAAGAAGACATTCCTTAAAAACTGCAAAGTTTATCGAGCAAAGCGTATTTCACATAAATCGCATAACTCAGACTGTGGTAAATAAAACCTTTAATTTAATGCAATGATAAAGGCATTACATTTTACTAGACCTAAGGTGCTCAAGTGGAGTACATCCCTCACTTTATCACTTGAAAATTAAAATAAGCATGTCTGTATATACTCGTACTCCCATGTAGACATGAAGATAAATATATATTTTGCATTTCTGATCGTAATACAAGTGTTTTGCAAACAAAAGATTGTAACAAAAAGCGCGCCAACCAACATGTTGCACGATCACTTTACTTTGGCAGCAAGCAGATGGCATGTGATGGCAACCGAGAAGCAACAGTAATGCTTTTAATAGTTTTAAATCCAAAGTAAAGCAATTGAGTGAATTAGGGTGGCCAGATTAGAGGATTCAGTAATATTTTCTCATGAAAGTTGAAAAAGAAAGAATTAGTATCTTTACTTTATTCCCGTGCTGTTTAACCATGTAATAATTAATAATTTAAATTTTTTAAAATTAAAAAATAAATAAAAAATGTTAGCTGTTCACCTCTGCCACCGAACTCATTTGCGCACATCTTCCAACTAATCCGACATGCATCAAGTGCACTTTGTTCATTCTTCTGCCTTTTACACTTTGCTTCTTGGTGTGGCGTAGGATGATATTCAATTTTTTTTTACACTGAACACTTTTGCACTCTAAATACATATCTACATACCCTTATATGTATGTATGTAAGTAGTAATAGACAAATGGAATTAACATAAAACTCTGTCTCACCATGGAAGCTACAAATGCAATTTCGATTTCTTATAGTCATAAGTACATTATTTACTTGCAACGCAGGCGGCAGAGGTAGGTACTCGAGGCTCATATAATCACATGTACATAGGTATATACATACGTGTGTATGTCTGTATGTAGGTGTGCGCGTGGAATATCTCTGAAGTGTTGGGCAAACATGACACTCACTGACGCCACTGAAATGTCAGTTTTGACATTTCGAATGACTTGCGCAGCCTGCACGCCGACACTTCATCGTCACAATTCAGAGTAATATTTACATGTACTTCACATTTGAAAATAACGAAACAACAACAAAAGTATGAAAAACTCATATATGAAAAAACTTGAATGCCTAAGGAATGTAAGGAAAGTGTTAAAGTAGTGTGAAGCGGCAAGAGATCTTGAGCAAAGCTGCTCAATGTAGTTGTGATATGGTCAATGCGTGTTTTGTTGTTGCTGGCGTTTTTGCTGCTGCTTGTATAAGGTGTTGGTGATCGATATCAAAAGAGACTAATTTATTTGTTTTCAGCTTTCGTTTTGATTTAGGCATTACGTGAGATCACGCATTTGTAGAAATTGATGTTTATAGGGAAGATATCTTCGAAACAATCGAGAATCTGTAAGGTAGTCTTATATCCAGAAGTTTTTTCATAGATCACAAGATGATACCTGAATTACATCAAGAGAGGTTTCTCTATATTTAATCGATAAATATCGATTGCATAAAGAGCAACAAGTAGGATGGGGAAATATGTAAAAGTCCACAGATGCGAAAGTTTTGAATGTTTTTCAGCTGGGAGTGTTCAGAAATGATTATTATACATATTTGGTTCAAGCAGCTCTTCGCTTCCAGTTTTGGAGCAAGTGTCTTCTGGGTTGCCAACAAACATACGCTTGGAAGCAAGTTCGTTGTATGAAGAAGTCTTAGTAAGAAATAACGCTTTCATCACTGCCGCCCATCACTGCTCCTCCCACTCAGCACCTCGATATGAGGGATCGATGGAACGGGATTTTAAGCTCTCTACGTACCGACACTATAGAAACTCTTGGTTTTTAACAAGGTTGGACATGGTGCGATGAAATTTCTCGAACTGCAGTTGAGGTAAAAAAAGACTGCTTACCTCTCAACCTTGCTATCTACATGCAGAATGAGAGAGACAGGGAGAACAGAAGCGGGACGCGTTTGTATAAAAAAAATGGGTGAGTATGAAAAGTTTGAGAAGCCTGGCAAGGCTACCGCTAGAAAGGTTTACGAAAAGATGCTACGCTTTAAAGAAAGTTTCAGTTCGTAAGCATACCTATGTAGAAACCAAGGAGGTTTTCTGATGCCCGATGTCCCGAGCCTAGTGAATTTATGGAGCGTGCACTTATCTATACTGTTATAAAGAAAACAAAGAAGCTGAAGTAATAATTGATGACGTTCCGTTATCTGACAGAGTTCGAAAAGTATTGATTTCTTAAAAAATAACAAAGCACGGGTATCGGTTGTCACCCTCTCAGCTATTTAAATTTTCCAAAAGGGAAGCCCTACAGGCAGCACCACTCGGTATCAAAAAAAGTTTTACAAAAGGTTGCTCGCTAGCGCGTAGCTTCTTCAACTTAATGCTGGAATAAATAATAAGAGATGCCTAATTTGCGTCCAAAATCCTCGAAGCTGGTTCTACTATATCTAAATATGACAAAGAAGCGAAGCGTATGGAAAAAAACAGTCGGCACATTCGCGTCTTTGCTCCCATGTCACGTCACAACTTTGAAGTTGTAGATAATGTAGTCTATCTAGGAACCACCAACATTGCAGTCTTGAAATCCCGCACGGAATTCCTCTTGCCAATAACAACGAACTTTTGAATTGGGAAAAGAGAGCAAACTATGCAAGTCCATCATTAGTCCCGTCGTGATATACGGTACAGTAGCGTGGATGATAATAACCTTTAAAGAGAAATCTTTGAAAGTCTTCGAGAGAAATATTTTGCCGAAGAAGTGACATTAATACGTCATGATGAAATTAGAGATACAAGACTACATTGTTATAGTCCAAGGTTTTCAGAGTATAACCAGCAAAGTCATGTTCCCTTGATGGGGAAAAGCTTTTATCTTTTTGATTTTCCAAAGCGGAATCTGTTGTTGGTAGTAGAAAAGCATGAAGGTCACTCAATCTGTCTGAGGAATCATACAAATCCAGAGTTAACTTCGCTTGATGTCTTTAATTGGGAAAAACACTTAAAGAGAAGTAGAAGTAGATGAGCTTAAGGGAACTCAGTAATATTCTGGTAATTAATACGATATATAAGAAAAGTTGGAGATAAATTTCTGAAGAACAACTGTCAGATTTCGATTGAAACATGGAAAAAATTCCATTGATTTAAAAAATTCGATAATTGGAGATAATTTGGAGATAGAAGCAAAGAGAGCTGAAAAAACACTTTAGAAACATCTCTTGAGAACGAGAACAAGAAAACCCTACTAAGTAGTTGTATTCGTAGTAGTAGTAGTGAGTAAGTACCAAGAGCAGTATGCTCCCCATCGCGCTCTCAATGTGGTATTGCAAATTTTCTTAGTTCTTTGCGTATAAAAGTTTACTGTAGAATCCCTGAACCTCTGAGTATGCCGCTAGCTCAGCCACTGCAGAAGAAAATATTTCAAAAATTCCTAAAAGTATTTTAATTTTGCTTAATTTTTCTGCAAATTGTATTTGCTTTGCCTTACAAGCCGTCTCGGTTGTCTTCTTGTTGTCACTGTATTTGTAACGCCTTTTCTGGCGTTCGGCCGCTGTCGCTGCAACATTCTTCGAAATGTGTAAATCTCTTTTGGAAATCTATTATAAGCAAAAGCATAAAAAGAAACAATATAAAAAACATAGAAGAAAAGAAAAGAATTAGTGACTGCGCTTGGTTGTTTTGCAAACGATCGTATCGGTTGTGCAACAAGTGATGATGCCACATGCCGCTAATCCGCGCCATAAAGTTACTTTAGCTTCGGCTTCTACTTTCCATTTGCAGTTTCTTTTATTGCTTGCCACTATGTGCATATATATGTATATGTGTATAGGTGTGTGTGTGCGTGTTTAACCATATTCGTTTCCACTTTTGGGGCAGGTCGTCGGCGTCGCCTGCCGCTCGCGTTCGCATGTTGTTGATGAAATGCATTTTTCTTGTTAGAACATTTTTACGAGTCTCTGTGACATTTTGCACCATTAGAACTATGTATGTACACACACACACACAAATTTGTGGCCAAATGAAAGCCATACACCAAGTTAACAAAAACAAAACACTGCAAATATTTATGCGAAATGCAAATGTGAGTAAAATCACTTTTTAACATTAAATCCAAAATGATGTGCGACCGAAAATTGTTGGCTGTCAAAATATTTGCGCTTCAAATTTCACAAAACACAAAAAGGAAACGGAGAAATGGAGAATGCGGCGCATACATATGTATGTATATATGTATGCGGGCATTTAGATGGCAATAAGAGAGTGCTGCGGCAGTTAACAAGCCATAAGCGATGGTGACTGGCGCGTAATTAACACTTTGCTGCCGGAAGAGGCCACGTAGGAAAAGAGATGGTTCCCAAAAGTTTTTGAACCAGAGGAATTAGAATTTTTTAATCTATTTATTATTATTATTTTTTTTTGTTATCGCAAAATTTTGACGCTCGATAGCTAAACAGAATGGATTGAATGTATTGATCGAGTCAAATTACTCAAAGTGCTGGCGAGACTTCACCCCATTTTCCCCGAGAAACCTAACGAGCCAGCGCACCGATTTAGAGCGAAATGTTTTGTTTTCTAAGTGTCAGATGATGAACTGATCTGATGGGAGCTGCATGAAGCACGAAAGGCCTTGCAACTGTGCTCTCCATTCGTCGAGCCAACGAAAGACCCAAAGTTTCCACGGCAGCCAAGTGATCAACTGTGCAAATTAGTAGCAAAAAGTCACAATTTCGAGCCCTGGCCGGGTTATCATTCCAAATTTGCCATTCGTCAAGAAAAAAAGTGCTACCGAAAGCCTTCGTATTTTACTGGACGTTTATGGTGACCATGCTTTAGCCGAACGAACGTGCCCAAAGTGATTTGCACGGTTTAAAAGTGGCAATTTCGACTTAGACGACGGAGAACGACCCGAACAGGCAAAAAAAATTCAAGACGAAGAATTGGAGACATTGCTCGACGCAGATGCATGCCAGACGCAAGAAGAACTTGCAAAAGTATTAGGAGTTGATCAAGAAACCGTTTCCAGACGATTAAAATCATTAGGATTCATCCAAAAGCTTGGAAATTGGGTGTCTTATGAATTAAAGCCAAAAGACATCGAACGTCGATTCTGCATGTCGGAAATGTTGCTTCAAAGCAAGTCGTGTTTGCATCGGATTGTCACTGGCGATGAAAAATGGATTCATTAAGATAACCCAAAGCGCAAGAGATCGTATGTGAAGCCCGGCCAACCATCGACATCCACGGCAAAGCCGAATATCTATAGTGCCAAGGTTATCCTATGTATTTGGTGGGACCACAAGGGTGTGCTCTATTATGAGCTATTGAAATCGGGTCAGACGATCAATGGGGACCTCTACCAAAAACAATTGATTCGTTGGAAAAAGGCCATCGCGGAAAAACGACCAGACACGAATCAATAATTTTTCATCATGACAACGCTCGGGCACATGTTGGCCAGTTAAAAACTATTTGGAAAACTGTGGGTGGGAAATTATACCTCACCCGCCTTATAGCCCAGACATAACACCTTCCGATTACCACTTGTTCAGATCAATGCAGAATGCCCTCACCGGAGTACGCTTCACTTCAGAACAGGGTATCCGAAATTGGCTCGATACCTTCTTGACCTCCAAGCCGAAGAAGTTCTTTTGGGATGGGATCCACAAACTGTCAGAAAGATGGGCAAACATCGTAGCTTCCGATGGGCAATACTTTGAACATTAAATGTACAATATAACAATTTTTTCACAATAAAGTCTTAACTTTCGAAAACAACCCGCACAAATTAATGCATACACCCAAGTCTAGATTCTGGATAAAACTGGAGAAAACCTTTTGGGAGATGCGATAATGAATATATGAGGGACCTTCCTTTATGGCTAATAGAGAGGAAGCTTTAGTGAAGCCATACCAATAAGTTTCAATGAAGATTTTAGCAAAGCGATGTTTAAAATCTTCCAATTTTGATGTGGAAGGGCGGGGACTACCTGATAAGAGCTGATCTGAGAAGGGGAACCATTAATTGATAATGCCAGCCTTCGCTAAGCCCAGGAATGTCTTTCGATTATAGAGAGTTGATAGCAGGATAACCCTCCAGATATCTCATTTAGTTGAGGTAAGCACTGAGAATGACTGCACTTCAAAACAGTTGCTGATGTCCATTTCCACGAGGGATCCCATCACAAGAAATGCAACCAAATAAATAAACTTTCATTTATAAAATCACTTTGGTATTTGTTGGTGCGTGTCCACTTGGAATGCAACAAAAACAAAAGCGGCTGTAAATGCAAATTTGAGGAAGGTGACACCGAGTTAAATCCGAAAAAAGAAAAGGCAGTCAAGGAAAAAAGGCTATAATAATTGTACGTTCAACAGCAACAACATTTGTATATCAATACATACAAAAGACATATATGGTATACGTATGTACACATATACATAAGTATGTATATGGTATGTATATATGAGTACATTCAACGTCACGTGTTTAAATGCATGACACCGCATAACCACTTACACATACTCGTACACACTCTTCTGCGTGCGTACGAGTATATGAATTTGATAGCTTGTGGCATGTTGCACGTTATACTTAAGTCACACCATGAACGCTACAAAACTTGGCAAATCCGCGTTGCACTTACAACTCCAACTCATTGAACATGACCGGCTTTAATTAGTAGCTGCTGCTTTCCGCAAGCTTACCAATGTTTAGTTAGCAAAGACAACGCCAATGAAATAAGAAGAAGACAACAACAACAAGCGAGCATTGTAAAGACTTCGACAACAAAAGGTGCGAATGTACAGACAGCGAATATTGTGCTGCAACAAAGACAAACAAAATGAAGTGAAAAATGAGTCGAACAGAACAGAAGGAGTTTACCACTTGCGGCCCAACAACTACAACAACAACAACCACAAACAGTTGACAAAAACAAAAGAAAAACAATCGGCTAATGGACAATTGCTAACGACAAACAGTCGCATCAGCAGCAACAGTCAATGAACAATCTTACACTCACACATGCAAACATACTCTTACATACACATATACAACATTGCAATATCAACAGCAAAGCGACAAATACATTAATTGAGATTAGTGCAAGCTTTTGTTTTAATGCCACAAACAGTAGCTGCTACAAAAGAAGTAATTAAAACAACAACAACCAGAATTTTACACAGTTCGCCCATAGAAGGCAATGCACGCAAAGCCATCGATTGTTCATTGCACTTCGTTGCAAGTACACACACGTGAGAAATGCATGCGGCCACTCGGCCACATCAATGCTCGAAGGGGCAGTGATGTGAGCTCGCGTTAAAGCCAAAATGCTGTGCGGAATTTTCGTAGGTCAGGGAATTAGAAAAGTAAGACAAAGAAATCACCTTTTCACAAAAAGCATAAAAGAAACCAACAAGTCTTGCGCTAATACTCCGAACTCTGAGGAAAGTGCCATCCAGCTTCAAATCCAAGGTTCACTATTTCTTGAGCTCTACTCATTTGTTGAGAAGTAGATGAAATATATTCCTAACATTTCTTCAAAAGGCTGAGGTTGAAACAGACATAGATTGGTAACATTTTATAAACGGAATTGGCAACAATATCATGATGGACGTCTTAAAAACTGTTTCAAGGACACTCCATGCTTAACCTAATAAAAATACATTGAACCTAACCCAAGCACAACAGCTTCGATGAGAACAGAATAAACTAAGATTAGTTGAGAATGAACTGAAAAACGCCTCCCAACCCTAGAACCCCAAGTGACTCATCTGCCAACTTCCTTTACAGCTCCTCACAGTTCGGTTACTACATCTCCGATAAGACCACACCGTAAAAAACTGGAAATGTAATAGGTTATGGTCCAACTTTTGGACATTTACAATTGTAAGACCTCGTTCCGCCATATTTGCTTTAGATGTTTACTTCAGTTTACACTTCCTCTTGTGCGCTGAGGTTAAAACCTATCGCGAGCAAAACAGTTCCAGTCAAAAATAATATTATATCTCGGATAGGGGAACTCTCCCGATCACGATTTAAGGCTTGTACTTGGAATGTCTGGTCCTATAACTTATGTACTCAAAAGAAGACCGTCATCAAGAAATGCGATGGGCAAGAGAAGGACGGAATGCATAGGACCTTGTGGCAAGTTTTACCTATGTATATAAAACATATGGTATAAGGAGTGCCGATTTGAGTCAGGGAGTGAACCTTAGACACCGAGTACTGCAATTGACTGCGGAGGATGGGCGTGTAGCCACATTCTAAGAGGGAAAAGAAACATGATGTGAGCAAGGATGCTTTTAATGATAGTTAGAAACACTCGGCATACATGTCGAGTGATTCCCCAAGGAGCTGAGATAGTCGGAGTCACAGGTATCCGAATTATGGTTGTATGTAACACAAATTCCGACACAAGAATATTGAACAAGCTGTCTCCATATCGAAAAAGTCGAAACCAAAGGCATCCTGTTGTCTCCGGTCATTGATGCAGGCAACGTACCCTCTTTCGTGCAGAAATGACATAATACAAGCAACTGAGAGGAAGCGGCTATGATGACTTGACTTATCAATGTTAATCGTATGGCTGAACCCTGATAAACCCGAGTTGATGTTATTTACCAGGAGGTTCAAATATACAAGCATGCCTTTAAGCCACCTAAACTAAAGGGCTAGGAAATTACGAAGGAGCTGGACTACACTACCTCCAGGGTATGCTTCGATAATCTTTTCTCCAGGCGAATCCCAAACAGATGCGATGCTCCCGATCAGGGACGGCTCGAAGCTGGATGGGAAGGTGGGTTACGGAATTTATACTCCAGTGCACTCAGCATGATCATGAGAACACCAGACTACTGCAGCGCTTTCCAGGCGGAATATTCGCTATCATGGAGGCCGCAGGGTGGTTGCAAAAATCTACGGCAGAAGGACAATCGGTTCTCCATAAATTCCAGGAACTTTCTTAACATAACGACTGACATAACAACTGGACACTGTTTAATGGGGCTTCACGGGAAAAGGATGGGCAATTACTCTAATGATTTCTGCCGCAGGTTTAGGGACGAAGAAGAGGAAGAGACCATCGAACACTACCTTGGCCACTGTCCAGCCTTGATATCTGCACGCCACAAGTTCCTTGGGAAATACTTCTTCGACTTCGTTATAAGGCACACGAATTTGTTCGATGTTAAGGTGAAGGCAGGAGACTCAGAGGTATCACAATGGGCCTATTGGCCTAAGTGTGCAGCTGAATCAACACAACTCATGGTTGAAAGTTTTAAGCTCAGTACGTCCCGGTGGAAGCACAGGAAGATAAAAACCAACATCTAGACTTCTGCAAGATTTTCTAAATACAATGATATATAAATGATTGTGTGAGTCTGTCTGTGCATCCAGTAGACTGATTTCATTGAACCTAATCGAAAATTTTGTAAACGAATTGATATCCGCTAGATGGCGCTCACTTTAATTTAAATGATTTATTTGGCAGAACAAGAACTATGCTTGGCAAACATTTTTTGACAAAGTCCATTTTTTTTTTTAAATTCAGCCTTTGATTCATGATCTGTGATTCCAAGCAGGATCTGTTTTCTAATTTCTGCACATCAATTTGCTTTCATTCCCTGTTCGATGAGTGTCTCTACCGGTGTCTTATACACTTTCTTTTCCCACCTTTGGTGTTAAATATGCTAAGGTGTTTCCACTGAGTACTTGCTTCCCCCAAACGGATAGTGCTAATTTTGTGATTATTCGCTGAGTAGCTCGGCCTTTCAGGCAGACTCGGCCTCTTCTACACTTTCTACATACTTAAATTAGCTTAACAATGGTTTTTTTATACACCGCTTGTGCTTGAGCGCTCTGCGGTGAGGGAAACTCAAAAATAAAATTAAATAAATAAAGGTGAAAATTTGAAGAAAATAAAGTAGCAAAAAGAAAAACTCCAGAGGTAGTAATGAAAGAAATGACAGACGACAGGAGTAGTTGGAAGCAAAGAGCAGCAGCAGCAGCAGCAGCAGCAACGACAGTGGCAAACGCAAAAAAGTCGTTAATCCAAAGCGTCTCGTGTCGGACAGTAAATACCAGTCGACACGTAGGTGACAATTCGCCTTAAATGGTACACATCGCCATGTCCGAGTCCGTTTACGATTGGCCTTTTTAATTTGAACACAACACCGAGTTGTCTATGAATAGTTTTTACGATTTTTTTTTCTTTGCTTTCTCCTTTTTTGTATTCTTTTTGCGCTTTTCTATTTCGACGTCTAAGAGAAGTGCTTTTAATTTACACTTTTTTACTTTACACCATTTGAGTGTTTTTTTGGTATATTTTTTTTTATATGAAAGTAGAGTACACAGCGCACGTGTGTGTGTGTGTTTGTGTCAGTTTGTTTTGTATCGCACTCATGTGGCATGTTGACATTGCCGCAGTTTCTCCGTATCAATTTGGTCAAATTCATTTTGTTTCAGTTTTTAGATTTTTGTTTTTGTTTATGTCTTTCTTTACTCAGTTGAGTATAACGAAGCCGCTTAGCTTTGCTTTTTGTTTTCGTTTTAGGTTGTTCTTGTTGTTGTTGTTACAAGCTTTTTGCACTTGCAAGTAATTAAAGGACAAGTCGACACTCTTGCCTCGATGTACAGTCACTTAAGCTTACATGGATGCCTTTTATAAAAGTCTGAGTGTGTGTTCGTGTGCTTGCTGAGTATGAGAAGAGTATTTCACTTTTAAGAACTCAGAAGACACTGTAGTGATGAGCCAAACATGTATGTGTTACTAGTTCAATACTAGTATATTATGGATTAAATAATACCAGTTCGGTATTTATTCCCAAAAATGAACGTGAGGAGAAAATACGAAGTTTTACTGCTTTTTCTTGAGAAAATTAAAAATAAAAATATAAGTTAAATTTTCCAATTGTAGTCGCCCCTCGACAGGGAATGTCAACCCCTCCAAGTATATTTCTGACATGAAATATATGCTCCTCCTAGAAAACCAACAACCGTTCGGAGGAGGCTTAGTATAAACTGTATATCCCTCCATTTGTTGCAAAAACATTAAGACGCTTGCCAGGAATTGGAGGACGAGCTCTGTCAAAAATCGCTTCAGCGGTAACAAAACATCAATTATATATATCAAACGATGTTAAACCCTGGAGGCCACAGCACAGGTCCACAACGCTAGGTGATGCGCTCACCAAAAAAGTTCACTTCACCAATTGATTGGCTGTGTGGCATGCAGCAACATCTTGTTGGAACTTAAAATCGTCCACATCAACATCCTCTGATTCAGGTGAGAAAAATTCATTACTTATGCCTCCATCACCTTCTCCATTGACTCTAACATTATTACTGGCTTCAATTTTGTTTAAATATGTGCCAAATTCTGGCGATTTAAGGATATAGCGGCATCTCAATAGTGGCTTAAGGAATACCTCCACTCCAAATTTGACAGCTTTGTTTATCGACGTACCCATTCAACCCATAGTGAGCTTCTTTTCTGAACAAAATTTTCTTGTAATAATCGGGATCGGTGCTCACCTCTTTTGGGCCAATTCATTGAACTTGCGGCGTGCTTGAAGGTTGTTCAACTTCAATTCTTGCACAAGCTCCTTTATGTAAGCCCGCAAACCAATGCGTGATGGACACAGCTTCAATTGTAGCGCACGATGGTGAATGGACTCATTCGAGTCTTTTTCGAATTCTGTACCTCACCAGAAAGCAGAAATCGCGTCTTCGGTGCGCATAGTACGGTGTCTCTGAGGATGTGCATTATCAACAAGAGTAAACTTTGCGCGAAATCGATACGTGGTTGCTAGAATTACCGACTCTTTTGGGGAATAATGTCGACCGAATATTGGATGCAGCGTGCATTGCGCTGGGCGAGCGGAACCATAATTTTGGTAATAAATGTGTAAGATTTGCGAAAGTTCAAACCAATTCAGAGTTAATCAAGTAGTAACTGTCAAAAAGAGAAACTCTGAAAAAAGTATTGCCTCGTTGAAAACTACACTTCTAAATAATCTCTTTATTTGTTCTATTATTCATTGAACAAATAAAATGAACTAGTATTTAACTAGTATGAAACTGATACAAAGTAGGACAATTCACATTTCGCAGCACTTTGTTGTAGTAAAAAAAGCTGTCACGTACTGGAAGAACATTGCAAATATGGCTGTTGAACTAGTAAGTGTAAAACGCAAACTACTTAGTAGCGTACCAGTTCACAACTAGTATCATGCACAGCCGGTAAATTGTTCTCATTTACCAAATATCTCTTCTTCAAATTAAATTAAAATTATTTTAATTATTTTTATATCATATGACGCTCATCACAGCCTTCTCTCTCTCTCTCTCTCTTCTCTGCCCTATTTTTCTTCTGATTTATGTTTTCAATTTTTATAATTTATTTTTCAATTTCGCATTTAGTGTCACATTCACTAACAAATACCACAATTTGTTACCATTTCGGTATATTATTTTTACATTTCATTTACAGCATTAGTTTGGCTTGTGTGTGTGTGTGGGTGCGCGTGTGTGTGTGTGTGTGGAAATATGTGCTTCGGCTCATGGCTAACAGCTAAAATGCATTTGCAGCAAATCTGTCACAAAATTCAATTTCCATTATATTTTATTTTAATTTATTTTATTGTCATTGCAGTTTTTGGTTTGGTTTGCTGTTGTTGTTGTTGGTGCTGTTGCTGCTTTTGGTTGGTTTTTTTGCTTTTCATTTAATTGTCAAAATATTTGCAAATTTCATACGAAATTCATTAAATGGAAATTAAATTTTCAAAATGATACAAAAACAAAAACCAAAAACAAAAGATATTCTATGGGGCTCAGTGAGTGTCTACACTCGTTGTTGAATGACTCATACAAATATTAGTACATATATGTAATACAGGAGTATTTAGAGGGTGCAAAAAGAGCAAATTTATTTTACTTACCATCGTAGAATTAAAAAAAAATAGACTGAAAGTCATTGTTGGCTTCATTATTCATTTATTAAGTTTAAGATTTCGCTGAAAGATTTTCAATCAAATTAGTAAAATGGTAAAAAAAATTTGATAAATCCTGTGTTCGAGTTGTTCAGAAGCACAAAGAAGAAAAAAGAACAGATTCTATCACTTTTTTTACCTTCACGAAATCGAATCGGTTCTTTGGCCATTTGCCAAAAGTATTAGGCACCCCACTAATTACTGAATTTTTTGTTTTAACAAGTGAAGTAGTGAAGTTTTATTAGTAAAACAGTGAAAATACAATGAATTAGTGATAATAACATTAATATTTAGTAGGTCCACTTTGCCTATTCGTCTGCACTTATAGCGTACCACTCGTTAATTAAGGCATTCTTTTAGGCAGTTTTTTATATTATACTGTGCTAGATTACGTTTTAAAGTTACCCACATGTGCTCAATGGGATTAAGATCTGGAGACTGTGCTGGCCGATCAAACAAAACAATGTTGTTATCTCTAAACCAACGCATCGTAGTCGCTGATTTGTGACAAGGAGCATTGTCTTGCTGAAATTGAACCCCGCCTAAATTAGTATCACCGAAAATGCGCGTTAACGAAGGCAGCGGAACAGCTTCTAACACATTTATGTACTTTTGACTGTCCATGCAACCCTCGTAATTGAACATTTCGCCGACACCATCAGCAGCCATGCAGCCCCAGATCATATTGCTGCCTCCTCCATGCTTAACAGTGCCAGTACCAGTACCACGCAATCTGGATGATATTCTTCCCTAACCCGTCGTCTCCCGAACGTCACATCAGGTGTTCCAAATATCTGTAGAAAAGAAAAAATAATGTTTTCATAAGATTTGTATTATGTCTTCAAAATTGCTCTGGGTATTGGCTGTTAATACTTTAAGACGATCTTAACTAAGCTCACCTCGAAGTTTGATTCATCAGACCACAGAACATTCGACCAATCTTCATCCGTGAATTGTTGGTATCGGCGAACCAAAACCAAACGATTTTTCCTATGCTTTTCTGAGAGTCACGGCTTCTTTCGGGTTTTACATCCCTTAAAACCTGCTTCCAGAAGTCTTCTTCTAGCTGTTCGAGCACCAACTGGTTTACTAAATTCATCCGAAAGGGCAGCTGCAAGGACAGGAGAAGATTTTTTGCGATCCTTGAGAGACTCGAGTATAAGTATTCGGTCTTCTCGTTTACTGGTTAGACGCTTTCTTCCACTTTTTGATTTATTATTGTGAGATTTCGTCTCCACAAATCGCCTGATAGCACATTGGACCGCGCACCGCGAACATCCCACCAAATTGACAATCTCAACCTGAGACTTCTTCACTTAGAACTTGAATTCTAACTCTATCATCGTAACTAATTTCTCTTTTTTTAGGCATTTCGGTAAATATGAACTGTTTTTTCTTAAATTGGTAACTTTTCACTAAATGTAATTTACACTTTCACTTTCAAATTTTAAATGCGAAAATATTTTATGAATATTTTAAAAATTAAAATTCTTAGAATTAACTTACCCAGAGTGCTATGACTTTTAATATTACACAATTTATTCGTTCAATCAACAGTTAAATACCCAAGACATTTACAAAAAGAAGTGGTAACTTTGATAGCCACATTTAAGAATACTTGTATTTTAGTGGGCTGCCTAATACTTTTGGCCAAGGCTGTATGTCTGTTGCAGTTTGAAGTGTTGAGGTCAACAAGGTCTCTCTCGACCAACAAAGACCAAGGTCTACAACACGTTAATAATTCGTTTTGAAGTTAAGATGAGAAGGCGGATGTATTAGAAACATCTGATGAATGTATTTTGGACAGAGTAAAAGTGATGCGGAAGATTTTTTAATATATTGTATTGTATATATTATAGCTACACTGGCTGAACATGTCATCCCAATTAATAACAAAAAAATCACCAGCTTTGCAAGTATTCAACGCAGTACCAGCTGTTGGAAGCAGAGGAAGGGAAAGACCTCCACTCCAGTATAAAGATCAGGTGAAGAAAAGGACGGCATTTGCTTATTAAGGTAGGCTTCATTGGCTCACATTATTAACGACTCAGCGATTTTGTACCTAACAAACCTAGAACGCCAGTCAGACCTTTGATATAAAAACTTGAGTGTATAGGCGTAATGGCACCCTGTATTTGCAAGGGAAGAGGAGAGATGCTTTCCGACTGCCCTCACTAATAGCGCAGGTGTGAAAAAGTGGTAAAATTAATTAAGCGGTGACGAAAATTGTGCACCGTTGTCATTTGTCCAATGAAACCCACTAAAAGTGCAATGAGCAAAACAACAACAACACCAAACTTAAATGCAAATAACAAAAAGCAAAAAAGCAATGCTGGCAATGGAAAATCGCAACGTTTAGCCTAAAGTTATATGTACGTGTACATGCAACGAAGCGCAGTGCAGCAGGTGTGCAACAAATGACACATTCGTACATACGCACACACTCATGCGTATGAGTTAATGCATTTGAGCGCAAATTATTGTATTAAGTGATTTGTTGTAAATTTGTATAATCGTATATGTGTGTAGATGGTTAATTATTTAATAATAAATGTGTTCTTTACACAAATATTTATACATATGTAGATATAGGTATATATGTTTTTCATATAATATACACATATATATACATATATATATATATATACACATATATATACATATATATATATATATATATATATACGAGTATGCATACGAATTAGCGCATATTTTTGTGCTTCCACATATGTATATTCGCTTTGAAAATTTGAGTTTGCCGGCGGCTTGACACCTCATAATGATGTTGCCCGTTATTCTTGCATTACAATGCATTAAGTGCAGCAATCGTTATTTCGTTTTTATAATCAAATTATGCATTTGTCAGTTTGTGTTTATAAACTTATATATATATAATTGGCGCTTTGTAACCGCTGAAGCGATTTTCGGCCGAGCTCCTCCTCCAATTTGTGGTTTTGCGTATTGATGTTTTTCCAACAAATGGAGGGACCTACAGTTTATACTAAGCCGCCTCCGAACGGCTGATGGTTTTTTTATGAGAAGCCTTTGTTTCCTGTCCGAAATACACTCGTAGAGGTGGACATTCCCTGCCGAGGGGCGACCGCAATTAGAAAATTTAACTTAATTTTTTATTTAAATTAATTTTCCATAACTTTTGGATATTGCTGGCACTGGGATATGAATCCAAGCCTTCCGAATGTCAGTTTATAAACTTACTTACGCATTCATGACAATTATTATTTGCATCATTGTTAATCATCATACAGTCAATTTCTTGTGAATGCCAGAATTATTGGACGCACATAAATACATATACAATTATGTGTTGTTAATTAGATGTTGCTATTGGCATTTTCTTGCTAACATTTTCATAATTTTTTCTCTCCATAGTCATGTGTTCTTTCAGTTGGGAATTTGAAAAATCTGCTCCCCTACTTCTTCTTACCTTAGGTTTTTACATGTTTCGTCTTCTTCATAGATCCTGTAAAAAGATAAGAATCATAAGTTCATTTTATTTTCAGCTTAGTGAGGAAATCTCTGCTAGTTCAGAATGAGAATGGAGAGCGAATTAATAAAAAAAAACGCCAGCTTTGAAAGTAATTCTCTCAGCTTATCCGCCATGTTGCTTTACAGCGTATTCCTATAACCCAGTAACCGTACAACATTCATTTTCTTTACTGGCGTAGACACTGCTTACGCGATTATATCCGAGTTAACAACAGCGCGGCATTCATTCGTTTTTTCCCATGTTTGGCGCCAATTGGAAATACTAAATACATCCAGGTTCATCTCCAGGTCTTCCCCTTTCTTGTACTTCCCCGGCGGGTACTTTCAAAGATGGAGTATCCTCATCTATTTAGATCACATGACCAAGCCAGCGTAGCGGCTGCATTTTGATCGGCTGAACAAGATTAATGAGCAACTTGTAGAGTTTGAACTTTGTTCATCGCGAGACGACTTCAGTTTTCAATTGCCCACTCAGTCCAAAGTAGCTATCTATAAGCAAGAATCATGACTAGCTCCAAGATATACGAAATTATCGACGACCTCTAAGTTATGACTGTCCACAGTGACGTGGGAGCCGAGTCGTGAAAGCGATTACCCTCGTACAACACCGGACATACACTAGTCGTTATCAATTCTGGAGAAAGCGGAACTTGCGGCGTGGTTGTTGAGGCCAGCAGCTGTACATTCTTATAGAAGATAGTTTCTGCTCTATTCAGTCTTATTTTATCCAGAAACAAATTAAAGAAATCAAGCCATAAGGAATCACCTTGTGTGAAACCTCGTTTGGTATCGAACGACTCCGATATCTGCTTCCTTCACAGAGCTTTTGGGTTTGCTTAACGTCAGTTTACACATCGGTATAAGTTACCAAGTTCTGACGTAGTGCGTAAAGGCAGCTCCTTCTCGTGCTGTCGATTCTGCTTTAAAATTAATGAAGAGGTGGTAACGGTACTAATATGAATAAAGCTGTTCCGAGGCACGCTAGAGGTAGTTGTTTCTAGTTAGAGTACTCTTATGGGGACATCGAAGTGTTGGTGGTCATTGTCGTCACAGACCAGTTACCTAAATACTCGTAAGTATCGCTGTGAAGTAACTTACGGCAAATACAAAGGTTTACATAGGGTTATAAACTTCGAGAATATCATTATTGAGTGGATGTAACTTTTTTCTTAGTAATTATCAATCTGTCTTCTCCTTATAAAGGACCAGTTTCGAAGTAGGAACTTTCATCGGATATTCATTGCGGTGATCAAATGAATCTATAGCAGTACGCCACCGCCGGCTGTTTACGCGATTGTAGCCAAATCAATATTATTGCGTCTTTCACCTCTTCTCTTTGCTGTTTGACGTCAGTTGGAAATACCAAGTGAGACCAGGTCATTCTGCACCTGATCCTTCCAACGGAGTGGAGGTCTTCCTGTTCCTCTGCCTCCACCAGCCGGAATACTTTCAAAGCTGGGGTGCTTTCATCCAACCGGACCACTGGACCTAGCCAGAGCAGCCGCTGTCTCTTCAGTCGCTGAACTGTGTTAATGTCGCCGTAGATCTCGTACAGCTCATCGTTCCATCGTCTTTGGTATTCGCCGACTCCAGAGCCGACTCATCAGTTGTTCACTGTCCAAAGTAGCACCTGTTGGCACCCGCTGTGATTCTGCGTTAGATTTCAAGGCTGACATTATTATTAGTGTTAATGCTGGTCCCTAGATATATGAAAGTGGAAGTTTAAAGAAGATCCATTGAGTAGGCTCATTGAGCTCCTCAGCATTATAATTAAAGTTCCACTAAATAACAACAGTGTACAGAGATCGAAGCCTATATCGTTCCCAATGGGATGTTTGTACAAAATAATACTTTCTTTAAGTAATCGACAGTACATGCTTTAGGGTCCCACGTTGGAAAAATCAGCTTTGAGGTTATATAATCTCTTGTAGAGCTCTGTTATTATTTTCAGGACTTACAGCGAGACCATATCAAACCATCCTATGTGATATCGTAAAGCCAATTTTTCTCAATTTAATGGTTAACAATGATTTAAAAAATTTAGCACAAATATAAATTATTTATCTTCTATGATATTGTTATTAAATTAAAGTAAAAAATCTAATCCAAATTACTTTTTGAAAAGAAAAATTTCTGAAAAAAAATCCATTGCCTCTAATCCTCATATTACAGTATGTAAGTTCGTATGTAATTGTATACGTATAACTTCCACAAATGAAATTGAAAACTAATCTTCGATCGAATTACTTGGACAAGTTGCAAGGGATTTGCAGAGCTTTGTAGAGGTTCTGCAAGCAATCATTCATCGCCGAACCGAGATTGCATTAGTGCCAAGCATTGAGGTGCACCCAACTAAATACAAACACATATATACGATATATATTGACAAATGCATTTATACACACACACATACGCAAACACAAACGTACGTAGTGATTCTAACGAATGGGAAAAGAACGTGTTCACAGCCCACCAAAGACGGCTTAGCGCAGAAAATTATGTAAGCAACGATTGTGTGGAGATTCTGCTGCTCATGTATGTATGTGTGAATGTGTGAATGTATGAATGTATGCATGTATGCATGTGGTACACACACCAAACCACAATAACTGAGATGCCAAGGGGCATTGTTGTTGCCAGCAGCAGCAGCAGCAGCAGCGGCATATTGAAATAGTTGGGATTGTGCGAATGATATATGCATACGTACTTACATACAAATATTTGCACACACATATATATTATGTATGTATATATGTATATGTATGTATGTTGACATATTGCAACATTGCAACAGCGGGTTGCTGCAACTGATGTGTGCTGCGCTTTGGTGTGAGTTTCATGTAACGGCTTAAAGTCATAATGCTTTTTGTTTTCATTGTTGTTTCCGTTGTTGTTGTTGGTGTTGTTGGTGTTTCATATTCCATACGACAGGATGTTACCCAATAATACGCCCGCTCTCATAATAATCCTAATCCCTGCTTTGTGCAATGCTAATGTCATTTCTTGTGGTCTTCAGCGTCGTCAACGTCGTCTACCATATACTGTTGTTGTTGTTGTTGTTGCTGTTGGCATCTCTCTGACAGTCACAATGATATATTTGCAATATGCCACACAGCGCATAATCTATAATTTCCAGCATATACGTATGCATTAATGTACATAGATATCTATGAATGCATATGTCTACATATATACGAGTACATATTTATATAAATATACGAGTATATGTAAGTATCTAAGTCTGGTTGTAGGTGTTCCATTGCGTATCCTCTTTGGTTATTTGAACTCAATCTGCAGCTCAGTTTGCAATCAGCTGCAAAATCCAACAGCTAAAGGTGTCAAATGTGCGTACTGCACTCATATATACATATATATTTACATACCTACATATATGTGCATTTAATAGTCATATAATTTAACCATTCATGGCAATTGCAACAACATGGGTGAAGTTGTAGGCGAGTGCCTGTCTGCACTTCCTGTCATTTCGCTGCTGCAGCAGGCGTGGCAGCGCCCTGCTATGGTAATCTCTCTTCGGCAAATATTCCACATTTCTATTTCTTCAATTTTCTCGGAATATTCGCTAGAAAGCGAAATCTTATCACGGTGTTCGTTTCGTTTTGTGCGAATTTTTCGACTCCACCTTTGCTTCTTTCTTGGAAGGTGTTGAAATCGCATAAATTTAGGCGTCTAACCTTTCGCAGCTCCATTGACATGAAATTCATAATTTTTTGTTTTGTTGGGAGTATGTCTGTGAGTGGGTGAATGAGATGGTAAAAGTGATATAATTAAATCAATGAATATTAATAGGGGAAATTTATCTTAGTTGTTGTACTCCGAATGATAGTTCTGCATTGAGAAAAGTGGAATTTGAAGCACTGGCTCGGGTGAGTGGCCTTCTAAGGAAGTGTTACCTCGACAAATACATCTTATCTACGTGGTTTTTTGCCTTGCAAATAGAGTAGGTATGGTGCAATTTCTTGATATCAAGTATCAAACAGATCAGTGGCTTCTTTATTCACCGAGTACTCTGAGCCGAAGGCAACTTTTAGTGCTGAAATATTATTTTGGTAGAGTTTTTGTTGAGAATGGCTATAAAATCCTTTTAACTTGATATATACCAGTAGATGGAGTATTATACAGTGTCTAAGCCATATTTTATCAACAGTTTGCGACTAAAGAATCATTTCCCTTGCCAACTTTTCAACAAACTTGGCGCTCCTCTTTAACTCCACCTCTAGTAAATATGCCTTCCGTGAAAATATCTCGCTATACTCTTAATTAATGCTGAAGATCTTTAATTTAACTGACAATTCAGAAAAAGCTTGCTCTTAATTTTCATACTTTCTGAACTTGGCGGCCGTGGTAGCATTGCGTACTACCATTCGGAAGGTCAGAAAATTAATTTAAATACAAAATTAAGTTACATTTTCTAATTTCGTTCACCCCTCGACAGGGAATGCCAACCTCTCAACCGTTCGGAGGCGCCTTAGTATAAGTTGAAAACATCAATACGCAAATATCAAATTGGAGGAAGAGCTCGGCCGAAAAAAGTTTCAGCGGTTACAAAGCGCCAAATACACACTTTTTGAAAAATAAAGTGTTGTGCATAGCCTCCATAGCCTATTAGAAGGTTGGCCCATGATTCGCAGAAAGTAAATTGTTCGGCATTTTTGAAAGTCTTTTGGAATTCTCTGATAGTGGCGGTAAGGCGATCACAATAAACACTAAAATGATTATAGGATGTCACGGACTATCCGCCATTTGGGACCCTGGTCACGAAGACATTAAAAGAAACTTCTAGACAGACGAAAGCTAAGCAAAACCTTCTAGCAAAAAAAAACTTATCAGTTTACCTATCGCTGCTTCAGAGCTGATACTCAAGTTACGTGAAGTTGAGAACAAGTTTGGTCTTGCCGCATATCGAATCTGTTGCGTGTCTTATAATGCCTGCAATATATTTGTATGTCGAACGGGATGATTGCTCTTACTGAAATGAGCAAGACTCAATCAATGGCTCTCTCTTTCTCTCTCTCTCTCTCTCTCTCTCTCTCTCTCTCTCTCTCTCTCTCTCTCTCTCTCTCTCTTCTTTTGTAGAGTCAGCCGACCAACGAAGATTAAAAGCCACATTCAGCTCATCGTTCGTATTTCACAGCAGTATGAAGAGCTTTATGTAGATCAAAATTAAATAAAAAAAACCATTACGAAGCATAAATATAACTTAAATCCATATTTTAATATTGGATATTATATTTTTACTTTGAATAGCATAAAAAGTTCATAACCACATCGATCACCTTGCGATATACGAAATCTCTAATTTGCAAGACATGCAAGGCACAACAAGATTCTTACATAAACTCGAACCACCGTAGCGCAGATATTTCTTTACGTTGCCGCAATATTTCATATAATATTTTGAGCATTTCCTCTGTCGCCCAACTCATCAATCTGTTTATACTCATTCATTTCAGCTAATTTCTCCCACAACGCAGATGTGATCACAAGAACCATTGCTAGGCAAGCAGTCTTTTTCTCCTACACTGCGATACGATGATCCTCATCGTACCAGCACTTCTGTCGAATTCGTTGAAAATCAATAGGCTCACGGCAGTAGTGCGGGGGGAATTTAAAATACCGTCTCACAGTTCCCTTATACAAAGGAAGAAGAGCTGTAGTCCAGTCGAGTTGGGGGTGATTGGATGTATTGAAGAGTCTGACAGAAAGAAAGGGTCGGCAAAGCAAGTGGTTGGCATAAAAGAAGTGGTAGATTTACTCCATTTCAGTTTAGGAGCCTTGGTGTCTACTCCAGGCAGATAACGTACTTTGAATTTGAGCAAGCTTCTCATGAAAATAAATTTCACGGGATGGGATCTT
Organism: Ceratitis rosa; assembly: GCA_037013455.1. Lineage (NCBI taxonomy): Eukaryota > Metazoa > Arthropoda > Insecta > Diptera > Tephritidae > Ceratitis > Ceratitis rosa. Next base: position 6,395,577 of record JAWMAG010000008.1, on the reverse strand, counting down.
GTGCATGGTAATCGTCCTCCAATCTACGTAGCTGTCGACAATTTCTTAGTGCGTCAATATTCTTAACAATCTATTATCCCCCCATTCCAAGCTAGTTTTCAAAAATCTGATCTTTTTTTTTGAAAAAAAGACAGGGTGAAATAAATCACAGCAATTCCAGTGAAACTTCTCAATAACCCTCAGTCATTGCTGTTGATGTTGCAACAAATTATTATAATGCCTTTAAAATTTTTTGTTATTTTTGCTATTGTTGCTGCTGTGCTGCTGTTGTTGTTTTTTTTTTTTTTGTACTCCAAGTAAGACGACACGCATAAACCTCGCCTAATTGTGCGCAATGATGAATGTCAGGATTTGCAACAAAAATGTCGCAACAATGCGAGTGTTAAGTATGACAGAAACATGAAGCCATGACGCTGCTAGAGTCGCCTCCTCTACTGTAGTGTAGGATAACGATAACAAAGACGTTGCTATTGGTGCAGTGCAGGAATGGGAAGCAGTTGGATAAGAAGCAGGCTGAAAAATAAGGATATTAACAGGATTTTCAAGAAAGTGTTTGTGAGAAAGTGAAAATTTCCAGCAAACAACAAAAAAAAAAACTGTCGGATTGTAAAGAAAAATCCTCAATAAATTGTTGTAATTTAAAACTACAGAAATGTCAGCAGTAGAATGGCAAATAAACTGTGACTGCTGCGAACGCGCAGTGTTGAGCTGAGCTGAGCTGAGTTGAGTTGAGTTGAGTGAAGCAAAGCCGTGAAGTGTTGTGAATTGTATGTACTTTAAGGTTTATATAGATATGTATATACATATATATATATTCATTATTGTATATACAATATGTATTTATGTATTTATGTGCACAGCGCTTAGGTCCTTAGCGAAAGGTGCGATTACGCTTTCCGAGCGATTTGTTTTATTCCTTTGCCATAATTTCGCAAGCAGAAGAGTATGTATGTATGAGTGTATGGTGTTAAATTTACTGTACCCTTAACAGTTTCCTTCTTTAATTCTCACTTTCTCTTTTTTTACGTTTCTGTTCTTGGCCTTTCTTCCGTACCATTACTTTTGCACCTTCAGTTACTTAGTTTGCTTCGGTAGAGTTGTTGTTGGTATATATTTTTATTTCTCTCTTTTGGATTTTTCGCTTGTTAACTACGTTTACATTTCAAATTTTTCTCTGTTCCATGCAGTTGTCGCACAATTTTTTTTCTTTCCACAAAATCTAAAACTAACGGCATTAAACACACACACACACTTACTGCTCTCCACTAACTGCTGGTATCCATCTCTCGGTCACCAGTTGTACCACAACCACTGGACATTATTTGCTTTTGGTTAATGCGGCGCACCTTTTTGCATACCTGAGTGAGTAGTCAGCGTTGGAAATGTCTAGCGGGAGGGTGTTTCGAGGGTGAGAGTGAAGAGTCCTCGAAGCAGTTGACACTTGGACTTCAGTTTGCTCAAATACTCGTTTGCTGGCGTCACGTCACTAACTCCAACACCATCTAATACCATTGCCTTTGGCTTCCTTTAATAAATCTTCTTTTTTCATATTTTACTCACTTTTTCTTTGAATTTATCGCTTCATTTGTTTTTACTGTTCATTCAATTCATTCATTCATTCATTCGCTCATTCAAGTGAGACAATTTAATGGCATACCATTTTATGTTGAATGTCCTTGTGCGTGCGAAACAAAGCGAAAATATTATTGCGGAAAAGAATACAACAACAATTTGTTGCATATTTACGATATTGAATATAAAACTTTTTTATAATCTTAAATAAAAAATACACTTAGTCTGTTATGAATTTTAGGACATTTTCCCACTGTAGAAAAGAGCAATAATCGACATCAAAAAGGTAACACTTTAACCTTATATAATTGACGCTTTCTGACCGTTGAAGGGGTTTCGGCCGAGCTCCTCTCCCAATTTTTGGTATTTGCGTCTTGATATTTGATGTTTTTCCAACAAAACAGAAGGACCTACATTTTATACTAAGCCATCTCCGAACGGCTTAGGAGCTTTTGATTTTCAATTTGGAGTTCCCCACGCAGAGCTACCAAAGAAACTATAGCGTGTTCAAATGGTGGAGGAGTCAGTACGATGAGGCTTGCCCCACCGTGGTAGCAACCACAACTCGTGCCAGAACAAGTTTGCAGAGTTTGAAAAGTTAAGAGGCTGATCTGTATGACTACTAAGAGCTTGAGCAGGTGGCCAACAGGGGAAGTGTCCGATAATGCTTTTAGGTAGCTCGTCGACTTATAAATGGTTTCAAAAACGGAGCATTCTTCTAAAGTAATGGGGAAAGTGATCTGACGACAGTTGGTTGGTCAACTTCAGGAAAAATGAAACACCGGCAAATGGCGCACCAGTTCCCTTCATTGATAATTATGGTTTGACGGCTCAATTGAAGAAAACCAACCCACCGAGCTATTCAAAGGTGGTGCCGAAGAAGTGACAAGGTGTATGCACCAGCTTTTTTATAGAGTTTAGCTGGATGACTAGAACCTGGCCTTGTTTTGGCCAGTCCATAAGAATGTGTGAAAACCTTCTTAATATTCATTTGGCATATTATATGAAGCACAAAGGTTGGTTGGTTGGTTGGTTGAACCAGCGTTCGGTATATATTGGTATGGACCTAAAACATGCTATTGGTATCACCACCCTCACCAACCCTGCCATTGGTTCTCATTTTTCTTGAATGGACAAAGTCTGCTCGAAGACAAGACACAGCAACTCAGCATACTTGCGTCTTGATTCGCAACTACATTACTTTTGATAACCATAACTTTGTGGTAGTAGTTGTTTGCTCTGTTGTCTAATTATTGCTGTCGAGCGGTTTCTATTTGTTTACATCATCTTCGTAAGTTTTACGTGGTTTTGTTAAGTAGTTGGTTTCATTAACGAGTGGTATTACTATAGTATTTTGTATATACAAAAGTTATCGTGACAACAGAAATGTAAGTCCTCTCTTTCGTGAAATCTATACCGGATTTTGCAAGTTTATTATCACTATTATGATGGCCGTTAAGATCATTTATAGTCCTCTCTTTGTGGTTGACGGGGCATTGAGCAGATAATGAGTAGGCATTAAGAGGTATCGGCTGAATCATAACGCTAGCTAGCTCATGCCGTTGCTTTTGGAAGAAAATACTCCAGTTTTCAAATTACCTTTATACTGTACTATCAGTGGAGGTAGAGAGAATTAATTTGGTGTTTGTTATATTGCAAAATTCTACTGGTGGGTATCTGGCTTCATCACACTCGCGCAATTGTTGATTCGGTTATAAGCCCGAAAGCGTTGTCTTTTACCAGTAAACAGAAAGAGGAATAATGACTAAACATTTTCATTTCCATCACGCCTAATAAATTGCATGATGTGTGCCGACAAAAGAAATATGAACTTATGGAACACATTTTTCGGGCCATTTTCTAATATCGTAAAAAGTTGGGAACTATTTCATTCAAGATATTATTATAAAAGCAGAATTTCATTAGACATTTGAAGATTCATTCGCACAAAAATAGTATCAGAAAAGATAATTTGTTTTATTTTTTTTTTTCTTCAAAACTGACCTACAGAAAAACGAACAGAAGCGAAATCAAGTAACTTCCCTCAGGTTAAATATTATTCCTAAACATAATTCATGCGTAATGACGGGTATCAGCAGATGTACATATTTTTATAAATTTATATATATTTATGTGATTTATGTGATTGAAATTGTGCGGCTAAACGTTTTAATTTATTTTGCCCAGAGAAAAATATTGGGCGATTTAAATCAAATAAATACACAAAAAAAAATATATATATAGGTGAAGAAATATTTTCAACACAAAGGGTGTTATTTTGGGAAAGTCAATTTCTTGTATTTAGGTTGATATACTCGTATTTGTAATAAGTAATTTTTTTTGGATTTCCTGCCATGAACTTTCATATAAAGTTATTAATTTAACTTTAAATAAAAGCTAACTTAAAGGGACAACCTTTATATTGTGCGTATGCACGCTGTAACTACTTCCAGCTCATCGTTTCGCATTTTGGCATATTTCGCTTATTATGTTCATAAAAGCAAAGGCAGAAAGGCCTTACACACACATACATAAATTGTATCATCACACCAGCCACCCTCTTGCACATATACACAAACAAACAAAAGATTCATATTTACTCACACATTGTAATGTTTTAACCTTTTGGTGCCCGCTGTAAAAATGAAAATGTGTCGACAACAGGCAGCCAACATATATACGAGTATGTAGGTACTTATGTATGTAAATATATATGTATGTATGTGCGAGTTTTGTTGCCAAGCCGGATGTTGCAACAATATGGGCTCAATGCTGTTGCTGTTGCTGCTGCTGCTGCTTGACACACTTTTGAATGTTTCATATTTTAATTAAAAAGTTGGCAATGCAACAATAACAACAACAGTTACAACGCAAGCAAGGAAGGAAAAAGTTTCTCGGAAATGCAACAACAACAACACCAAAAGAATTACACTCGCTGCTGCAAACCAAGTGCAACTGCATTGTGGTATCCATTTTGCTGTGTGTTTGCGTGTGTATGTGTGTGTGTATATATTTTTTTATGTATTTGTTGCACGCAGCAGTGGCACATTTAACAGCGAAACTTCATTTCATTTCACTTTTTATCAAGAACAATGCAGCAAGCGATTGCTCTGTTGCTCAGCGGCTCAGCTTTTGTCGCTGCGAATGCTGTTGACTCCCTCCTTTGTTGCTGTTGCTGTTGTTGCTATTATTCCTGCTACTGCCAAGTTGACATTGCACGCAATGCAGTTGTAGGCGTGTGTGTATCTGCAGGTATTTCGTGAGTTGAGCACTTAAGTGTGCCACTCAGAAAACAAAATGCGCATAAAAGGATTCTTTACGTCGCGACCTCACCTCTCCACGTTGCCCTCCCCCCCACTAGGTATTAAGGATTTACAACATGCGTGCTCTGAGTGCGTTGCTCTTTTCTTTTACTTATTTTCTTGGCATTGCGTGTCGCTGTAAATAACAACAATGCATTGGTGGTGCAACTTGTAAGCCCGCAGCGTCGAAAGTAACAGTAAAACTCTAATTGTACAAAGAATCCGTAGAATGTAGGGGTTAAACGCATTTGGAAAATTGATGGAGTTTTAATGTTGAGATATGGTGGAGATTAATATATTAAAGCAGAACAGATTGGCTAAAATGCTCAATCCAGTGAAGGTAAATCTGTACATATACGAGTATATAAAATATAAAATATATATAATATATTGAAGAAGATTTATGTATGTATCTAAGCATCTTTACTTTATCTTTAATTACTAAGTCCATTTAGTTAAAATTTTCAGTATGGATTCAGTAAAACCTGGAGAGTGTTCCTATGAATTTTAGTTATTTATAAAAGAGCTACCACTTGTCAGAGAAATAATATTCGTTTAAATTTAAATGGTTTTTTAGAAAAAAATTGAGTTTTTCCCAGAAAAATTGGCAAGAATTTCCCACCAAAAATCTTAGTTGCGGTTCGAGGCAGTGGAAACTTGATATGCAGGTGTATGTTTCTTCTTCTTCTTCTTTACTGGCGTAGACACCGCTTACGCGATTTTAGCCGAGTTAGCAATAGTACGCCATTCGCTTCTTTCTTTTGCTGTGTGGCACCAATTGGAAATACCAAGTAAAGCCAGGTCCTTCTCAACCTGGTCTTTCCAACGGAGTGGAGGTCTTCCTCTTCCTCTGCTTCCACCGGCGGGTGGCTGGCTGGAGTGTTCGTATCCATCCGGACCAATTGACTTAGCCAGCCTAGCCGCTGTTTCTTGATTCTTTGAACTATGTAAATGTCGCCGTATAACTCATACAGCTCATCGTTTCATCGTCTGCGGAATTCGCCGTTGCCAATGAGCCAAGAACCATAAATCGTTCATAAAACTTTTCTCTTGAAGACTCCCAAAGCCGACTCATCAGCTGTTGACATCGTCCACGCCTCTGACTCGGTTTTCGTTCGCCGAGAGAAGACTTTACTTTTCAATTGCCTACACAGTCCAAAGTAGCACCTGCTGGGAAGATGATTATGCGTTGGATTTCAAGGCTGACATTGTTGTTGCTATTAATACTGGTCCCCAGATAGACGAAATTATCTACGACCTCGAAGTTATGACTGTCAACAGTGACGTGGGAGCCGGGTCGCGAATGCGATTACTGTTTGCTTGATGATAAGAGATATTTCGTCTTGCCCTCATTCTCTACCAGACCCATTTGCTTCGCTGCTTTATCAAGTCTGGAGAAAGCATAACTTACGGTGGGGTTGTTGAGGCCAATAATGTCGATATCATCGCCGTACGCCAGCAGGTGTTATGAAGATCTTTTTTTCATGTCAGAGATATACTAGGAAAGGTTTAGATTCCCTGCCGAGGGGCAACCGCAACTAGAAAATTTAGTTTATTTTTTCTTTTATATTTAAATTAATTTTCTATAATGTTTTTAAGGTCAGCACAACATCAGGATGAGAACCCGTGCCTACATAATATGAAAATTTACTATTTTGCAATAATTGAATCATATTTAGTACTTTTCATTATTCTTTAAATTTCACTATCTTTATAATATCTATTACAATATAAAATTCAGAAAAGCTTACTTTAACTTGTCTTTGGCCTACGGAGGACTTTCATTCGCACGGGACAATGCAGAAAGTTACGCAATATTTAAACCCGATTAACTCTACAAAACAGCCTTTTCGAAAAATTTGCTTAGAGGCGAGAATTCTACCAAAGAAAAACAAAGAATAGATAACTCCACGGTCGCCTATAAAATTTATGTTAGGATTGTATTAGTTGAGGTCTTCGTCTCTTCGATGATATTGCTATTGAATGAATGTAACTGAATTCAAAAAATTTGAGTTATTCTTCTTTGTATTAACTGTCCTGAGCACCCATGTTTTGAAAACCTTTTTCTCGAAAACTCATAATGCTGGTTGCAGGAGATTGATTCATGAAGCACGTGTTGGCAAGATTGATTCTGTGTTAGGCTTCAAGACTGACATTGTTTTTTTTATTGATCCTGCTTCTTAGATAGATGAAGTTACAACCGAATAAATTATTGCCTGACGCAAATAGGCTGACTGTTTGTTTGATGCTACCAGACATTTTGTGTCGTCCTTTTTCAATACCAGAGCCTTTTGGTTCGTTTCCTTATGCGGTCTTATTCCTTGACTAACCTCAACTAAATTTTATTAAGTATTTTTTAAAGTAGTAGCTTGTAGCTACTAACTAACTTAATAAATTTAAAAATTAAATAAAGAAATAAAATTACATTGGTCAGGAATGGGCTGATCGATCAGTGTTGGTCTCTACAAGGCTAATAATTCCCTTCTCTTCCGGTGCGTTTGACCTGTTGCAGAGGCCAAGGTGACAGCTAAAGGGCTCGGATGATTGTGCAGATACTTCTTGCTAACCCTTATACACTCATCTTATTTTTTTATTATTGAAATGATGTATTTGAAATTAATTTTTTAATGCCTGGAGCTGCACAGAATATTTTATTACTCTTTTCTGCTTTGTAAAGAATTTCGTTTAATAAAATTGTGTCAATGCAACTCGTTTCTTTTGCACTCAGTCAGCAACATGTTCGCCTGCTGGACGCGCAGAGAGTCCTTGCGTTTAGTGCATAAATTTTAAAAGCATAATAAAATACATATATGAACATATATTCGTTTGTATTTAAAAAGAACAAGTGGAAACAAAGAAGAGAGGTTTGATACGAGATTCCAAAGTTATGATGGCATAAAAATATATTTATTATTTTTTTTAATTTTTTAAATGTTATTTAGCAGTAGAAAATGATAGGAAAGTAGATTGAAATGTGACAAATTCTATACTTTTGCAAATAGTCTAAAGAGGTCAAGTGGTACCGGAAATTAACTCCTTTGTTGCGAAACTATCTAATTTGCTTTCACTTTCACTTTGCTTGCGACTTGTAATTATCGCTGGTTTTTGTGACCCCAAAGCATCGTAAAACTTGCTTAACCCATATTTTCCAACCAACATAATTTCCAACTTTCCTTTCTGGAGCAACAGTTGCTGCTACTCCCGCTACATGTTAACTTACTTGTACAAGTCTATGTAAGTATGTAAGTATGTAGATATGTATGCGGAATTATGCTTGCAGCTTTTGCAGTTATTATTGCACTGCTTTTGCCAAAGTCATTACGCATGCATTGCTCGTCGTTAACTTACTCTTGCACATATGTACATATATATAGTTATACATATGTACAATATACGAGTATATATGATAGATGTGATGCACAAGCATATTGTCGCGTAATATGTGTCTAAAATGAAGTCGTAAGAGAGTCATAATGACGATGATCTTGGTAATGTGCATATAATAATGTTGCTGCAAGTACTGGTGCGATAGTAACTTCGCGGGCAACTGCTGTTACAACTGCGCTGACGGGGGCTTTTAATTTTTTTCAGTTTAATAGCTGTGCTCTGTACTGAATATTTATTAACAAATGCACAGAAGAGCTTTGTTCGAAATTACTTTGGAGAAATGTCCTTAAAAGAAATTTATATGGTAAAATTCTGCAATAGTAGCTCCAGATTAAGTTTTTAAACTATTATTATTTATTTTGAGGCATCTCCGAAAGACAAATGTATTTTTATTTCATGTCAGAAATATGTTCAGCGGGGTCCACATTCACTGCCGACGAGCGACCCTAATTAGACAAATAAATTAGATTTTTTAATTAAGAAAAGTCTCCCAAAACATGAATTTAAATATTTTTTGTTATACTAAAAGTCCCGATCCCGGTCCCTCGTTGTTGTAGCTTCATGAATTTTATTCAATTTAGGTATCTGAACAAAAGCCTACCAACGTACTAAATTTCGAGCAAATAGAACTTTCCCCGTCGTCCATTTTCGGTATTTGTCTGTCTAGACAAAGAGATACCTTCGAAAAAAGTTTCTACAAAATGATCTGTATCTGGTCCACTTAGTGGAATTCTTTGTAAATCAAACTTTTAGTTAGATTTTTTTAAACAGATCGGTTCCAAGTCCATTTTGCGGAAGAAAAAATTGTTCTTATTTTAACACCTGCCCGTATACCTTATTTCAAGTAAATCGGACCCAAAATGATTCACTACTCGGAGGAAAAAGCGTTCGAGCAATAAATAAGATTTTCTCGGGATTTTATTTTTCTACAAGCCGACAACTTTTTCAAAAATATCCAAGCTTCATAGACACACTCTTAGGATTTCAAAGCTAAAAGCTATTCTAAAAATTTAAACAAAATAGGGTAAGTAGTTTCGTAGTCTATAGGCGAATATTAATATTATTATAATTATTTTACAGATATTTCACATCAGCTCAAAATACCTTTCGGTAAGCTTCAGTGTTTAAATTACATATAAATTTATCAAAGATTAGCCGATTCCGCGAAATAAATTTAAGTTTGCCGATATTAATATTGATGATATTTTAAGTGCACCAAATAGAAAAGCAGCTAAAAAAACTGTTTATACTTTTGTTGTAAGCAATTTGCTTACAAATTACTCAAAAACTAGCTTTGCATTATGCTTACAAAGCATTAAGGTTTCTTTCTTTTTTTTTGTAAAACTACCATAGTTACGTCGCACAGTGGGATGAGCCAATATAAAAATATATTTTCTTCTTTATGGCTTAGGCACCCCTACTAGATTATAGTCATGTTGACAACATGTCGTTTCTTCATTTCAAGCCACAATTCGCATATGTCGCAGAAACTTACATTATTATGGTAAAAAGTCAAGGAAAGTGCGAGTAAAGAGTGTGTACGAGTATGTGATATCAAAGTCCTGTCGGTAGTTTTCTCTATGTGTTATTCCTTAAATGACAATAACCTTTGTAATTTGTTATTCAATAAAAAAAAACTCCATTACCCTTTACATACTATCGAATGATGTTGGCTTCAAAGAGCTATACTTGAAGTGACAGTCGATTGCATGTAGCATATTCCTAGCAATAAACTTCTTCCTTGTTATTTGGCGCCACTTGGAAATACCAATTGAAGCCAGGTTGCTCTCCACCTGAGTAAAGATCTCCAACTCAGTGAAGATCTTTCTTCCATGGATGGAGCCATGTGTAAAACTTCATCCGTATGAGGAAAGCTTTTGACTACCATTCACTTGGATGGTCAGAAACGATTCTTATATATATGGTTTAAGCAGCTTCCGACTTACGGCCTTACCACAAGAGTCCTCTGGGTAGCCAACATATATTTCCTTTTAAAATTTTCCTCTATGCCTCTGTATCCAAGAGCTAAAATGAGAAATAATTTGTTTTCCTACAAAGATCGGCTTTAGTCCAGCATAATTTTTGAAATCGTTGTAGACGATCCAAGCGACGTAGTCAATGTCTGACGATCGCTGAGAGAAAAAATGTCCTTGCTCGGAAATACTCCGCAATTATCAGTTAGCATGAAGGAGTGCTGTTTAGAATGTTTATATTGTTCTTTTTACATTTTTTTCGATTTCGTTTTTTTTTTTCTTTTATATTTTAATCATTTCGCACCACTGTACGACCAGCTTGAGCCATACCAGCACTAATTAATATTTAAATGCTTTGTCGGCATTTAACCAATTTCTTGTTAACCGCAAATACCAATCAATTTAATTTTATTTTCGTTTTTTTCTACACTTTTTCCTTTATATAAAACGTAAAAGCGTTTGATGAGCATATCGCGTGCAAAATTTACATTTACACAGGTGGTAAACAATTTGCTATGACCATTTTTTTTAAAACATATATATGCAAGTGTGTGTGTGTGTAAGTGTTTGTGTATATTTGCATACAAACAAGCACAAATTTGCTAGCGTCGTTTATTGAATAGCTTTTGGTGGCTGCGTGTGGCAAGCGCGGCAATATCAAGTTTGTTGCCACAAAATTACTGTAACTATTACCGAAGTATAGTTGTTGATGTTGATTTTGCTGTTGTTGCTTCTTACATATTACTCGCTGCAAAATTTGCGCTTGACAACTAGTAGTTCATTTGCCGTTGTTGTTATTTTCGCTGATGTTGCAACTTGCTGCTTTGGTGGCGCCAACTAGCCAAAGCGTGTAAACAAGCGCGTTAACAGCAAATTAAGGCGATGTCCGCACATTTGCCATGCTGCAAGTGGCAACGTGTGTGTGTTTATATGCTTATGTTTGTATGTATCGACATTGAAGTGGTAACAACTGTGGCAACTTTGAATAAATTTTGCAAAAAGAAAAAAGACAAAAGCTGCCGCGAGAAGCAATTTTTTTAAAAATTAGCCAACAACCAAAGCTTTGATTTTGTGGACACCAAAATTATAGATTATATTCCCCGCAAATACGTGACTTTAGGAGGGTTCAGGAAATTTGGAGATGGGAACTAGTGTGAAGTTCCCTAATAATGAAAAACGCTAAGTATGATCTGCAAGTATCTCAACTCATTTTAGCTCTCTGAGAGCAGCAACTAACGGTGAGACACATTCGTATTCAGTAAAAAAGAAAGAAATCGAGCCAATTTCTGATACCCCGTTCTGAAGTGAAGCGTACTCCGGTGAGGGCATTCTGCATTGATCTGAACAAGTGGTAATCGGAAGGTGCTATGTCTGGGCTATAAGGCGGGTGAGGTAGAACTTCCCAACCATAGTTTTCCAAATAGCTTTTAACTGGCCTTGCAACATGTGGCCGAGCGTTGTCATGATGAAAAATTATTGATTCGTGTCTGGTCGCATATTCTGGTCGTTTTTCCGCGATGGCCTTTTTCAAACTAATCAATTGTTTTCGATAGAGGTCCCCATTGATCGTTTGACCCGATTTCAATAGCTCATAATAGAGCAGATCCTTGTGGTCCCACCAAATACATAGCATAACTTTGGCACCATAGATATTCGGCTTTGCCGTGGATGTCGATGGTTGGCCGGGCATTACATATGATCTCTTGCGCTTTGGGGTATCTTAATGAATCCATTGTTCATCACCAGTGACATTCCGATGCAAAAATGACTTCTTTTGGTGGCGTTGAAACAACATTTCCGACATGCAGAATCGACGTTCGACGTTTCTTGGCTTCAATTCATAAGGCACCCGATTTCCAAGCTTCTGGATGAATCTTAATGATTTTAATCGTCTGGAAACGGCTGCTTGATGAACTCCTAATACTTTTACAAGTTCTTCTTATGTCTGGCATGCATCTGCGTCGAGCAATGTCTTCAATTCTTCGTCTTGAAATTTTTTTGCCTGTCCGGGTCGTTCTCCGTCGTCTAAGTCGAAATTGCCACTTTTAAACCGTGCAAACCACTTTTGGCACGTTCGTTCGGCTAAAGCATGGTCACCATAAACGTCCAGTAAAATACGATGGCTTTCGGTAGCACTTTTCTTCATGTTAAAGTAATGAAGAAGAACTCCCCGCAAAAACACTTTATCTGGTACAAATTTCGACATTTTCAAAGGCGACTGATGTCCAGAGTGTACTGAGTTTATGAGCTGATTATCTCTCAGGCCTGCTAAATAACAATAATTACGGAACATCAGGTGATTGAGAGCCAGAATTCTCAATCGATGTCAATGGATCAAACCCGGCCTTGATGAAGTCCGAATAACAATTGCCCATATAAAGAACAATGAAGCAGCTGGAGTCGAGCATCATCTTCTTAGCAAAAGTGGATCAGATTAAGCTAGTAAAATTTCTCAACATGCTTGTCTTGCTCCATGGTGAAAACATTTAAAGGATTACGCCATCGATTACCCGATTTTCGAAATTTTCGTGATAAAGATTCTAAGGAAGATCTATAGACGAATAACGCAACCGATGGAATGTTGAGCTGAGCCAAGATATACGACGACATTTACATATTTCAGCGAAGTAAGAGGCAGCCGAGGCTAAACATCTCTAGTGGAAGGATTAGCCAGTTCCTGATTTCATTATGACTACGTACCCCTTCAAGATTTGCTAATGAGGAGTGCTAAGAGTTTAACTTCCTCGAAGGAATACCCCACCATAAGTACTGCGCATCATTTCAGTTTCTTAAATCTTAAAACTAAAGTCATAAAACATGAACTAACCAAAATGTGCGCTCTTAAGCAACACTTGCCACGTGCCCCTCCTCACTCCTCGTGACCATTTAGTGCTTCCGCTTTTCGTCGGAATCACTAAAATCCCAAGCATGTCGTGGCGTGGCGTGGCGGCGTTGCACTCTAAAATGGTTTTGTTGCAGCTACTTAAGAAATGCAATAACTTCTCAGCAGCTTGTTGTGGTTGCTTGTCGTTGTGCTGAAGTCTTGATGTTGTTGGAAGCTGTTTTGTTTTTTTGGTGTTTTGTTGTAAGGCATTTGGTTGCATGAACTTTATGGTCTTTTAAGTATTTTGTTACTGTGAAAAGCGTTAAGCAATTTGGATGGGTAAATAGCAGAAAAGGAGAAATACGTACAATAACAATAAAAAACTGGGAAGAAAATGTGAAGCAAAAAAAAAAAAAACAATAAAATCCAAATACTAACAGCAACAACAAAATACTAGCGCCAACTCTCTGCCTATGCCTGTCGTTTTTTTTTGTTTTTTTTGGGCAGCAATTCGCTAAACCTAGCAACCGCAATATGCCAGTAGGCAACATGTTAAGCGCAACGGTAGCAGCAGCAGCAACAACAACAACAACAACTAGTGGTGTTTGCTTTTAAAATAGTTTGCAAATTTAGCCAAAAATATCATCAACACTTGGGCGTTGAGCAACGTTTCATCCGCCGAGTTCGAGTTTACGACGAGCGTTGACTCTTTAGTGCTGATAGTTGGTGTTGTTGTTGCTGGCTGCTGACACCGCCTGAAAATTTGTTGAGGTCATAAAGTTGTTGAGTTGCTTGCCGCGCTTGCGTTGTTGGTATTTTAAATACACACACACACATATATTTATGCTCATTTTGTCTACGTTGTTGTTGGTGTGATCGTTGCTCTCATTTTTATTGTTGTTTGTGTTGTTGTGTAGCTATTTAAAATTAAATATATAAAAGCACAAATGCAAAGCTTTTATTACCGCTAGTTCACTCGCATACACACCCACTTAAATATATCTACGATCCATTAGGGTGATTTTAGGGGTTAAGTGGGCATGACAGCTTTCTAGAGACACGTGAGACTAAACCAAAACATAAAACTAAAAACCTAAAAGTCGTTGCCTGCTTTCGAGGATTGGAGTATTTTTGTACAATATGTTGTTGCTGTTTTCAGCATATTATTTTACAACTTGCTACAATGTAACGTTTATACCATACATATATATAAGTATGTAAGAAACAATGTTGCTTTGCTGATTGAGGTTGCAGGTGAACAGCGCGCGCCTTTATGTCTCCCGATGCCTTGTTGTTGATTTCTATTTTAGGAGCGTCTATTTCTTAAGACAACAGGAAGTTTAGTTTGACTTGAACTCTGTAGTTGTAATATTTTCGTCTTACAAACACACATACATACATGCATATGTGTGTAAATTATTGCACTGAAGGCGATAGAAAAGCTTAAAATATAAGTGGTGAAATAGATCCAACGTTTGGTTTAGTTAAATGGCAAGTACTCGTTGGAGATGGTAGAGATGAACGTAACAAATTATGTTATGCTTCCCTCTATTGGTTTCCTACACACAGATTCTCATAGCAATTCTCTGTTTTTATCACAGTTTTATGCTATTTTTCAATAAAATACCGTCCGATTGCGTGTTCAGTACCGTGATCTTCTGCTTGGATCACTTGCAGCATTTTCAAAAGGTACACTGAGTGATGAAGTTACCTTTTTTCATTCATTTCGACTGGGATAATCCATGAAGAACCAGAAATTTATTTGATCTCGAAGAAGGCGGAATTTTTTTCATAGCGCGTAGTTCGATTCTGGCTTCGGCTGTATGGAATTCTCCTAGTTAGTAGAAGGAAAATTATTTCTGGAATGTCTTTCTGCTATGCAACTTCTCCACGAAAGTTTTTTGGTTGATCGAAGAAGACTTTGCCTAGGGTAGACTGTAACTGTATGTTTCCTATCAACTCTAGCTGAAGAATTATTGAAACAATAGTTACAGAACTCTATCCTCTGCCAAATAAAATGCTTTAATGAATGAAAGTCTTTTTGGTTTCCTGGTTTCAAGATAAAATTGCTAAAAATTCATGATATCAGGTAAGGTAAAAAGTTCGATCGGTTTTTTTTTATTGATTTTTCAAAATATGATAACTTTTTGCACATTTGTCCGTTTAAGTCAAATATGCGCCGTTTTATTCGTAAGCTTGTCGCCAACGAGAAGCTGCGTCTCCATAGACAAAAAACTTTGAGAGCCAATTTTCACAGGCCTCTCTTGGGGCCAACTTCTCACCATTAAGCGCGTTCGCCATGGACAGGAAAAAATGGTACTCATTTCGGGTCCGGACTATGAGGTGGGTGTATTAGGACCTCCCATCCGAACTCCTGGAGCTTCTGGCGCGTCACCAAAGACGTGTGAGGCCTGGCATTGTCCGGCCTCTTCCGGATGAGTGCTGCCTTCAAGCGGTCCAGTTGTTGGCAGTAGAGGGCCGAATTGAGCGTTTGGCCATAGGGGATTCCTTACCAATCCCACCAAACACACAGCAAAACCTTCCCGGCCGTCAATCCTGGCTTGGCGACCGTTTCCGCCGGCTCACCGCCTTTCGACCACGACCAATTTCGTTTGACGTTGTCGTAAGTGATCCTCTTTTCATCGCCGGTCATCAAACGTTTCAGAAATGGGTCGATTTTGTTGCGATTCATCAGCTATTCGCAGATGGAAATTCGGTCCATCCGGTTTTTTTTTGCGTTAGTTCGTGTGGCACCCAAACATCGAGCTTCTTTTTGAATCCAAGGTTATGCAGATGGTTCCAAACGGTTTTCTGGCCTATCTTTAACTCCTCAGCAATTAAATAAGTACTCACGTGACGGTCTGTTTCCACTATTTCCATGATTACACGCAATTTTCGATGACAGGCCTCCCGACGCGTGGAGCATCTTTGACATCGACATTACCGGAACGGAACCTAGCAAACCACTTTTGTGCTACACGTTCGTTTACAGTATCGGGCCCATAAACTAAATTAATTTTTCGGCCGCTTTGGCTGTTTTTTCGCCTTGATCGAAGAAAAATTGTAAAAATAGCGAATTTTCTCTTTGCTGATGTCCATATTTGACGAGCGCTCACAACGTACTGAGTCAATCAATCGAAAAACTGTCAAAGACAAACTCTTACCGCGAATAAACACGTTTGCAGCGCCGTATAGTATGACATGATGTGACATGTAACACTAGTACTATGGACAATAACGCCATCTCTTAGATAAAAATCGAACGAACTTTTTACTTGACCTAATATCTGGTCAATAAAAGATTTGTCCGCTCTAAAGCCACGTTGATAAGGTTTAAATAGCTTGTTGTTGTCCAATGGTAATTGGCGTACACCGTGGGGTACACTTAGTATTTTGAGGCCACTAATGCTTTAATTAATGGCTTAATGAAGATTAACCATGGCTTAATAAGTTTTCAATGACTCGGACGATGAGCAACGATGCAAACTTCATTCATATTTTAACTGACACTTTGTTTGCCTTAAGAATTTTAAATAATTTCTCAATTTTTTTACTTGGACTTCCAACCAACATTATTACAATTATTTATATTTATAAACAATATATATTAGTATAAAAATTGATTCACATCGCTTGCTTTAACCCAAAATTTTTTCCAAACTTTTCTTTACCGCAATGCCAGCCTTGCCACCTTATTAAAAACTTCATATTTACAAATGCAGATAAAATCGGATACGTAAATCATATGCCAGACGACAATGTCACCAACACCAGCTGTGAGCGTTTGCAAATGCGTGTGCATGTGTGTGTGTGTTTGCGTGTGGTCTGTCAACTTCAACGACGCCACGACGTCACTGCCACGGCGACAATGTCACAAAAAATATCAAAACATTTCAAATTCTGACATGCAATGACAAAAATGACATTCCCACATGCACACACTCACATACACAAACATACTTACACACATACATGCAGACGTGCATTCATTCATACATAGAAATATATGCAAAAATGCAAAGAAAAAGTGGAAAATAAAATCATAAATTAAAACAAAGTCTGCATGTTGCATGTCGACATTATTTGCATGCCACACATGACTGTTTTTATATACATATGTATATTTGCATGTTTGTAAGTCTGTTCGGTTGTTTGTCCGTTTGTTTCTGCATGAAAGTAATATTTAAAAGTACAAACGAAAAAAAGGTGGTGAGGAGGTGAGGATAAGCGCAGGATACGCCAAAGTAGTTGAGGCAAGTAGTTGATAGTTTCTCTAGGGTCGGATGTGCTGCATGTTGCAAGCTGAATAGTTGTCGAGAGTATTTAGCTAGCACTGTTGGCGGCATAGTTGCATGCTACAATACAAAGCAAAACGATTACCGCCCTTTTTTTTGAGCAAGAATCAAAGGGCGGCAGGTAAACCAAATATAACATACATACGTACATACATAGGTATATACCTATATACAAAGAGTAGAATGCATAATTCCACCTTAATAAGGATACAACATTTGAGGAGGTGATTTTTAATTTCATGTTTTCCTGTGAAATACCAAACATAGCATTAAAACTTTGATATTAACCCGCCCAAGCCATTAACCCTTTGGGGTGCAAGTGGTGCGGTCATCAGGAGCTCTGGTTCTTAATTGAATTTTCATACCCATTTGCGTTTTATGGACGCTTTGTAACTCCGATACTTTGGCCGAGTGCTTACTCATGCGCTAATAGCCAACGCTTTATACATACATACATACATACATATATATGATACACAGGAGCAAGTAAGGTAATGTGTGTGCATTCGTTTGCCACTTTGTGCGGAATTCAGTGTGGAGCCGCTGCATTGATTACAAAAAGACGTGGGCGCTGATAACAAACACGAACGAGCCAATAAACAGTTAGACTAAAGTGCAGCGTAAGATTTCAGATGGAAGCGAGAGAGAGCGGGAGAGAGGGATAGAGGGAGTGTTGCAGGAATTGGAGTTGAGAATTAATGCGTTAAACAAGTTCTGCAGTTGAGTTGTGTGAATTAGTGAAGTCAACTTTGAGGAAATTAGGCTGATTTGGTAACTCAGTTCGTTCTTTTGTATTTTATTTAAAAAAAGTGACGCAGGTTTTAGCTTCAAAAAATGTACACTGAAGTAAAAAATAAACAAGATTTGAGCGTTGTTGTTTGTTGAGATCGTCGTTGCACATTCTGCGGGTTCTGACCTCTTTTCGGGAAACAGTTTTCAAAAGACCAAGCTGGGAGTTTGGTAGAGCGTACCGAGCAGCAGTTTTACGAGTGAGCTGATGATTTTCTAGCCAACAAGCAAGTCAGCCACCAATTGGGAATCCCAACAATTTCTTCAATAGAGAGAGGTTCCTCGTATCCCGTTATTTCATTCATTAGCTGAAATTTTTGCTTCCTCTTTCACTTATATATATGTATGTTAAAAAAGCTGGAAATTTTTACAATTCAAATATAAATTTATTTAAATTTAATTACTTTATAATTAATTAAATTTACAAATTCTCTTACGAGAATTAAAAATTTACTCGTGTCACTCTGCTCTCTATTTCGTTTCTGCCATAGCTTATATCTTCTCAGCGGGAGCTTAGTCAGACTTCTCCCCTTTTTTCCTCTTCAATTTAGTTAGCCAATCACAATTCGCCACGTATACAAAAGCGTAAGCTTAGTAAGCGGGACTTACGTTGACTGCCCTGCCAGATCGTTTGTAACAATATTTATAATTGACGCTTTGTAACCGCTAAAGCGATTTTCGGCCGAGCTCCTCCTCCAATTTGTGGTTATGCGTCTTGATGTTTTACCAACAAATGGAGGGACCTACGTTTTATACTAAGTCACCTCCGAACGCCTGATGGTTTTCTTTACGAGGAGCCTTTATTTCATGTCCGAAATATACGCGAACTTTACACTTAAAAACATTAGTTTTGGACATTGTCATCCCTCGAGCAAGAAAATGCTATAAATCCGCTGGCACGACCACGAGTCTCGAGTTATTTTCTCCAAATCACCTTGTCAGACATTAAACTTTTCTAAGCCGTATTTAGTACTAAGCCGCACAAAGAAATATCCGTACCTCATCATCTTATTCGCCACTCGCCCAGACGTCAGTCATAACTTTCAAATCAACACTCACAACAATGTGTGCCCATAATCTAAAGCAGTCACTCTAGGCGTAGGAGCGAACAAGCCGCTCATCATTGCCGTCCTGCCATGAACGATGACAACATCTGATGAGATGAGGGTAGGAGTTTTCGAGTAAAAAGTTCAGGTTCATGGTGTAGGGAAGTATGAGAACGCCCCAGTTTTGAAAGGACCCGCCGGCTTCCACACCGCAGACCTCTATTCTGTTGCAAAGGTGAAAAGAAAAACGTTTGACATGCTGTTTTAGTTTTTTTTTTTTGCTTAGTGAGTCGAAAAAATGAGTCAATTGTCAAGTTAAGCCAAAAGCTATCGTCCCGGAAATATTTCTCGTGTTAGGTGAGAATCCCTAAGTGAGACTCGATATAGTAGAATAGTATTTTCCATGAGTAAATTTTTGTATTTGACGAAAAAGAGTCTGCTCACCAGAAGGCTAAATCTGTTGCAATTTGCCTTAAGTCGCCACACGCGGCTCTTATCGATTGCGCTTTTGGCCTTGAATGCGTCATGAGCTCACAATAGCTGTGCCGATTTGTTAAGTGCTTAAGCGACAGATGTTGCATGCAACACTTTGTTCGTTTGACTACACATATTGCACTTGGCTACAGGAATGTAAGTAGAAAAACATATAGGATTGATTCTCTTTTCACAACGACATTTTGTCCAAAAATTTCGGTAATGCATCAGATTTAGCTCGCACTCAAAGACTACACCCCTTGTGTTCTAAAATTAACTCACAAACAAAAAAAAAGAAGCTTTTGAACAACAGACATCAAAACAAACAAAATCAGCAATCTTAAAACCTTTGCACTCATCCCACATGCACTTACATATATGTATGCATAGGTGCGTGTTTTTGAGCTTGCCTTCGGATTTGCCTTTCCCACTTGCCCTATCAGTTTGAATCCTTTTTGACTGGCAATTGCCAAGCTCAGGCGGCTAATTGACACCTCGACTCTCTGCAGCTTTGAATGGCCTTTGCGTGCTGCGGGCGATAAGCATGCTTCCTTTTGCCTCTCACTCCGTCGCAGCAGGAGCTGACGCCGCCTTCATGGTCACCGCGGGCCATTTGTGTCAATACGGGTTGGCGATTGCTGACGCGATTCGCAATTAAGATTGTGATAAGATAGTCGCTTCATATACCATATACACGTATACCTGGTGGCTCTGGTAATACGCATTAAAGTCGAATGCTTTTAACGCATTTTTCGCGCTTTGCATTCGCTTTTAAGTGGAATATGTTAATTTGACCCGCAGCAGATCAAAATGCGACAACAGTTCAATTAACCGTCGCCCTTTTTCATGCGTTGAAATGCCACAGCCAATGCCATTGCAGCTGTCAAAGTAGTTTTGACAGATTTTAGCGGCAGATTTGTCAGCGGCTCGTCTTTGTTTGCGCTCTTCGTATGCCGCCTTGGTTGAGTTTCTGTGTGCAGACATAGTAGCAGACGTTCGTATGCGTCAAACAATGATGTTTCGTGCACCGACGCCCCTAAGCGCTCTGCCAAATAACTGCACATAAGCCATTCGTATATATCATATATGTATCTTTGTATGTATGCTTGCGCACCATGTCTGGCCGTAGAGATTTTCGTACGCATTTGCATTTTGGCTTTCTGCCAAACCGTCTCCGGCAAACTGTCAAAAATCATCAAATGTCATTTGCTTTGCATTTACTCCATCATGACAAGCCATTGTATGTTTGAGGTAAAGCAACAACTGTCATCGACTGCTGTCACAAGTGTCAGCCATGCCGGCAGCGCCTCAGCTGCACTGTGTTTATTTCGTGTATAAATCAGAATATAATATATTTTTTTTTAACTTTCTTGATGATTGGATTTACTAATAGAAACAGCGAAGAGCTTGTCATTGAAAACATCCATATACTAGTATAACAAATGAGACGTCTTCTTTTTGCAACATTTATGTTTCTTCTAGACTTTAAAAATTATTTACTTAGAACAGTTTGAAGCTCATTTTAAACCCTGCATTGAGGTTGCCATTTTGAAGGTAATGTCATTATGCCCTTGTCATAGAAACCCTTGTCTCTATTGGCAAAAAATCGGTACAATCGATTTTGATAGGCTTCTCTTGAGGTCAATTCTTCACCAACCAAATCATTCGCCATAGACGGGAACAGATGGTAATCACTTGATGTGAGTACCTACTATAAGGAGGGTACATAAGAGCCTCCAAACCAAGCTCTTGGAGCATCTAATGAAGCACTATTTCCCTCTTGTTTGTCAAATCTCAGCGCTTCTGACCGAATGGATTACTTTATACTTAATATGCGGATTGTTACAAACGAACGTAAAATTTATATATATTTAAAAGTAATATATGAAAAAATAGAAATTTTCCAATTAAAAGGGTCAATAAATATAAATAAAAAGGTCTGAATATTTATAAAATTCCCAAAATAAAAATAATTTCAGTTTAAGAACTTATTGAATTATATTAATTTATTTTTAAGTAGATTTCCTGTCCATTTTCATTCTTTTTGGCTGATTTTTTCCCACTGTTCTCTTTTGTAATAATTTTATTTTTATTACACATAGTTACAGTCATTTGTTGTTGTCTCCATCACGGTGGTTTGGCAATCTGCACGTGATCATGTCTACTATCGTCTGTTTGTCTGTTTGTCTGTCCAACTTTTTTCCATCACTCGTGTACAATTGTCATTTTGTCGAGCTCATCATCTTGTGTGGTCTTTTCTGTCTGTGTTCCGATGAAATGTCATCAAGTGCTGTTATGCGTCGTGTTACTTAATGAGGTTTTGAATATGAAATGCATTTTCCTGTTAATTTATGTGTAATATGAAACTCAAATTATGTTTTGCTGTTTTGTGTTTTTTTTTAACAATTTTTGTCATAAAACATATGTTGTACTCAAACAAAATTGTTTATGATGTTGCGGAAATCTCAAATGGTAGTTCCATTATTATTATTTTTATCATACTTCGTAATCTTCTAGTCAAAACCGATTGCCTCTGAATGATTTACCAATTAAGTTTTTTGAAAAAATCTTACAGATGTCAAAATCAAAGAAAATATAGTAAAGATACTTGGAGGCTTCCTCGATCAGTGTTTGCAACTATACCCTTAGGGAAATTGAAATCAATCGGAAAGACCTCGGTTTATCAGTAGGTCACACTTTATTCTGCTATAGAAATTACTTTTGTTACAAAGGAACATTTTTTTATGGCTGAAAATTTGTGATATGTTTTGAAATAGTAAATGAGAGCGTAATATTGTGAAGAGTTCGGCGGTTGATTTTAAGCAAATTCGGCAGCTGATGACTACACCTTACCTATTGACATGGAGGTGTTACCCTGCGGTGTAAAAATATCTTCAACAAGACGAAACTAGAGATGAAGAAGAGAGCCGTCTAGAATTGAGATTAGGTAGGTAGGTAGAGTAGATAGTTTGCGACGTACCTAGACCTCTAGAATGCCCATCTTGATACCAATGGTACTGATGTTCCTCCATACTACCATATCCTTTCTGAGCTACCCTGTGGAATTAATAAAGCTAATTAAGTTAGATAGTTTAATATAAGCAGCTTCTGACATAGCGTAAAGAAAACCGCAACTTGTGCAGTGGTAGTTAAATATATGGTAACCCAGTTGCAGATAGCTACAATCCTTGCGAGCAGCGTTGTGAGTTCCTCGAAGTTATATTTTTGATTTTTTTATGTAATGATTTTCTTCATCCCATAGTCTCCTCACATGAGGCGTATAGTTCGGAATAAATTACCAATAGAAACCTTGTGCATTGAAGGAAAATTCACCTTGGAAGTAGCGTTGAGCGCCAGTGAAAGTTTCGACTGCGGCGTCCAACAAATCTTGCTAAGGCTTCTGGATACCTCCGATGTCAAAGTAGAGTGGCCTTTGTAGAGAACCACGCAATCGCTCATAAATAAGCTTTTCAGTTATATTCAGCCTGAGTTATTTTCGGAGCCATTTTTTTCCAATCAACATGGATATTTCAGACCGTGGTTATTCTTGTGGTTATTCTAGAAGCATACACTTCAGCTGATGGCTTATATAAGACTTAGATTTGTGCAGACTTTAATAATACAACAGTTTCTGTTGGCCATATTTGGTAGGTAAGGTCGCTTTTATTAAAGATCTACCTCTGACTTATATAGTTCCATCGTTGCGTTTTGGTGAGCTTGTTAAGTTTTTCACCCTCCGTTCTTCATAACCACTCAAACAAATGTTCTCTTTCTTCTTAAATGTGTACCTGTACTTTTTTCAAGAAGTGTATTATTTTTTAAAGCTTTAAGTAAGCCACAAACTCTGGACTGGTGTCTATGTCTTCTCGTAATATTTATTTAAATAATCTTCTTGAAGATTTTTTCAATGGACTTTTCTTCTGAGAAGAAGAAGGTGGCACAAGGCACACAAAAAATTGTAACAGCACAAGCAAAAGCAAATAATAATAAAAAAATAATAATTTAATACGAAACAAAAAGCAATTTGGCAAGCGAAAAGCCAAAATGGCAAACGATTCGGTGGCAAGTAACTGAAAATGCGCAAAATGCAATTCGTTTAATGAGAGCAATGCAAAGCAATAAACAGAAATGAAGCGCAACGTAATGCGATGCGACACAAGACAAAGTGTTGGCTGACCCCTACTTTGGCTGCAGTGCCTCCGAAGCTGAGCACTTCCTTGGCAGCGGAAGGCAGAGCGACAATTTGAAATGCATGAAAGCATTTATTAGTTGTAATGAGATTTTCCACGCCCGACACTACACTGGCAAGTGCAGCACGAACTCATTTGTGAAAGTACACAGTAGTAGTTGGCTATGGATACGCGCCAACATTCTAAGCTTATGAATTTAAAGCGTTGCAACGCCTCACCAACGTAAGAGCAGCCGCAGCTAATTAAAGTTGGAGCACCAATTTTCCCCAAACTAATTCGCGAATTTTTTAATTTCCATTTTTATTTTTTTTTTGCCTTGTTGCTTGTGGTGCGCCACAATTGAAATTTAATTCTTTTAATTTTAATTTCTTATTTTTTTCTATTTTTCTCTGCCACAAGTGCTCCAGTGTCATTGCTGGCTGCCTCTTACTTTTTCCACTATTCATTGCTTCATGCTTTTTCTTTTCCTTCATATACTTTTTGGCTTTTGCTATTCTATGCAGCGCTTGCGATGCTTATCCGTCCATTCGTGCAGCCTAAGTATGCACTTTGCTGGCAATTCTCACCTCACAATGGGCTTCAAATTAACACCAGCTTATTGGACCGCCCCCATCAGTAAAGCAGCAGCTGAAATTAAAGAATAAAATAATATTAAAAAACGATTGAAGTGCAATGAATGTAGCTGCCACACCGTCGCACAACACCCCTCGACCACTATACTGCAACCAACCTGTCCTGTGCCGGTTCCACTATGTGGGTGGGTGGCTAGCTCGCGTCGCGCTCTGAATGTGCACGCTCTGCAAATGCGATTGCATGATTCTGATTTGGGCAGCTGCCCTTTGCTAAAATTTTATTAAATCCTCATAAAGAAATCAGCAAATAATTCAAAAAAGAAAATGTAATGAAATAAATTAGAAATAAATTAAAAGAAAAAACCTGCCACTTTTCTGCAAATAATATTAAAGGTTTGCACTCTTTTTAATCCCATTTACCTTTTCGATGCGCCTACGACCTGCGTTGTGACCTCGGCACCCAGTGCTGACAAAGTGTTGACAAGGCACACTTTAGTCATTGGCTGCTCTCCAGTCGTTTTTATTTTATTTGTGTTTTTTTTTGCACCCAAAATTGTAGGGCTTAGCGGCAAAGTGTCAAAAATATGGCATAAAATTAAATTTGTGCAAAATTTTTAGTCGTAAAAGTGACATTTGAAAGTGGAAAGCCTTAATTGTGTGCGCGAATGTGGGTCATATTGCGAGAAAGTTTGTATTTTCTGGAAATTCAATTAAAATGAAACTAGTTTTTGTAGTTAATGCAATAAAGAAGAGTGAAAATACGGAGCACCAAATGCGCAGATAAATTTATAAAAATAAAAATAATAAATATAAAAAAAGAGCAATTTTATTAGATAATGCAAAGGAATTAGAAGGGTATGTGTGTATGTGGCTTCCGTGCTGGAAAAAGTTCTAGTGGTGAATTGAAATACTATTAGTTTGCATTATGATATTAAGCAGTTTGATTATTTTACCGTGTTAGTGGATAATAAGCAACGATATCCTACGAAATGTTCATCGTCCGACTTTACATCAGCGTCATACTAGTTAAATACTAGTTTATTTAT
This sequence comes from Ceratitis rosa, assembly GCA_037013455.1. Lineage (NCBI taxonomy): Eukaryota > Metazoa > Arthropoda > Insecta > Diptera > Tephritidae > Ceratitis > Ceratitis rosa. Next base: position 6,370,107 of record JAWMAG010000008.1, on the reverse strand, counting down.
GCATGTTGTATTTCTAATTCGAAGAAATAAAGATGAATTTGCTTACTACGATTTGCACCATAAATTTCATATATGATCACAATTCAAATAAAGAACACACGACTACGGGGAAGGCACTTCGGCTAGTATCAAGTTTAGTTTAAACATCAGCCTTAGGATAAGACTAAGGGGGTTGTGAGTCAACTACCACAGCGTCAGATAGCATCTGCACAATAATATTGGCCACCAAAAGACGGCGAATAGGCACCCCCTATTACCTAAGATAGATTGAGTATTTTTTGGTGGCCAAGATTTTACATCTGTTGCTCTAGATAAAAGTCAAGACGATCAAAGTTGCCGTATGAAGTTCAGACAAACCCACACGTAATCATGGAAAAGTCACGGCAACGAGGAAGAAGCTGACGTTGCCACCAGACATTTTTCGTGTCCAAACGTTGATGGATGAATTGTAAACATGGCTGGAAAGCTGAGTTGTCTCGTTATGAAAATTACAAGTATTTTGTAATTCCACACGTCCCATGGAAGTCCTTTGTCGAAGCAAGGGAAGCGAGAAGTTATAACCAGCGAATGATACAAAAATTGTAGAAATAGGAAAGGACGGGAAGACTGACTCCGTCTCGAGGCTGTGAGGCTAATGGAGAACAGAGAAGATGATAAAAATTGCAAACTAGAGGACACTCGACTCTGTTTTAAAGCTGCAGGGCTAATAGAGAGCATAGAAGGCTGAATGGTGGTGCGGATTGTTTGCTGGAGAGTGTTTGTAGTAGTGAAGTAGAAGAGGACTTTGTAGGAGCTAGTAGTAGTAAAAAGTGTGTTATTATTAGCGGAGTGGGAGCAAATACTCCTACTAATAATACTTAAATAGTGGAGTAGGAAATATAATTAATGTCAACGGCCAACCAAGCACACGACGAACGAATTATTGTGCGAACTACGAAGTGTTGTATTACTTACGAATAGTATATGTATGTCCGTGTTATAGACTCTAATGGTCTGACAACTGCCAATAGAATGTGTTGTGAATGAAGCGTATGTATGTATGCATGGCGGTTTGTTGTTGGTAGCGACTGTGGAAAATATTCTAGCGTACTTAATGCTACATTAAACTAGTATTAATCGGAATATTAAAACATTTCATTACACCCAAAAAGAGTTTCTTCTAAACGAAAACTTCTGAAACACCCTTTTTCCTAACTGGTGACCCTAAAATCCCTTTAAACAAAATTTATTAAACTACAAAAACATTTCACCCGCAAAAACCCCTTTCAGTAACCACTTATAATCACATCCTGAAACAACTTAGCTGCAAACAAATCACACCTCAAAAGGTTCGCGTGCCGCAAGTGTTAAAAATGTGGAAAATAAAATAAATCAAATTCCCTTTGAGTGTTTCTGCGGTCGCTCGGCAGAATATATAAATTGGACACAATTTCATAAAAAATGCTAAAGACAGTTTATACTCATATATTTGTGTTCAAGTGCATACACAGAAGGAGCCCTGCCTCTACTCAAATCCTTTTGCATGCAGCACTGATAAGTGTGTACATACGTGTAGGTTTGCTTGTTGTATATCCTTATATCCTCACAAGAGCGTGTGTGTGTGTCTCCCATTGACGGATTATTTGTTTGACTCAATGACAATGCCAAGTGGGGATTTCGTGTCACTTCCGTGCAATTGTATACAAATAATGATTCTCCAAGCCTACTTGTTATTTCGCATTTCTGGTTGACTGGACCAAAAATAACATTGACTCCTTTACCAAAGCAAGCTGGGGAAGCTAAGAAAAGAATCAATGCGGCAAAGTGTATAAACAAAATACATATGTTTAGAAACACAGACACACATAAGTATAGGTGCTTGTGCTCACTTGACCATATGCTGGCGCTGTTGCGTCGATCCTTCCTGCACTTGGCAAGGGTGTCCATTTGCCGCACTCAAGAGGGTTGTGCTGTTACTTAAGTGCTTTGCGGCAAACAAAATGCTTGACTCTCAAGCTTACTGTCTTACAACGGTGTGTGTATGGATGTGTGTAAATAAGTGGGAGGTGCTATAATGTATGAAAAAAGACGTAAAGAGAAGGAGAAGACTATACAACAAATCTCCGGCTCAGGTGTGTACTTAAGGCAGCCAAAGGTAAACAAAAACCAAGAGCAGCGAGCTTAAATCAAAAGGCAAATGAGGAATTTCCTTTGCAAATGGTTATTCTCTTTATAACAACAAGAAGAACAACAATAACAACAGCAACAACGGTAACGTTAACAACAAAAGATTGGCGTTACTCGAAGGTGTTTGCAAAGCATTGATTGTTATTTATATTTTCTTATATTGTACTTCCCACTTGAAGGATATCTGTGCATGTTGTTTTTGTTGTTGTTGTTGTCTTGTGCAGCACTACAATGGCTGCGAGAACAACAATAAACAAAATCAGTTTCTTTGCACTCAAGAATATAGTAAATCATGGTATCCTGAAGTGGTGCAACACCCGTCAGCAGCGGCGGCACTTGAGTTCGATGTGGTCAAGATTGAGAATTGCAAAGGAGCAGAATCTCCAGTCACCGCAGCAGTTGCTTTACTTTCTTTGATACTGAAAAGTAAGTGAGGTAAAAGCGAAGTGATCGTTAGCCATGGAGTTGAAATTGACGACTGGTCCTCAATTCATCCTTTGTGGAAGTGAAACGGATCAGTTGATCTTAAGATATGTTTTTAGTTTCTTTTAAAGAAATTACTACTTTTGTTTATTAATATTTTGATGAAAAAGCGACAAATTTCTTTCCTTTGGTCTAATTTTTAGTCGATTGGGTTAGATCTCAAGAGGATTCTACATAAACATGTGGTTGTGATGACAAAACCAGTGTTGAGTTAGTATACGTTCCGGGAATTTTCAGTCACAGTCTCTTAAGCAGACTATAGCTTATAGCTTTACGATGCAAAGAGCTTCCGTGACCGTCCACTGGCCAGAAATGTCACACAGCCGCATATGTGGAGATGCAAACCGAGGTGAGTTGCTTTGAGGACCACTTTTCCAGAGCAAACCGCTAATTGAAAGCAAAAAAGCTTTAGCTGCAGCTACAGCCAGTTAAGACAAGCAATCCTTTCCAATTTTTAGCCCTAGACCGTAATAGCCTATTACCTCTTAGAGTAGATGTTGTCCTCCCGCGCCTACCTACTAGTCATGCTTCAAAACATCTTCGAAAAATTTAAATGTACTTTGTCTCCTATGGCTTTGTCCCCTCCAGTCGTCCCGTGAAGGACGGAAGAAACATGCCACTACAAAATGCCATAGGTGTTTTTTTCCTATTTGAATTGTCTACCTTTTATATGAAAAAGTAATAATGGTCTTGAAAATTTTAATAATTTACCTACAAGAAGGTATTCCCGTCGTAATGTATGGCGCAGAAGCGTGGTCAATGGCGACATCCGATTAGCCAGCACTAGAAGTTTGCGAGAGAGAGGCTTTGTGGAAGATTTTTGGTGTTCTGCGCCTTGACAACGGCGAATATCGCAGACGATGGCATGATGAGCGGTTCGAGGTAGATTAAAGCACTTAAGCTTTGAAATTATTCTATCCATCACCTCCTGGTTATGAAGAATATACAGGTAATCACCCTAGAGAAGTTTCCTTCCCGTATGCTCTGTGACAGTTCGATTCACTGCTGGGATTACGTATAGCAAATGTAAATATGTTTGAATTTCAAACTCGATTTAAATTCTGCTTTGATTTTCTTGGCTTCAACTTCAGCGTACGTTGTCAAATAGACAAATGTAGAAGAACAACTTAACTACGCGCTGAGATTGGATTTGGTCGAGTAGCACTTGAAAGGTGAGATACGATGAGAAATGATTAAAGATTTGTCAGTTGGATAAAAGGTATGAAATGCCAACAGCGCAAAAATTGTGAGAGATATAACAGTGAAGAAAAATGGAGCGCCAGTACACTAACAAGGAATTACTTGCTTCTAGATGAAGACTTTTCAGTTTAAGCCTAATTGAAGAAATTAAAGAAAATTAAATTATTTTTTTTAACGTAATTTGGAACATCTCACCCTCTCTCGAATCCGGATTCCAAAGGCTCTTACAAGGCGGAAACATTTAATTTCATTCAAATCCTATTCATCAGAAATGAGGACCCACCTTCCTTCTATGGCCTCATATTAGAACTAGCAACTGTGAGAAAACTTTTCCAATGCTCCAGTAACAAATTTCTCACCACTGCCGAGCACAAATATGCGGACAAGCTTATAGAAAATATTGCAATTGCAAGTTAAATCCGTAAAATCGAGCAATGCGTGAGCAAATACAAAGGTGATTGAGTGCCATCCGCGGCTGTGCATTGCAAATTCCGTAACAAGTGCAGAATGCGAACGCAAAGCCTTGTGAGCTGCGCGCCGTAATGCACTTTTTATGAAATTTCACAATTTAATTTCGCCAAAGCTAAGCAGCGCACACACACACATACCTGGCACAACCGCAGACGGAAGCCGGGCGCAGGGAGCTTGGCACAAAGCGCAGCCAACTTCAGTTTTATTTAGTCAGTTGAAGTGGTGGACAGAAGCCGACACTCGAACGCATGAAAAAGCGATAGTTGGCTGCCATTGTGCATTGCACGTTGCACGTTGCAGGTTGCAGGTTGCAGGTTGCAAGTTGCGATTGCTAATATTACATATTGCTGCTGCCACTGCCACTGTCACTATTGCTGCAAGTGTTGCGGAGTGTTTGGGCGGTGTCGGCGAGCAGTGTAGTGTAACCGCAGACGTGCGAGAGTGCGCGCACTTAATCACCCGCGTACACGCAACGTGAGCAACGGTTCCCTGTCCAATTGCCGGACGCGCGTACAACTTCTTTGCCTTTGCCTTTCCCGTTGCTTTTGCTACAGTCGATTGATCACGTCTATTGCAAATAATTTCATTGTTGCTTTTATTATTGTTGTTGTTGCTGTTGCACGCATTGAATCGTGATTGCAGTTGGTGGCAAATACAGGAAGCTCTCATGCGAAACAGTTGCTAAGCTCATTGGTTCTCCAGCTAGGTTGTATGGTGCACTCGTACGCACCGGCAGACAGAGTCGGCCATCTGGCTAAGCGGTCTTCAAGTGGCAAATGGCGCAGCGCACATAAAAAAAATGGAAACTAATTTAAGCAAATGCGTATTCAAAGTTTAATTTTCATTTGGACTGTCGATATTTACATTCGACACGACACTCGAAATGCGAAATGCGAAATGCCGCAGCGGGCCGACGTATGTACATATGTACTTCAAGTGCTGGCGGCTTACAATCGCCATCAGCATGATAATAACCACAGCACACATTCATTAACTCGCGCAAAGGTGATAGCGGGACGTGAACGGCGAACGAAGTGTTGTTGTTGTTGCAATTGTAGTTTTTGTTTCGCGCCTAACAACATGTCCAAGTGGCTGTCGTCGTCTAGCAGCCAAAACGAACTCACCCCACCACCATCACACTGACCACTGCCATTTAGCCATTTAGCCACTCTGCCATTCGCCACTCTGCTATTCGCTGCTTCCCACTCGCTATTCACCGCGAGCTGCGACCGTTCGGAATGGCAATACTCTGTGTTGCCACTAGCGCGATGCATGTACGATTTTTATGTACCTGACAAATACCATTGCCACATTTGCCACATTCACCCCAGCCGCCAGTATGTGGCCCCCTTGCACGCCTTTAGCGTATTACCTCACTTCATTGCACCAAACGAAAGCCAAATGAGCGCGGACCGCGGCCCACTTCATTAGTACCGAAGTAAAGTATATGTTTTCCATTGAGTTGTGTTTGTTGTTGTTATTGTTGTTGTTGTTTCAGTTGATGTTTGTGTCACTGCTGTTTGCTACTTAAAGCTGAAGTAGTTGTTTTGATGTTGCTTTTGTTGCAGCTGCTGTTTACCGGTCGCCAATCGCTAGTTTGGCTTCAGCTTGTTTGCTGCTTTTTTATTTATTTTTTTTTCTCGTTTCCCCCATTTGCCTTTTCCTAAACAGCTTAAGTGATATTTACCGCACTAATTAAGATATTAAAATGTGTGCATTCATATCTAAAGTGTTGCAGAAATGTTGAGTTCTCACTGCATTGACTGCATTTTGCGATAAACAACGCAGATATGCTTATTGCATTGCATACAGTCGTAAGCACATATGTATCTACATACACGTATGTGAGTGTGAGTGCGAGTGCTCATAAGTGCAAATGTTCTTTTCTCGTTCTCGACCATCCAAGAGGGGGCAGGTGGCGGCTGATGGAGTGTGCTTGCACACAGGTTTGGCGGAGGACCCTGTTGGTACATGGAGAGAAATTGTCCTGCAGATTAAATTTTCAAAATTTCGTACTTCTTTTTCCGGGTTTTTTGTTGAAAAGTTCACTCGGCTAAGAGCTTATTGCACGAAAAAATGTCAAAATATTTTGCTATACATATATTTGGCGCTTTTCAACCGCAGAAACGACTTTCAGCCGAGCTCCTTCTCCAATATGTGGTATTCGTCTTGATCTTTTTCCATTCTAAGACTCTTTCAGCTAAAGTTCTTTTCTTGGTGATGAAGTGGTGACGCTTCAGCTGCTTGAGATAATCATTTGGTACTAATACTTGTTAATTTTGCGATTTTTTTAAGAATTTACCTAAAAGCATTATTTAATTACTCCTAAACCGATACAAAGGGAGAGTCATGTCAGATTAATCAGGTTATATACTAACTGACTGTTTAGTTTTACACATTAGTTTTATTAGTTCATTGTATTGCCAGTTGAAGGTTGAATTTCATTCAAGATAAAGTAGTCCTCACGTAAGACGTCAACACTACTAGATGTCTAAGACGTGTTCCCGAAAATGTCTGATAGAAAAAGAAAAGGTCTCCCTCTGTCCCACTCGTGGTAGCCTCCTTACCCTTTCTACATTGTTGCCACTGTTGCTCGCACGCATGTGATGTCATTAAGCTTACCGCCCTGCTTCTAGCGACATTTTAAGGACGTATAGTGATGCCAGATTATTTCTTTAATTGCCGCTTTCACAATTCAATCAGAACTATGCAAAATAAATCACATAGATAGTCTCACACAGTAAATTACATAGCCGTATAAGTTTTGTAGCGATCGCAATTCGGGAATAGCGACATTGTGGCTCTTGCTTATGTTGCTGCCGAGACACGCACTGGCGCATAGCGAATTGTTGAATTTACCAGGCTTTAAGTGTAAATAGTTCCTTGAGAGTGAATTTCTTTCTCACACAAAACACCATGAAAATATGATTGAAAAATCGTGAAGGCTAATCCACTCTGACTATCAGGAATGCTTTCGCCCGACCTTATTCTGCATGGCAGGCTTCCGTCGTTTTTTTTTTCCTTACGTCGTCATAGTCACATGATGGAACGTCTATGACAACTGCTGCAACTAACCATCTTACATATCTTCCATCCGTAGCAACCTATCTTATGAGAGCGCCATGTAAATGAAATGTTATCACTGCTCGCCGATGACATTACTGACGGTTGTCCCGCAGAAACTAGCAGCGTTTTGATTTTCTCCATAAAACCGGTTTAGCTCTCTACTCGCTGCTAAACAAGGTTACCAGTATGGACTTTTTTAAACGAATATTAAATAAACTAAGAAAATGCGTAGTTTTTCCAAAAGAAATGAAAACTAAATTCCTATTTAATTATTTATTACCATATATTCAAACATATAAATTAGGAAATTTGTATAAGAAAATTATAAATTTGTTTAAAAGCATGCAATTACACTGGCAGCTGGCAACATTCCACCGCTGTTAGCTGCGTCGATTACTTGTGTGTGCATATAGCTCTTCCAGTCGGGTGTTATGGCTGTGCGGTATTGAAGATGTCTAGTTGTAGCAATCGTTTTCACTTGTGAGCTCGTGTTTGACATCTCGGTTTGTTAGATTTTCGTTGTGACTCAGCTGACTGGTGCAGTTTTTCCTCCAAAGTTCAATACAGTTTGAACTTCAGTCACTAGATACCATTTCTCGTTCATTAAGGAAAAAGTTACGGTCTTGAAATCATCTCTTATAATAACGATAAAGTCGAATGCCAGTCAGTTAGTCAATAATCGTCTATAGAGTATCTAGATCCTCCTTACTTTTCTACTCTCCTCTCTTGTCTCTGTGACTGTAGATTGTTCTCAATCTGGCTGTGGCTTCTGAAGTCAATTTTTAGTTCTCAGTGTAATCAATAAGCTTCAGGAAATTAATTAAGCAGTTTATTTAATTTCCTTTTACTTATTTTCAGGAATTTTTAATGTAGATTTCTTGCATACTCGAAGACGCTCCAAGAAATAAACTGCGCAGGCAGGTATGTACATATGTATATGCACACATACTCGTACACATTGAGATCTACTAAAATTTTATTACGCGGTCATTAAGTAAGAAATGAAATAACACAAACGAAATGAGATGCAAAAAATTAAACAAAAAAAAACACAAGAAACAACAAAAAGATATGAACAACAAATCAAATGAAATAAAAAGAGAATAAAATAAACTTTTTCAATTTAAATTCATTCGCACGGCCAATTTTCGCCTAGACACTCGAGGATGTATGGGATAAATTGCCTATTGAGCAGATTGCCCGGACACGAAGCGATTGCTTTGAGTGCATGCGCATGTGTGTTTATCTACATACATATATGTACGGGTAATGGATGTATGAGGAAGTTGAGGTGAGGTGAGTATGCGGCGGGCGAAGCGATGGCGGCGCAGTTGGCCGGCGGACAGTTGCCAGTTGGAGCGCAGCAATTGGCAAGCTGTGATTGTGATTGCGTAGCGCCGTTGGCGGTTTTACACATGAGCAGCGGTGTACGAGGGCACATAGCTATGAATATGTATAATATGTGGCATACATGCACACACGCGCACACTTGCACTGTTAGGTGGCAAGGATGTGCACTGGATGAATACTAGATATGTACGAACGCTGTCTACTCGGCAAGGCGCGCATGCGCAGGCTCATTTTTTAATTTGTATTTTGTTGCGTTTGTTTTTTTTATGTTTTTGCTTCGAGGCAATAAAGTGCTGCAATAAATCAACTTAATTAACTGAAAATCAATTCATAAATTATATTGGATTCTTTTATGCATAAACACACGCATGCACAGACGGAGGGGATGGTAAGGGTAAGTGATTACAGCGGTGCGGGGGGACGGTGGGTTGGTGTCGGCCGGTGGCATGAACATGACCAAGCGAGTGTTAAAATTAAATGCGAATTTTTGTTCTGTCCATTTTCACTATTTTCAACGAGCTGCAAATGGCATCTGCAACCAGCAACATTTGTGCTTGCCACATGCCACTCGGCACTTACCACTTGCTTTACCAGCGTAATCTGTGCCATTAAGTAACTATGAATTTTCGCCTCGGCTCGTTGACTTTATTTTCATTTCCAAGTGCCATTTAAGCGAGTCCAAAGCGCAAATGAATAGTTTTGGCTTTGCCAATTGCCAATTCGGAGTTGTTATTGTTGCTACTATATTTTTTTGTTTTTATTTTTCTTGTGGCATTCTTATTGGTTTTGGTTATTTAGTTTCCGCTGCGCAGATTTGTTGCCGCAATTGCTGTGGCAAATATACGTTGCAAGTGGCAAGTTTCTGTGTAATGCCACATAAGGATGCAAAAATCGCGGCAGCGGCTGCTGGGGTAATGAGAAACTGTTGCGCATGCTCAAATTGCAAAACTGGTGATGTTCGGTGAGCAGCGCCAGCATTGAAGGTGGCAAATGGTACTATTTAGTTTGGCGGCTAGCGGTGCGCTTGTGTGTGCGCTTGCCTTGGTTGGTTGCTTGCCGAAGACTGGCGGCATTATTGGTTCGCAATCGCGAAAGACGATATATTGCTGCCACTGACTTTTCTGTTTGCATTGTTTTTGTTGCTGTAATTTCAATGCTCTAGCTGCTGCTGCTGCTGTTGGTTTTGTTATTGTTGTTGTTCTTCTTCTTCTTCTTGCTATTCAATACTCATTTGCCGCAAGCGTCCGCATTTAAGCTGCCTATTTGTTGCAGCTTAGTGAGTTGTTTTTGCTTTTGTTTTTGTATTTATTTATTATTTTTTTGTATGTAATTTTTTTCGCCTTCACGGAAATGATTATAGCCCTGACCAAATCGGTTAATAGAAGTGTTAGCCGACCAATGTGGCACTCACCTGCCACACCAAAAATATAATACCCGCTACTTGTGGCACTCAGTTAGAGGCGTAATTAATAAGTGGTGTCGTGCATAGTGCGGCGATGATTTTTTAAGGCGCGAAAAAATGTTGCAGTTGGACGATGAAGAATGCGAAGAAAACAGTCACACATTGCACAGAGGTGATGAAGGCAGTTTTCTTTCGCTGATAGCCAACTAAGCGAAGATTTAGTGGCAACCACTCGAAAAGTTCTCGTTCGATTCGTTAAGTAAGCGGGGTGGGTCTCGTGTTCAGAGCAGTCCAGACTGTCACTGGGTTTCGGTCATCGGTCTGTTAGATTTTTCGTTTATCTTTCAGACGCGCCCCTCGGTTGGGTTGTCGGAGTTATGTAAGAAGGGTTTGTGTAAGAGGCCCTAAGTGAACCATTCCTTCAAGAAGAATATCGTTGTTACGTAATCTAGCTCCAGATCTATCAAGCACTATTGGCTTTGGGTTCCTACTGAAATTATGTAAACGAATATTTTATTTTATTTATTTATTTTCAGTGTCACACTTCAGAACCGAACCGTGACTAAAGACAAGTAGCTTGTCAATAAGCTGAATTAATAAGCTTCAAGCTGTTTCGGCGAACCAGTGGTCTCAAACGATGCAAATGTCAAGTGAGTAAACTGAAGAAGAGAGTCTAAAGACGTGATAGGAAGGAACCCAAATGGCAAATGTAAGAAAAGTAACCTATAGGGGCTTTCCCTTCTTCACACATCCTCAGAGCTTTGACATCTAACAACACGTACATGAATTGCCGCATACGAATGGTTAGCCAAAAAAAATGTGAAAATAAAAATTAAAAGAAAATCAAATAAAAAATATTTCTTCTGCTTCGCGCACTAACACGCTCATCGATCAGTAATATGATACTCACTCGCCACACCAAAATGCACAACAGCTCCATGCACCATAAATGCAGTCAAATGTGCGCTAAAACGTGCTACAGCGTGACAGCGTGAAGGTGCGGCAAGTACATAAACAAGGAAAGGTGCAATTTGCAACACAACAAAATAAAAAATACCAAAGATTCGAAAAACAAAGTCTCTGCAACATAAACTCATTCGAACTTAAGTTAAATTCCAGCAGGAATTCAACAAAACCAAAGCGCAGAGCTCATTACCCTGCAAAACGCTGCGCGCGCGCTTAAGCCACACTTCACAAACACTTATGGTCCAGCGGCTGCAACACAAAACAAAAGCCTCGCTCCTTGCGCTTCTTCGGACCAATCCAGTGAGCCACTCATTTTCGTGTAGGAATTTATGTCGTTTACAAGAATTTCATGGCCGCGCTGCCATAAATTTCGCCAAAACGCATCATGTTACACAACAACATTACATACCGCCGTCACCACGCCACGGCAAGTGTCCATGATTCTGCTAATTTACACGAGTGTTTGTTTGTGTGTACATATGTGGTTGTGCGCTCGATACGATGCGATAGGTCAGCCTTTTAAAAATGTCTTTTGCCGCTTTGACACCTACGTTTAAAATTTGCGACAAATGTATGTTGCAAAAAGCCTTCAATTTTTCTTGCTTTATTTTATTTTTCTTTTTCTTTAGGAAAGAAATACAGTTCCAGACTTTTGTTAAACCTTTTCAGGTTAATTAAATTTAAAATCTGTATATAAATTCTTTGGTTCTTCTTTTGAAATCTTAATGGCAACACACATAAATACTCTTTCATTTCGAAATATGAGACAGTTGTATCAAGAAAAGCGTCAGCAGAGCTGTAAAGCTGTCAATCAGACGGTTTTTATGGTTCATTTGGTTGAAATCAAATAACTTTGGTTTTATGTATAAAGCTCATAAAAGATATTAGTTATACGTATATAAAGCCAAATGAAAATATATAACAAAAAATTAAAATATAAAATAAAATAAAATAAAATAAAATAAAATAAAATAAAATAAAATAAAATAAAATAAAATAAAATAAAATAAAATAAAATAAAATAAAATAAAATAAAACAAAATAAAATAAAATAAAATAAAATAAAATAAAATAAAATAAAATAAAATAAAATAAAATAAAATAAAATAAAATAAAATAAAATAAAATAAAACAAAATAAAACAAAATAAAATAAAATAAAATAAAATAAAATAAAATAAAATTAAATAAAATAAAATAAAATAAAATAAAATAAAATAAAATAAAATAAAATAAAATAAAATAAAATAAAATAAAATAAAATAAAATAAAATAAAATAAAATAAAATAAAATAAAATAAAATAAAATAAAATAAAATAAAATAAAATAAAATAAAATAAAATAAAATAAAATAAAATAAAATAAAATAAAGTAGACCAAAACAAATTAAAATAAAATAAAACAAATTGAAAACGAAAATAAAATAAAATAAAATAAAATAAAATAAAATAAAATAAAATAAAATAAAATAAAATAAAATAAAATAAAATAAAATAAAATAAAATAAAATAAAATAAAATAAAATAAAATAAAATTAAATTAAATAAAATAAAATTAAATAAAATAAAATAAAATAAAATGAAATAAAAAAAGATATATGCCTGTTATGAACATGTTTTGTATCCATTTTAAATCGTAGATATTTACAATTTCAACTAATGATAAATAATTCAATATATAAAAACACCAGTTTTAAGTATTTTGCTGTAAAATACTATATACTTGATGCATGATAAAAACGGAAAAAACAATGAATAACATGGAAAACAAATTAAAATTAAATAAATTACAATGAATTTAATTAAATAAAATTATATTTATATAACTGACAATGTTACTGAGTGTTTAATATTTCCTTTGCCTTATAGTTATCAAATCTATATACATATAATGGAAGCATGTACCCCTCCCAATCATAAAACAAATTAGTCATTCCCTTAACACAGCAGGTGTTTGTTACTTCAAGTCAAAGGGGCAAAGATTTTTTTGAAACTCCCTCTAACTTTGTGGCAATTGTGCTAATGTTGCAGCAGTGAAAAAAGGCACACTTGTTGCAAACAAATTGTGTGGAAAGTACAAATATGTAGTTGTTTAAAACCCACTTGTTACTACCAAGAATTGTATTGAGTATTTTTATTGCAGTTGCTGAAGCTGTTGTTGTCATTGTTGTTAGTTTTGTTGGAAAACAGCACATCTTAACCTTAATTTGAACTTTTGCGCTGTTGGACATGTCATGTTGTGCCACAAAGCGCACTTACCACATTGCCGCAACAACTATGGTGCGCTACTAACACACTGTATGCCTTGCAACATAACATACAACGTCAAGCAATTTAGTTTTTAATTTTTTTTTATTTTTTTTTTTATATATATAACAACAAATCTTATAAACAAATTTCCAAGCAAGCGCTTGTTCGTGGTAGGCTTACCGCTCGCTGTTTGCCACTTGCAACATAATACGTATGTACTAACAAATCCCTGGAAAACCTACAGTGTTACAACAACAACAACAACAACAACAACATCAATAACAACAACCAACACCACAGGAAAACAAATCCTCCACAATGCGGAGGTTAAAGAGGCTCACACACAATGACATTCGTATGTACTTGCTACAGAGCCTCTAAAGTGACTGCTGACAAACCAACCAACCAAATACAACTCTACAAATAACCATTAAAACTGTCATCGCATATTGAAATGACGACAGCGACAACAACAACAACAACAACAACAGCAAAACGAAGTGAAACAAAATAAAAATAAAGCAGCCAAAGTATGGAGGGCAATGGTATATGCAATAACAGCAACAAACAAATGTAGAAATGCAGAACTTTAACACAACAGCCGCAACAACCAACCGCGACGATAACAAGAGTTAAAGGCAACAACAACAACAGCAGCAAAGTTTACAATTACAATCGCAACAACATTCGAATACGACAACGACAACAGCAACGACGATGAGACATTTCATTTGACATTTGCGGCTGCGCATTCGTTCTCGGACATCTCAAGTCGCCACAGCTCAACCTCAGCTGTCAGGCGAGTCCCTTTTCATTTGATTTGCGCTCGTTGATCTCACTGCAAATGCTTTTTGTTTAGGTTTATTGTAGTTGTAATTGCTATGGTTGCTGTTTTCGTTTAGAAAATATATTTTTTTCTTTGAAGAAAAATTGAAATTTCGCCACGACTTTAACGGCTCAAGCAGAGGGAATGGTATTGTAGTTTCGGTTTTAGAGAGCTTTGAAGACGCTTATCGTTAAGTCCAAAGGTTTAAAACTAGATCCGCGTTGTGAGTGGGAAGAGGGATAAGAAAGTTGAGATTGAGAAGGAAACCATAGTGGGGGACGAGGGAAATAAACGAGAATCAGCAAGTTTTCATGGTCGGACTTATTTCTATGGTGAATTCATAGCGCATCTCAAAGCACTCTGATAGAGTGTATTTCTTTTTGTATATCGTGAAACACCTTTGTCTTCCAGTGATTAAAAAATCCAATATAGTTCTGAAGTTTCCTTCAATTCTCTTTACTTATTTAATTAGTTTTACCTTAAAGTCCACTTATTTCAATCCAAATTTTTTTTCATGTTTTTGTCTGTTGTTGTTGTTGTCACTTAATACGCTGCTTTAGAGACAAAGCCAACTAACTACTTTGCTGGGAATAGGTCTCAAGCTTCAGGCCGCAGGTTGAGTCGCATGTGATCGGAACTTAAAAGCCTTGAAAGCTACAACAACAAACAGTTTTATTGCAAACAACAAAGCAAAACACAAAAAGCAATAACACAGACAGCAATCGTCAGCGTGACAGCGACAATGCTGATGGCAATGGCAATGGCAATGACGATGACAATGACAATGGCAATACCACAATGACAATTGTGGCAGGATCATGGCCATTTCCGACGCCCGATCGCATTGTATAAACGCCCAAAAACAATAAACCAACAAACAAGCAACCAATGAAGGCGTATACGTGGAGCTACAAAATCCAACCACACAAGCAGAAAGGCAGCGAGTCAATCGGTCGACCGAGACCAAAGCAGTTGCTTGGCAGAATCGCGCAGTCGTCCAGCGGACACACTTCACAGCGCAAACGCGAAACGCATTTCCCGAAAAGTCTTGAGTTAAAACAAAAGCCAACTGAACTGGGTTCTACGTTTTATTGCTCTTTCGCGGAGTCACTACAACAAATCGTCTCCGTCTGTGGCGTTGAAGATGCTGAACAGTTTGCGATTGGAGTTTTGACAACACAACAAACAAATGAAAGGAACTGTCAAAAGATTTGCGGCGCTGACCGGCGAACCGCAGTAATTTGCTGTCATATCATCATCCCCATCATCATCCGGCAGTCGCATGCCCCGTACGGACGGATTAGTTGCTGCACAACCAGAGTACTTATGCCATATTGCTGCTTGTATGTTTTTAGCTATCATCCAGTTTGTTTGGCTGCGTGCCTCGTTGCGCCATTCAGCTGGCTTTGGGAAATTATTTAGCAGCTCAACGAGAGTTTTGTGGCGGATTTTGGTAGCGTTGACCGCCATCATATGGCCTACAGGGACATTGCCAACTGGCAGTCACGGCTTGTCACATTTGCGCAGCCCACAAGTATGCAGAAACGCGAGGCGTGAGGCGCGGAGTAGCTCAAGTTATTGGTTGCTTATTAATTTCATCTCTACGCAGCGAGTACATTGCCTGGCTGCTCGTTTGAGGCTCTTTAAATTCCACTCCCTGGCAACTAATCCAGCGATTTGCGCATATTCAGGGGCGCCTACAGCTGTTGTTGTTGTTGTTGTTGTTGTTGTTTGCTGTTGTTCTTCTTCTTCTTGTTGGCGTATCATTGATAGCAGTTTTTAGCAAATATGTCATGCGCATGCGCAAACACAATTGACAGCGTTGTGCCAAGGGGATTTGCACACTCTATGCAACAAGCCTTTCATATGAGTTGCACACACGCCAACATACATATGTATATACTCGTATACTCGTATAGTCGTAGAGAGCAGCTCGGCAGCCGCAAGCGATATCAAATATCTTTCAGTTGTCGGATTAGTCTGTAGAAAAGTTGCACGGAAGTTGCTCGAAAGATTGATTGGTGGTAAGAATAATAAGAGACTCTGCGGCAGTTACAAGTAATTTTAGATTTTAATGCATTAGAGATAGATATGTATATATTTCACTGGGAAGTGCTGCTAAGTTAGACAAATATCTACGAAGAAGTGTGTTCCTAGTTATAAAGCAATAGAAGGTAGTTTAAAGACGACCAATTAATGGTCTAAATATAATTCTAATCATTGCGGGAGGTAACGTCTTAAGATAAATCTTTTGTAATGCGATATATTATGTTTTAACCATTAAAACTACGAGGTTCTAATATTCGATACCCCGAATCAAAGTTTCGGTCAATTTTATTTTAGTTTAGTAGTTCTTTTTACTATGAGCCATTTCGATGTGTTTAGACCAAAGGAAGCTCAAAGCTAAGTCGTGATAACTCTTCTCAAAAACACTGAAAAGTTTTTGGGTATCGAGGGGCATACATTGGTCAGTTTATTTATATCAAAGCTTTCGTCCTTGTGAAATAAAAAAATTCTAATAAAAATCTTTTAGCACTTCGGAGTCATCTTATAAAAATCTTAGCTCCATCCATTTGTTGGAAAAACAACAAGACGCACAGCACTAATTGGAGGAGCAGCAACTGATATTTTTAGGTCTACTGCGCTGTTCTTGTATGGTTTGAGACTGTAAGGCTGACCTTGCATAAATTCGCGTCATAGTCCCACAGTTGACGAACGAAAAATAGGTAGAAGGTCCTCACTCACCTGGTATTCACTTTTGATATACTGAAATTTGAATCAAATTAAGTAAAATTGAGAGCGAGAGACATAGAGAGATTCACTTTATGTGTATCGACCTCCGAGAAAATCAGGGAGACTACTTTTCCTTTTCGGTTGCAGATTGCAGGCTTGGGATCCTGTCTCACCTCTATTTTGGAAACTGTCTGAAAGAGACTGAAAGCGCAGAGTTGTACAGCGGTATCCCTATTTTCAGGAAGCTCTTGTCAGCTTTAATAGAGCGGAACAGCCGGAACAATGGACTAAAGTGTTCCGACAAAACCTTATATGTTTTAACAGATGATTCCAGAATAAAGCTTACAGTGCACAACGATAGATGAAAAGGTCCTTTAAGCTACCAGACCGTTGAAATATTTTTCGGGCCGAAATATTCAATATAAAAATTGCGACAGAGTAATTGGTGGGAGAAGGTCTAGCCAAACAGGCATTAAAGCTTTTGTTTCATATAGCGCGAAGTGGAAGTAATCTAAAGACTGTGCTCACATTTACTAGTTGCCAGGTCATTTAGCCATTGCGGGCAATAGTATAGCTAATAAGCTGGCTAAAAGGGGTGTCCTGTAAGATTATGAAGCTCCCATGGACGTATAGTTTCACAGGCAAAGAGCTGTCAAGTCTGAAAAAACAGTTGTGAAACTTATGAAGCTTTAACTAAAAAAAATTGACCAGACTCCAGGTGGCATGTTGACCTGACCGTGAATGTACGGGGTGCAGAAGACACATAAAGCCGGTACAAATAAACTCTAACCGGAGAGATACCACACAAATTGAGGTTTCCTCAGCGTATAATGAGATTTGTGCAGGTTCTGAGAGAAGCTTCGTCTATACTAGTTCCCCAGGTCCGTCAAGATATTGACCTCAAAGCTTAAAGTCGCCGTCATGGAACATTTTTTTCATACTGATGGTCTCAACACTACCCCTGACATTACATCAAGACATCTAGTAGGCGGAATATTTTCGCTAAAGAAATATTTTGTGCGGTAAAAAAGCACTCCGAGCATTGCCATCTGAGCACCTCACGATCTTATAATAGGATGATATCTAATTAAAAGTAGATCTCAGCGAACTTCTTACTGTTCACAGACAAATTTTAGAAAATGTTTCTATTATTTTCTATATTTTTTGCAACAATTTTAATATTTTCTCCACTGAAATCCTTTAAACCATTGGACAATACTACTCGTGTTTGTGTTCAGGCCTGCCGCGACACTGCGGTCACATCAAGGCACGCACCGTAAAAGGCGACTTTATTTTGACACCAAGGCGTTGCGAACACGGCTCACGAAAAGAACGCGCCAACTCGCCACATCCCTCCCGCCAACCAATAATGCTCACAGCAACACCAACTCCGATCCAAGTGCCATTGACTTATTTGTTATGTCTCCCAAGCGTGCAACATAGGCAATGTGGCGACATAGTTAAGCGCATGTTGCCACATACCAAATATGGCAAGACAGTTGCGAGTCGCAAGTTGGAAAATCAAAAAGAGTAGAGAGAGAAAAACAATACAAAAACAATACAAAAACAAACAAAGGAAAATTCATTTGAAATAACATTACCGACAGACGGCGTCGACGACGACGGTGAAATTCACAGGCAGCGCAAGCAAATATCATGGCAACAGTGCAGCCAAAGGCAATGAGGCAACAAAAAATGTTTAAAAATTAGTTTTGTTTGAAAGCGAGTTAGTGGCATGTTCGGCCACCTCATTAAGCCAAAGCGAAACGGCGGCGAGTTCGGCGCTTAAGTCTTTTGTTCGCGCTTACCGCACGGCGCAAAGGCGCATGTGTGTGTGTGTGCGAGTGTGTGTGTGTGTATGTGTACGCAGAACGCCAGCAATGGCAAGCATGCGCTAAGTGCCGCTGCGCATCGCCGGCCAAAGATCGCTTACCCACAATTACAGCAACAACAGCGACAATGGTTAGTACAACAACACCGAGTGCAACAATAGAACAACGTCATTACAAGCGCGGTGTGAATAAATTTGTTCGGAATTTCTAATTGGCGAATGTCGAATGTTGAATGTGTGGCGTTGCATTAGCGGCAGCTACTGACAGCTGTGCGCCGCCCAATTGTTGCAAGCAATGAGTGTTTGAGCTGCGTTTTTTTTCACTTTTGTTGTATTTCGCGTTTTTTGGCGAATTTAGCGTTGTTGCAGCGATGCGTAATCTGGTTGGCTGTGTGTACACGCTGTTGCACGTTGCCTTTGCATTGTTGTAATGATCGTGCCACGTACACCGCTATTGGCGGCGGATAAAGCACGAAAATTTCTGTAATGTTTGTTGCTGTTGCACACATCTAATTGCCAACAAATAAGTCTCGACATTCGGTACGTTGCATGTTAGACGCATGTGCAACGTACGGTGGCAGTGGCAGCTGCTAGAATTTGCTTGAATTTTCTTCTTTTTTTTTGAATTTCCTGAACTCACTGCGCTGTTGGTCACTTTGATGATCGGGTCAGTTCCCGGTAGTGAGTATACATTGTTGCAACACACGTGCAACATGCACGCAATGAGATAGTGAACATGCAACAGTGCTAAAAAATAGAGAATAGCTGTGCATGTGATACTTTTAGCAAAGCTGAAAAGGTAACAGCGTTTTGTGGCAACAATATATATCAACCACTGAACTATCTTATGGATGGCTCTTAGAGCGAGGGTGTGAGAAAGTGCAGCGAATCATGTGGCACCTTTGCTCTGCTCACAACTTCAGCATTGCCCCATCCTTTTCATTGCTGTCCTTTATTGCCACAACCACCAAAACAGCTGCCCACACGTTACCATATTGAGAGCTTGTGGCATGTAGCAATTGTCATAAAGCATAGCAGCTGTGGCACCTTCATCAATGCTTCGATAAAATCCATTTATTCTTTTAACATACTTACAAGCATATTTGTTTGTGTGTTTATTATGCATTTGCATGCTAAGGCTTACACAATACATTCACACAAATGTGTACGTATGAGTTTCTATGTTATGCCATAAATCGATCGATCAGTAAACGATTTTGAGAAATCTTCGCCCGCAAGATTTAATACCCTTTGTATGTACATACATATTTATGCAATATCTAACTTCGCTAGTGTTAGAAAATTCAAAACGTCATGGAATGAGCAAATCGTCCCACTTATTTTTATTTCTGCCATCCATGTTTGCATATATATGGAAGTATGTGTGTGCGTGGATATTGAATAAATTATGAAAATCGTGCAATAAAATGATTTACACAAATTGAAATGTTACACAGTGAAAATCAGAGAGTCAGAAAGCTCAAAAATATGTTTTCTTTATTCAAAAATAAAAAATTCGTAATGATTTTTGCGCCTTGCACTATTAATTTTTGAGCAGAATGCCTATTTGTTTTGAATATTTTGGTTATAAATACAACAAAGAAAAATAGTAGAAGGTAAAGCTGTTTCGGAGATGACCACATTCTCTCATCAGACTTCTTCTCGTAGTAATCAGGTGAGTGCTCTACTACTGAGCCAGCGTCCAAACCTCGTAGGTATGAATGGTAAGACGCGTCGAGATGTGGTAGAAGAAATACCTCGTTCTTGTCGACCATAAACGGATTCAACGATCGCTAAATTGAAGGCGGTGACTGGTACAAGCACAAGTTTTAGAGTGTCGGAATGTGTTGCTGCTTGACTATTACCGAAAGACCTGAAACATGGAATATGCACCACGATAACGCACCATCTCAAAAGACTTTCGTTGTGAAGGATTTTCTGGCCAAAAATTCAACAAATTCATGTCCCTAATCAACTTTTTTTCTTTCCAACACTCAAGTTACCATTTTGAGGCACACATTTCCCGTCGAAATTGAAGATATAAAATAGAAGGATGAGGCCTTTTTCGAAGGTGAAACAATAAACTTGAATGAATAATAAATAAAGTTTTTTTTTGACCGCTTGTTGAGCCTAATACTTAGAGCGGGTAATGGCTATGTGAACAGATGGCGTCCAGTGAAGGCTGTAATATCACACCAGGGAAGGTGTGTTCAGTCATTATTAATGAGGTAATTGACGAAGAGTATAAACGCTACGGGTACAGGCTGCCCGATGGAAATACTCAACATATGGTCGACAACAAGAAGAAGCGCTAATGTGGTCACTTGTAGCACCCGAGCTTTTGGTGCAATTTAACACACCTTAACTAATGGCGTAAACAGAGGACAAAGCAGTATTACTGATGGTTAAATTTCTTGATACACATACTTTAAGTAATGCGATGAAAAACACTTTAAGAGCTATACTCCAATAAACCACATTGCCCATCTTATTGTAAAAAGCCGATAAAGCGGATATGCTGATTATTCAAAAACTCTCAAAGCTCTACGTAGTAGAACTAACAACTAAAGAATAAACTGAGTAACTAGGGAGATAATATGACAGTATATTTACTGGATTCCGGGCTACAAGAACATTGTGTGGAGCGATATAGTTGACGGAATGCAAAAACGTCATGTGTCTTGCACACGAAACAGTAAATGAAATACCAGAGAAAGGACTACATGACAGCAGTAAGTGAGTGACAGGGCCAAACCTATGAGATGCTAGCAGGATAGACGCCCGTAATAGTCACATTTTTGGGAACTTCAGGAAGGCAAGCAAGAGTGGAGGTTGAAATATCTGTTTCTATCCGGCTCTATATAGAATTGGATTTAGACATCTGAGAGGATCGCGCTTTAGTGGATATGCTTCGAGATTCTCTTCAATTAGAACCTGCCAAAAACTTTTTGGTAGAGGTAGAAATATTTAATAATAAATATATAATTGGTCGAAAAAACAGCTGGAACAATAAGGACAGACATATCGCGGTGGAGAGAAAGCAGACTCCCTTTACGCGCGGTATGAGCTAGATACCGAGAACTAAAGAAGGAAGCAAAACGCATGTTGAGACGTATGTGCAGACAAAAATAAAAAGAGGCCGAGATGCGTGAGTATGAAAACCTTGAAAAGCTGGCCGACAAGGTTTATGCTCGAAAATTCTATGAAAACATATGAGGGATAACGGAGGGTTTCAATACCAGAGCAGACTTTTATATAACACAAAGATTGATTTAGTAAGCGATGCCCAGAGTATACTGAATTTATGAAGGGAATACTTCTACAGCCTACTGAATGGCTATGAAAATGAAACACCAGGAGATTGCGAACCCGATTCCCCTCCTCGACTACGAGGAGGTTTGAATAGCGATTTACCGTTTAAGGAACAACAAAGAATCTGGAGCTGACGGCCTGTCGGCAAAACTTTTCAAACAAGGCGGTGAAGCGCTCAAAGCAAGGTCGACGGTTGGAATGAAAGGTCCTATAGAGCGTTTTGTGTGAAAGACTAAAGTCCACCGTCAACAAACTGATTGGACCTTATCAGTGCAGCTTTATATACAAATACTCGTATATATATAATTAGCGCTTTTTGACGGCTGATGCGATTACGGTCGAGCTCCTCCTCCAATTTGTAGTTTTTGCGTTTTGATATTTTCCCAACAAATAGAGGCACCAACAGTTTATACTAAGCCGCCTACGAAGAGCCGATGGATTTTTATGCGAAGCCGGAGCGGTAGGTATTCTCCACCGAGGGACGACCGAAATTAGCAAAATTCATTTTCTATAAATGTGGATGTTGTTCGAGTAAATCATATAAATTTTATTTTTGAGTGTATTTCACCGATCCTAGCAAATTACGGTAACAGAAAAAAGGTTAAAAAATCGCACAAAGCAATCGCATGATAATAAGTCATTGCGATTTATTTCTCGATTTCCTGCTTAAGGCAAACAAATATTTATTCATTTATGACATATAAACAAATTTAAACTTATGAGTACTCATGTTCATATGAATGTGTAAGTATGTACATACATACATTTGATTTAGATGAGCAACTATTCGAAAGAGTGTGTGTGCTCGCCTCTCCTGTGCATTGTAGAAAATCATATATCCCTAAATCAATTAAAGTATCTAGGTGAGGGCATAAATAAATGTGTGGGCTGAACTGTAAATATATTTATTTACAAACATACATATTATTAGATGAATGTATATATGTACATACAATATATATTTCAGTATAAAAGAGTGCTTGCGCTCATATCTTCTGAGTGATGAGTTGATAAGCTTGACTCTTTTTGAGTTCACCAGCCGCCCATTTCACGAAATGATTTAGTCAAATGAGCCAAAAGCATTGTTTGCGCTGTGATTCCGCGAAATGATATGAAGGCTAGCAGAGCTCTTTGCTGTTTATTTGTTTGTTTTTTCGTTCAAGCAGTTATTGATTCTCATTTGGTTTTTGTTTTTTTCTTTATGTGCCCGACCACCACATATATCTTCCGTGAACTATGATGTCCCAACTTCCTTTGCCAACTTAATTTCTGCATATCTTGCAACCTCTACACGCCACCGACGGTGTCCCTTTGCTGGTCCCGGTGTAGTATCTGCTGGAGGTGAGCTGCGCTAAGCCGCTAAGCAATTTGATTTATCGCACGCTTTCACAGCAGTCGCCTCATAGATTTACGGTGACAGTTGTGGCAGCCACAATGGCAATGGCGCAACGCTGTAGCCCTGTGTCGCTTTGCTTTATGAGTGCTGCTCGCTAGCTTGTATGGGTGCGCGCGTGCTGAGCCTTTTGTGTTAAAGAATGTCAAAAGCGCAGAATTGCAACTTCTTTTTCTTTTTCTTCTTCTTCTTCCTCTTCTACTTCTTACACTGCTAATCTCTGCCTGCTATACAAATTTATAGCTCGCCATGCAAGTAGTGGACGCCTGCAAATATATGTAGTGCGCTGTATGTGTTGTTGTTGTATGCGTGGTCCATCGTTTTTCGCTGCAGCCCATTAGTAAGCTTGCTGTTTGCCCATTGCAAGTTCATAAATTGAGTAATTTTGTTTGCATTTTGCGCTAACTAATGGGCGAGCACAGCAAGTTGAGTTGGGCAGACGCAGAGAAATAGAAGAAGTGGCATGCAACAACATCAAACATACAAATAGTCAGATGGTAATTTAGTTTGTCGTCTTGCGGCGTGCTTATTGAGAGCAGTCCATCTGTCGGTCGTCTGTTCAGACCGTCCGGTTATCAACCAGTCAGTTTGGCCAACTGTCCATCTCTAGTCGAGCAGTCGAGCAGTCGAGAAGCCGCAGCCATCAAGTAATTGTGTGTACCTTTGTTCCGTCACTTGGAGCTCAATAACGCCGTACGTATTACATCTATCTGCGCAATGTAAATTCTTAAAGCTCACACTCCACTCCTTCTACCGCTTCTCAACTAATTTTACGATCTGCTTGTCTTTGCTCCATCCTTTCGCCTGCCTTCTTTAGATTCATCTGACTGTCATTGTCTAGTTGTTGTTATTTCTGCTTCTTCTTATTTTTGACTGACGTTGCAGTTTATTGTGGCTAGCAAGTCAGAAAGCCTACAAAAGTCAACTATTCGTTCTTCAAAGCCAGGCCCAATGAGACAGTGAATCAGTCAATTTCAGCCAGGCAGCGCGACCATTCAGCTGGGGCTTACAACTGATGGCGTTCAGTCATTTTGGGTAATCTATGCGACGGCGACGGCAGCACCCACGTTCATGAGTCGCGTTGCCAAAGAGAGATCAGTCTCTGCCTTTTCTTTCGTTTCTTCTTTCTTCCCGCTTCGCTCAAAGCTGTTGTCCTTTGCTTTATTGCTCTGCTGTTTTATGTTTTATTTATTTTTAGTTTCTAAATTGTGGTAATTGCACACACGTGATTGATCGGTGCAGTCCTAAACTGGATACTTGACTTTTGTTTAAGTTTTACTCGTTGTTTTTGGGTTGATTTAATGCACTTCGGAAAATTGTGGTGAGCTTTGCGGGCTTATAGAATTAGCAATGTTAAAAATATTAAATGAAGGCTGCTACGTAGAATATGGAGGCCTCCTGAGGAGGGGGGTAATTTTTTATTTTTTATGAAATCTATTGAAGTTTCGACCCTTGATTTTTCATTGGAGTAAAAAAATAACTCAGTATGGGAACTGGAGTTTCTGCAATTGTATTTACGGTGTACTTGTATAAAATGTCGGTTTGAACATATAGATGTCTCGCAAACGTAAATATTTATCGATTGTCATAAAACTTTGACCTTGTGAAGTGTCAACCTTGACTGTCGAACCACCATAGTTTTGCGCGAATCGAGCGTCATTATCGTTTACTCTCAGTGCAGTCAACATGTCGAGTTTCGTGCCGAATAAAGAGCAAACGCGGACAGTGTTAATTTTCTGTTTTCATTTGAAGAAAACAGCTGCGGAATCGCACCGAATGCTTGTTGAAGCCTTTGGCGAACAAGTACCAACTGTGAAAACGTGTGAACGGTGGTTTCAACGCTTCAAAAGTGGTGATTTTGACGTCGACGACGTGCTCTTTGTTGGAAAACCACCAAAAAGGTTCGAAGACGCCGAACTGCAAGCATTATTGGATGAAGACGATGCTCAAACGCAAAAACAACTCGCAGAGCAGTTGGAAGTAAGTCAACAAGCAGTTTCAAATCGCTTGCGAGAGATGGGAAAGATTCAGAAGGTCGGTAGATGGGTGCCACATGAGTTGAACGAGAGGCAGATGGAGAGGCGCAAAAACACATGCGAAATTTTGCTTTCACGATACAAAAGGAAGTCGTTTTTGCATCGTATCGTTACTGGCGATGAAAAATGGATCTTTTTTGTTAATCCTAAACGTAAACGTTGATCCTGGACAACCGGCCACATCGACTGCTCGACCGAATCGCTTTGGCAAGAAGACGATGCTCTGTGTTTGGTGGGATCAGAGCGGTGTCATCTACTATGAGCCCTTGAAACCCGGCGAAACGGTGAATACGGCAAGCTACCAACAACAATTGATCAATTTGAACCGTGCGCTTCAGAGAAAACGACCGGAATATCAAAAAAGACAACACAAGGTCATTTTTCTCCATGACAACGCTCCATCACATACGGCAAGAGCGGTTCGCGACACGTTGGAAACACTCAATTGGGAAGTGCTTCCGCATGCGTCTTACTCACCAGACCTGGCCCCATCCGA
Organism: Ceratitis rosa; assembly: GCA_037013455.1. Taxonomy (NCBI): domain Eukaryota; kingdom Metazoa; phylum Arthropoda; class Insecta; order Diptera; family Tephritidae; genus Ceratitis; species Ceratitis rosa. The sequence goes on along the minus strand of JAWMAG010000008.1, from coordinate 6,344,127 downwards.
TTACCACCTATTCGCTTCGATGGGACACGCACTCGCTGAGCAGCGCTTCGATTCTTACGAAAGTGTGAAAAAATGGCTCGATGAATGGTTCGCCGCAAAAGACGATGAGTTCTACTGGCGTGGAATCCACAAATTGCCCGAGAGATGGGAAAAATGTGTAGCTAGCGACGGCAAATACTTTGAATAAATGATTTTTTCTTTTTCCACAAAATTTAACGTGTTTTTTGATTTAAAAAAAACGACATTTCATACAAGTACACCGTATATCTCCCAAACGGCTTGGCTCCAAAAGATGGAATGAGAATATAAGTCTGCATGAGCTTATCTCGTTAACATCTATACTATGGTATGGTATGCCTATGTCTGGGTTAAGCCTTAATTTAAATTGCGCTCGCTTCTCGGTAGGGAATGTCAACCCCTCTGGGTGTATTTCTGGCATTTAATAAGAAACTCCTCATAAAAAATCGTCAATCGTTCGGAGGCGCCTTAGTATAAGCTGTAGGTCCCTCCATTTGTTGGAAAAAAACATCAAGATATTTCCCTGCTGGTTAGAGGCTAAGGATGGTAAAGCATGCTTGCCGTAAGAGACGCCTGAAATCCAATAGATCCTGCGACAGTCGCAGCGTAACAGCGTACCAATGACGAACACCCATGTTGAAAAAAAGTGTCTCTCATTGCTATATTGCCAACCAGAGAGGAGCTCATAACTACCGAAAATTACCGAGTACATAAGTTTTGCGATTCCTAATACTACCACTTCACGATCTTTAGCCATCGCGCCGAACATTGGTTACACCAACAACCTTAGTCAAGGCTCATGGGTCGGAATGTCGCTTATGTTAAAAACCTAGCGCTGGAGATAGGCATAACAGGAATCAACCAACGGCTAAAATGTTTCATAAAACTTCACGGCAACCATGATCAAACATCTTCGGAAGCCAAATATGTAGTTGTCGTCAGAGGATATCGCATCCTGATGATAATCCTTCACAACAATCTAATTCGCGCCGATCCCGAGTTTCATGTTCCGACACCGACAGGAGAAAGGACAAGCCGCGCTGCCGTTAACCACGGTAATTAGCACGATTTTGATATGCGGTACCTCAAACTATTAGTATTTCCAATCAAAATTTTCGATCCTACATATTCCAAATTAATCTGATAATTCTTACTCGGTCCTCTTTCTAATTGCTTAATTCTTAAAAAGTGAACTTTTTCATTATTATCTCATCTCTATATTGAAAGCCTAATTTCAGGTCTATTCACATATTATATACATTAACCAAGTGGCGCTCAGTAAAGAGTTCGAAACTAGTCATACTGAGATCCACATCTTCCAAGTCTTACTGCATTCTTATTCGAAATCTTCCTTCCTTTGTTCTTACCAATCGAGCTTTTTTGACTCTTTTAACATTTTTTTACCATGTACTTCACGGGAGCGAAAAAGGGAAAATCACAACAATCAAGGCATGGAAATTTAAGACGCCGCGCTTGCAATGCGAAGCGCACACTTGTGACCTTGGATACAAGTCTTCGCATTTATACAGGCCAAACGCAACAACAAGCAGCGGAAGAACAAATATATATTTAATAACAACAAAAACAAACAGAACAACAATAAAAAAAAACACGAGCTGTAAACTAATCGGCCAACAACACGTCAGCGTAGAGTCAAACAGTCAGACCGTTGTTGGCCTTACTGGAGTCGATGATTGCGGTGCAGACGACGAACAAAACAGTGAAGGCATTGAACAAACAAAAGCGCTTTATTATCCTTAATGTGCATTATTCGACAGGGTGAAATATACGTTTTCATTAGGCGATCGCAAAGAGCGCAGCAAACACTAGCTTATAAAACGGAAATTACTCTTTCCTTCGTTGTCAGAAAAAACTTTGTTCACTGCGTACAGAGCCGCGTCTACGGACTCGGCTGTGGCTGCTGCAGTGTATTAAGGCGAACTCATCTGCCCTACCTCGTTGCGTACGCTTGGTCGGAGAGGTCAGTTGCGAACAATTGCCGCAATCTCAGCACATCCTCAACTAAATATATCGCCTTAGTGTCCACCTCCGCTTCTGTTATTACCATCATCATCATCATCATCTCATCGGCTTGGCGGTTGTTTGCTCGCGCGAGTGTTTTGTGTGTGTGCCTTTTCAGTTTGTGGCGGCTCGAGGCTGCTTTGTGGGTCCGCCTGCGCACAGCACATATGATTTCATTTAGTTCGTGGTTATTCACGCAGGCTATTGTAGTTTTGATTGTACATACACACATATATACGAACGGCATATAAATGTATGTGTTTCGGTTCTCTGCTTCGCTCTTCCTCTTCTACAATGATCCTTTTGTTGTTGGTTTGCAAATTATGCCAATCTTGATTGTTTATTTACTATCTCTTCCTATGTACAAATGGCAAATATTCGACGATTATTGGCCGCTGATCAGCTAGCGTGTGGCACTTGCTTTCGGTTGGTTTGTTTGCGGTTGGAGTTATTTGTTATTAAACGTCCGTTGCGGCAATAACTGTTGACATCATTCACAATTCAAAATGCTGAATTAATTGACAATTTAAGTCAGTGAAATGCGCAATGAGTGAAAGGACGTCGAGTCAGGTGATTCTATAAAAAAAGAGTTGGATGGTGCTAAGGTATGCTGATCCTTTTCTTACTAATGTTTGGTCTGTATTGTTGTACCTGATCTGAAACCATACTAATAAGGTCAGATTTGTTCGCTAAAGGTGAACTTCAATTTCTTACACTGTACGCTAGATAAGACCTTTTATACGATATTGAAGAAACTCACCTCCTTTTTCTTGGTTTGGCCAAAGCACAGCCAAGTTCTAATCATCCGACCATATTCTACAAAGAAGTCAATGTTCAGACCAAGACAATTCAAATTCATCTAGATTTAGGCTGGAGAACCTCTCATTTGCTATTCCTTTTTTGAACTTCATTATAGTCGAGTGATGGAGCACTTACACCACCGCCAAGCGGTGAAAGTGAGTTTGGGACACCTGACAACCAATACTGTTCCTTAATGAGTATGTCCCGCACTTGAATCCCTAAGAAAGTCGCGAAATATTTTTATAAAATTTTTGAGCATTATCCTTGTTTGAGAGGTTATCATGCTCTTCGAACTCATGCCTTTCCGTCTCTCGCATATGTCTTCTGATTTTCCTGCTCAGGTCTCGGTATGTCTCCCGCTATGTACATGTTTTGGTAGATTGCAACTTTTCTAGGTATGTAGTCTTTTTTCTCTTGTCTGCACAGTTTCCTTAAGTATAGTTGTTGATGAATGTTCTCTTAGATCAGGAGTACAGTTCAAGTAGTAAACAGGCTGGCTGTTCATTCAGTTTGCTGCTTTACGACGTAAAACCTTCACTGTGCTTTTTGTCGAGCGTTATTTAATACTTAGAGACCGGTCCGTATTTTCGCTTCGAGAGGATGAAGATCCGAGTCGGTGTTAGGTCCACGGAAGGTAAGCACATGGATAACACTTGAGACATACCTCCTGATTTGGTTCGCAAAAAGGTGCGTAGGTAGGAAGCATATTTGTTTGGCTTCGATTTGATTCGGAGCTTGGATCCACCGAGCTGTTTAAAAGTCGCTCTTCTACAAGAAATTGAACACCAGATGTGCGTTTCGTTGAGCTTTCTCTGTAGTATGTTCTACAAGTAGACACTCTGTTACTTCCGTCGCGTCTCTTGAATGGCGGTGGTGCAAGATTTATTTTTCACACGGAATACAGGGTTCTGCGAGGGCAATAGTTTTTATTCGAAACCTGACTCATTTATATGGATATAAAAGAAAACCCACACTAACACTATAAACCCGGAAGTTTTGACACACTTACCGCTACTTGCCACAATTTCACTGCGTTCACCCAAAAGGCGTAATTTACCGTTTCCGCTGCAAGCAACAACAGTAGCGCTATCTCACTCACTTATTACTTGCCCCACAAATTACAGCCTATAATCTGGAGAGCCAATGGCCGCAGACCGTAGTGGTGTAGTTTGATGTAAGCTTCAATCTGCTTGCCACATTTTGTTGGCATTTGCCGATGGAATTATTAATAATTCTAATCATTCTGCTGGGTGGTCCGTCCATTTCGGTGACGTTAAATGGTAAAGTAGAACGCTGAGGCGCGCATAAAAGAAATGAGTGTAATCGTGTTGTGGCAACATTTAATTTTAAACAACAACAACAGCAGCAACAAAAACAACTGGGGGAAAAGTTAATGGGAGGCGCACGGGCGCACCTCGTTTGACGAAAATACAATTTGACGTTGATTGCGATGCTGTCGCGATAATAATGAATATCCGAAGAAGATGATATATATTTTTGTGTACGAGTATGTCTTCTAGCGCAGCAAAAAAAAAATATCTCGCTATCAATGTTGCCAACGCAGTTGTTAAGCATGATCTACATTCGAAGCGTTGGTATTCTCGTGATTTTCCGCTGTTCTTTGGAGTGAAAAATTATTAGCGTATAACGGTTTCTTATGCGATGAACTCACGCACATCACGAATTAGTCAGTGATTTCATATATGCATATACATATATGTGCATATATGTTTGGCTTTGAGGTGTTTGTTTACTATTTATGACAGCTGGTATTAGCTACACGAAAAGTGGCCTGTCTAATGAAAGAAGGGGATCTACTGTTTAGTTCTGACGGAGACTCTAGTTTTTAGTACTTAGTTCCTCTTCTTCAGAATACATTTTCTATGTTCCCGGAATTCTTGTCATGATAATGTATGAATCGTGGCGATTCATAATGCAGTTTCGATGAAGCTCTCATCGTCAACAACCTTTACGCTCTTTTGTTTTCATGCTTTGATAAAACAAAAAATAAAATAAAAAATAACAGGACCATTCCACTAGCTTAAATACACCTTATCATTAATGTAAAAGGGTGATGTGAAGTGGTGGGTTTTGTCGAAACTTGCGTTAAATGAAATGTGTTTCAGAATCCCGGTAGATCCATTGACTCCCCTTTGGATTAAGTATAGAAGATATTAGAATTTCTAAGAGTTTTCCCTGCTCCTCTTTTAATCTTTAAGCGGGCGCGTGATCGGCAGCCATTTTAAAAGTAATTTCATTATGCCTCTCTCAAAGAAGCCCTCTTTCCTATTGGCAAAAAATTGAGACAGTCGATTTTCACAAGTCTCTCTTGAAGCGAACTTTTCACCAGCAAAATTGTTCGCCATGGGCAGGAACACATGGTAATCACTTGGTGCCAGGCCCGGTCTATAAGGTGGATGCATAAGAACGTCTCAACTAAGCTTTCGGAGCTTCTGGCGAGTCACTATTGATGTGTGTGGTCTGGCGTTGTCTTGATGGAACACAATTTCTCTCCTATTAGCCAAAGTTGAAATCCATCAAACAGAAGATCGCTTGAATTAAAGAGCACGAAAATATCAACAACAGTCTTCTCATTCTAGTATGCATAGTTAGTAAGACGGCGGCTGAACCCCACGACGCCAGGAATGGAACAAAGTCCCTACACCTTTCTATTTGTGGTTTGATCCGCCAATTATATTGCAGAAAATTTCTAAAATTTATAAGATTTCATTGGTCTATTTCTGGGTCATCATTCAAGGATATAGCCATCACTCTTCTCATGATATATGAAATCAGAGTCTGTTTAACGATCGGTTTTTTTTATTTGCTGTTGCTTCCGTATAGCTCAGTACCAGAATCAGCAACAAAAATATAAGTTTTTCCAAATACATTCTTTTTAAACACATGACGTCACTTTGCTCAATATTATTTTCAAATCTACATATCTGAAATAATAAAAGAAAAACCTAATAAAATAATATGGGTGATCCCCATAGGCGGTTGCAATCTACACCAAGTGTCCACATACATACACATACAAACTATAAAATAGTGCATAGAGCAATAACATGAGGTCACGTTTTATGTTGAACAAAATTCAATCGATTCTACGTCACCGCTTTGTAGATTTTATTCAAACAAATGCACATATCTACCATACATACAAACAAACCTACATGAATGCATATGTGTACATGATTGTGTGCTGAAAGCAATCAAATAGAGGAGGAACTGTGGATAAACAATTTATGCCACAATTGTTGATATGATACCCCTGCAATGGCACATGCATACACACATACTCGTACATACATATTTGCAGAATACGAAGTGAAGACACTCATAACCACACTTCAATATCATGAGCTTCGTCTCGCTCGTAACGTTTATAATAACAATTTTAAAATTTGAGCATAAAGGTAATAATATCCAATCATATATATGTATTATATATAGTACATACATATGTATGTACATAAGCCAAGCTGCAGGTTAACTCTATGTGAGCTTAAGTGAATGTTGATATGTGTGTGTCTCATAGAATTCAGTTCTTCTAAAAGTGCTGCACCTTGAAGCCAAACATTATGAATATCAACGCTTGAATGTTGATAATGGATAAGAGGAAGAAGAAAGAAGAAGTAGGTAGAAGCAGAGGAAGAAATCTGCTAAGTTGCTTTTGTGTGGCCTGCAGCTGATGCAGCTCAGACGACGAATCTATGAATAGACTTAGCACAACCTTACAAATGAACAAACATTGTACATGCATATATATCTGCATATGTATATGTGTATACACGTAAATGTGTATGTACATATGTGTAAAATGTGAAAAGAATAAGAAGCTGCCGCTTGGAAAATGCTCAGAAGTTATAAGAGTTGCTTTAGTTCAGCTCCAAGCAATATTTTGCACAGATATTTGCGAAAAAGCACTGTCCCATGCAAAACGAGATGGGAAATAAATGTAAAGTTCATATATTTGGTTTAAAATATTCTTTTCTAGTTTCAGTATAGATTTTTTTTTTAAAGAGTAATTAGACAGAATAAAGTATTTTTTGAGGTTATGAGGTCATGAGGAATGCAGCCTCTTCAAGCCTCTTGAATCGCTTCAACAAAACTTCAACCTTATGAAAGCCGTCAGAAGTCTGGTCAAGCCGCTAAAGGGTGCATTGGTTTGGAGTTGAGTCGAAACGAAAATAAATATATAAAATTTCCGCCGGAAGATGTTCAAGAAGTCGAAGGTGACAGGAAAATTAATATAAAATCAATTTGTCTTTAGAATTTTGTAATTTTGTGGTGAGGGTGGAGGGAAATGACTTCTTCATAATCACTCACAGATTATGTGGTCCAAAGTCTCCATATTTCGTGCTTTTCCTGCGCCTATTGTCCTCTGTCAAACATAGATTGAAGGCACGCCACAAAGCCAACGTCTAGCAACATCTAGTCCGTTATCTTTTTTGCTAGTAAAATCGACTACTTCCATTTCACAGTACAGTTTTGGTCGTTTGCAGGGACATAATATGGTCCAAGTGAGAGTGTGGAAGGCAATCTTACGAGCCCATAAGTGCATTTTCAATGTTCTTTTTGACAAATTACGGACCTCACTTTCACGCAGATACAGTTTTTGCACTGGAATACTATCGATTAATCTTGGTTTCCGAGGGACATATGTTAAACTGTATACATCTATATATATATGTTGCTGAAAAATAAGATTAGCTAGCTGTACACATACATCACATCAATGGACAGACGAACAAGGCGCACGGACGGACGGACAGACTGAAATTGAACGTTTGTTTAGTGGGTTATGTTAAATTATTTATAGAAATTCTAATCTCCTGTATTAGAATAGTTAAATTGAAGTACCTGCCGGCAAATGGCGCAAGATTACCTGCTATTATAGACCAAAACTAACATGCATATACATATATTCTTACATCCACTTTTTTTTTTTTTTTTTTTGCTATCGAATGTTGCAAATGTGGCATCAACGCTGATGTAATTTACCGGCCAGGTTACAGTGCTTTTGCTAAGGCGAACGGCTAAGTAGGTCAGCAGGAGGATTTTGTAGATGCAAAATGCAGTGATTGAATTTGAACATACTATAACATATATGTACATACATACATACATTGATGCATACCCTTGAAGATGTTAAGTGTTGTAGGTGTGGTGTGTTTTACATATGAGACTTTTGCTCGGATTTGGTTGAACTGCAGCAAAAGCAATCATAGAAAATTGATACACGGATGAGCCGGATTCCACGCTTTTACTTTTGATTTGAAAAGTGACCTATTTTTTGCTACATTTTATTCAAAGATGTCAAAATTCATAGCATACGGGGGAAATATATAAGAATAATTCAAGTGCTCCGTTCGGTTAAACACTGGAATATTTTTAATCATCTTGTAAAGGTCGCATATCTTATGGTAGACTCATTAGATTTATAACTCGCACCAAGTTTTTTCTCACAACCATGGAGTTCTTTATTCATTCCGACATTTGTAAATAAACTTACAACTTGTTCAGCTTTTTGCAACCATAAAATATTATTGAACGTGAAATTCTAATGAGCCTCTTTAAAAAATAAATAAGAATCTCGTATCGGCTTTAACAATCAAACATTCCAAATAAGACCTTTAAATATCGAATCTGACTGTCCACCATCGTATTAAAACCACGATCTGGGATAATGCGGTTTGTTGAAGGCAGCGGTTGAAGTGGCTGGTGCACATCAGCTTATTTAGGTCCTTTAACAGACCCATTGTGATATATATGAGTATCCTTTAAGCCACCACGTTTCATGATTTGCTACAATTCTCCGTCGTTTCTGATGTTTATTCCATAGATCTTGTGTTCGCTCACACAGGGCTTCTGGAAAAGGGACCTACATTCATCTATCGCTTCAGCATCTCACTGTTGGCCTCCTCTGGTTTCACGTCTTTGACTAAGTTCTTTGCTGCATTTGGGTAATTATTGTAGTCCTTGATCTTAGCCGTGTTGAAGTCAAATTTAATTTCCCTCTCGTTCTTTTCAGTGCAGGGACCGGCTCTCGTCTTGATCGTCTTTACCACATTCCTGGTAGTGGTGGAAAATTCTTCAAAGAAATGCTAATAATTTTAAGTATTTGATCAAGCTCTTCGGGCTTTATGAGGATCAGCACTCTGATCGTCGGTCTGCATAGAAATTCTTTAAATTATACCGCACTAAGTCTTGCTTCAGGGTATAGCTACCACAGTCTACCCCTGGCTATCTTATATAACGTTGTCGACCTCACACGCCACAAACTTAATGTTTCTATGGAACTAACCTTTGCCTATCTAGAACTGCGATGTTCTAGATTTATCCAGCAATTTGGCCTCGGTACACTTAACTTGGAGTCTAGGCGCCTGTCCATCATCATGGCTATCGTTGCCTATTCTCAGAAGGACGGCCCCGTTTGCCACCTCAGTGAATGAGAGTTCTCGAACTAGGTTGATCTGTCTCGTTTTATTACCATTTTTGGGCCAACCGTTGGGTGGAGCATAAAGTTTGCCTATTCTACTTCCGTCAGGATTTCTTTAACCCCGCTGCTGCTGTGTACCTGTTTGAGCAGGAGTCTGATCTCTACTCTAAGGTCTCTAAAGAAGAAAGATCACTTTGATAATCATGTCACAGATCCAGAAAACTAATATTTAAGCAAATATGAAGCAGAGGTCTAAGCTCGCTCCTAATATCTAATAAACTGGACGTCTAAGCTTTATTAATATTTTGTGAAATGAAAACTCGTTGCATGAGATATTTGATCCGGATTTGATGTCCAAAGGTTTTACATTTAAATAAATTTCTCCCCTCATCTATATTCTACACGCGCTGTGTGCGGGGAGTCTCATGAAAATCCGGTACCACTAGTTCCGCTCTAGTTTGCATCTAATAACTTAAGTAGCATGCGTGTGTATGATAATAATTTTATTCACTTTAGCTCTGCACAGTTTGTAATTATCCTGGACATAAGTGCAACAAAGTACGCCTATTGGCGTCATCTCCAATCCAAAGCAATTCGGTGCGCGAAACAAGGTGATACGTGAGTTTCTCACATTGTGATAGATAATGAAATTATTTTCATCGACGCTGCTGAGAGATTCTTATCGCCGATTCTCATGCCATCATTGATGTCAAAAGCAACTTTCCGCCTAACGCAGATTTCCGCTGAAGCATTGCCGGCGTCCGTCCGCACGCCACAGCTACTGCAACTCAATCGAGGCGGCTGTTACCTCGACGGCCCAGACGTGGCCAAACTGGGTCATTAGTGGAATGTTGTAATCTTGCGAGTGGCATCATTATACTTATGGCCCGACACGTACAAAAAATCCACAACACACTTATACATATACATACCTACGTATGGTCGTACGTCTGCATGTGTGCGTATTGACCGCCAGTTGCAGTTGAAGTGTCTTCTACTTGTAGCCAACGGCCAGTGAGTGTCTATTTACCGTCACAGTGTTTGGCCTATCGCACAGCTCAATCTCTGGCTTACCAAGTGCAGCTCGGCGTACGATAATAACGCTGCGGCGATGTCGATAATGACGCTGTTGAATACCTTGAATGCCTTGAATGTTCACCAGTTGCTTCGCGGCTGACAGGCTGAGGATGATCGATTTCTATCGCTTGCAACTGAAAATTGCCATGTTGCTGCAGTTTGCGAAAACAAAAAGAAAAAACCTAAGAGAAAATAAAATAATGCGGCAAAAAATAACAACAACATAACAAACAGAGTTCACTTAATAGCCGGTAGTCAAAGTCACTATTCGCCGCGCTGCACAGATTGGTAGCATTGATCCATCAATTCCATGCACTGGCGGCCTCGTAACTCCTCCCGCGGCGGCTGTGACTGCAATTTCCACTATGTGCCTTTTTTCAATATTCTCTAACGGTGCTTAGATGCGCGATCGCTTATCGGTGCTAGCGCTGTTGTTGTGTTTGTTGCACTGCGTACGCGACTTGGACTTATTAGGCGCTGCTAGAACAGCAACCGTACGCGGCTGATATGATTGCTGTAAATAAAGGAAGAAAAAGCGAAACAACAACATACTAAGTGCATAATGTTGCACAGGTAGTCAAGTGCAACAAGTGCTTCCAGCAAATACTCTCTTGATTATTTTTGTACTGTAGACAAATTACGCAATAATAAAGTATAAAATTCGGCATTCCTTCGTTGAGTTTCAGAGACGACTGAACTAGATGAGGAATAATCTCATGTTGGGCACAAATCTTAGAACGAAAATCTATGTCTTATAAATATAATTGACGTAGTCTCCAAATTGGTAAAGCTTTATGATGGGAGGACTCTTTTAAGAGAGAGTTCTGTCTTTCAAGCTGATTTAATCTTTTCTTAGCGCCAATCGATGAGGATGGAAAAGACGTACCATTACCTGACTATGACGATATTTAAATAACGACAAAGCAGTTGGAGCTGACGGCCCACCGACAGAACTATTCAAGCATGGCGATGAAAAGCTGAAATGATGCATTCATCAACTACTTTGCTGATTATGGTCGGACGATAGCATGCCCGTCGATTAGAATTTAAGTGTGCTCTGCCCAATCCATAAGAGAGGGAACCCCACAGTCTACGCCAATTATCGTGGGATAAGCCTCCTCAATATCGCCTATAAGGTCCTGTCGAGCGTATTGTGTGAATGACTAAAGCCCACCGTCAACAAACTGATTAGACCTTATCAGTGTGCCTTTAGACCTGGTAAGTCAACTATTGACCAGATATTCACCAAGCGCAAATCATGGAAAAGACCCGTGAAAAGAAGGATCGACACAAATTACCTCTTCGTCGATTTTAAAGCAGCCTTCGACAGCACGAATAGAAGCTGCCTTCACTCCACTATGTCTGAATTTGGTATCCCCGCAAAACTTATACGGCTGTGTAAACTGACCTTAAGCAACATTAAAGGCTCTGTCAGGATAGGGAAGGACCTCTCCGAGCCGGTCGATACCAAACGAGGTTTCAGACAGGGTGACTCTTTATCGTGTGACTTAAACTATTGCTGGAGAAAATAATACGAGCAGCAGAGCTGAATAGGGAAGGCACAATATTCTATAAGAGTGTACAGCGCCTGGCATTGGCGTTAGGAGTTTTCAAGAGAAAAGTTTTGCGTAAGTGTGTGGTCCGCGTATTGGCAACGGCGAATATCAAAGAGTCCGTGGTATTGACATCCACCAGATAGGTTCTATGGAAGTGAATCCAGTTCCATTCTAACCTCTAACAAAATGATGCTCTGAACTCTCTCAGATAGTGTAAAATCAACACTTCACGGGCTCAACTCTTTTATACCTAAAATGGTAGAGCTTATGCCTCTGTGATAGATCGAGAAGCCCTGTTCATTTTTATAAAATTTGGGCAACTTTTTATAAAATTATCTGCCAATAACCGTCCGTTGCACCACTGTATAACAAGTGCAACAATAGCCCACAAAGCAAAGTTGGTTCCTAGTCGCAACAATTGTCTATTGCGTTGTTGCTATTGTTGTGCTAATAATGCAAAAAAAGAATACGTGTCTTGTAATAATTTCCACAATTCACTCACGCTAGTCGTACCGTATGTAGCCAGCGAACCACGAAGCCAGTGAGCAAGCGTGCGCCTGCGCATTGAGCCGCAGGCAATACAGATTTATACAGCAGTCCACGTCTCCAGCCGCAGCGCCCGCACGCCGGTACGCGCGATGTGCGTGAGTGAATGCTGTTTGTAGTCGTTTGGGTGTCGGGCAAAGCGGCATCTTGCGAAGCTTCTGCGAGAAAGCCAGAAGTCGTGGAGGAAAATGAAATAATTGAAAGCGGACAGCTGTCTCGGCGGCGGCAATGCGGCTTGATTGGTTTGCCGCATGCTGTACAACAGATAATGTGCTTCTAATGTTGTTTCAGTGTTGCAACATGAATGAAAAAACCCGTGCAACGCCTACTTTTTACGATATAAACTAAACACGAAGAGAAAAAATAAAAAATTTGGCGACTTTTCTGCGGCGTATCATGAAATCATTGACGGCTGTGGTTGCGACTGTTGTAAGTTGGCTATGTTGCAAGCGAAACCGGTCAAAATCCAGCAGGCTGCTTGATGAAGTGATCGAACGAGCGAGACTGCCGAACTGGGAAGGAAGTCCTGCCCCAATCGCTCACTCTTTACTCACTCGCTCGATTCATTAGTGCAGAGCCTCCGAAAATGTGGCATTATTAATCATTTTTGAGGCGCTGCGGCAGCACTTGTCAGTTTGCATGCGAATGCGCCATCAATGCAGCATAATGTAGCAGCATCGCGCAACTCAGCTCACCAGCGTGCAGCGCATAACGTTAACAGCTACTGGACATACGTACGGAGTACACTTGCAGCTGCCACTTACTACAGCAACATCAAACGAATTTATGAGCTGAGTAAATAAACCATTTCATGCGCTGCGCGTGCGCGAATGTTGTAAGCAGCGAACAACAAAAACTAAACAAGTGGCAATCATGCAACATCGGTGCACAGTAGCTCCCGCCAGGTTGCTGAAAGTTTGCTCAGATGTTGCGGCAGCTACAGCAGCGCTGACGGCAGCTATCAGCATGACAACCCGCCTGTTGCATGCCAAAAATGGGTGTGACAATTTGATGTTGCTACAACGGCAAGAGCAAAAAATGCTAAACGCGTGCACACTCATCAAGCAACGGGAATGCTGCATGCAACAGCGGTATGCCTGCTATGTGTCACTGCGAAAGCGCGCTCGTAGTAAAATTGTTAGTAAGATAGCGCTGAGCGGTAGACAAATCAATCAACTGTAAAAAAGGCAAAAAATGCTAAAATACTTTTCAAACAATTAATAAATGACAAAAGCAAAAACAACTACAACAGTAAACATAATTTTTGTTCGATGTTGACAGTAACAGCGTTATTGCCTTTTTCCTGCAACCTTGCAACTTTACATACCTTGCTTCCTTAATGAAAAATGCTTGACTGCCATCAGCGGGAGCTTGGCTCATGTTGGGGCGTTACTCAGCTGGCAACGTCAATTTGTCATGAATATTAAAATATTTAATTAATAATTTAACTCCTGCCATGCAAACTAAGCAGCCCGGCGCTGTTGGCGCTGAACGAGCGATAGAGAGATGATGGCGAAAACTGCGATTAAAAAACTTGAAAATTCTCCTTTGCGCTAACGCGAGTTATTATGGGAAACCAGTCCCCTCGGTTCCTGATCTTTTCACCAAAGTTTAAATCTTATTCTACGAGTTCTCAATGACTAGAAAGTTCTGTCTTCTTTA
>JAWMAG010000008.1:6117500-6325000 GCA_037013455.1 Ceratitis rosa | reverse complement strand
TGAAAAGAAAATTTTAGTCAGAAATTTTTGTTTAATGACTAAAATTATATTTATCTCAAAAAAGGTTTAAGGACCAAAATTAGAATTAAGTGGCATTGCTCTTTGAATAAAACTTCATTTCAACATTTCTTAAAATTAGCAACCCTATTTTACGTAAAAATTTTTTTAAGGTTAAATAATTACGATATGTATGTACATGTTTTTCATATTTTTTTTAATAAACTGTTCAAACATGTGGCCACCTCCCTTAAGTATTCTCTTTTAATTTCTTAATGTTGTTAGCCAAATTTTTATAATTTTATTGTTTCAAAATTTTGTTATTAGAAATTTTAAACAGATGTCAACCCGAAGTAAAATTTCAAAATTTTAAATATTTATTTTCACATTCCATTGTGAAAATAAATATATTTATATTTTTTTCATAAAGATTTTGAACAGGTGGCAACAATTTCTCAATTTCTCAATTTTTTAATGCATGGACTAACATTTTTTTGAATTTTTTGTTCATATTTTATTTGTCTGTAGTCTTTTAAATAAAATTTTAAACAAGTGGCAATCTCTCGCAACTTTCTTTCAAGTTTATACTCTAGCACATTGCTATATTCATATTTATTCTAAACATTTTTATAAACATCTTTTTAAGCAGGTGGCAACCTCTCGCAAACTACAAATTTTTACGATCTTATAAGAATATTTTTTTTTTTAATTTCAAACAGGTGGCAACATTATAAAAAATTAATACTTACGGGTTTATTTCTGTGCTTTATTTTTAATACAAATAAATATTAATAATACTAGTAAATAAGCAAAATTTATACATAAGCAACAAATTTAATTTCGCATAGTGTACACCCTATCCTACCACATGTTTATTAGTACATATATTCATATAGAGTATGTATGTATGAGCATATGTAATCACAACTGAGTTCGCAATTGTTGGCGTATTTTTCGCATGTCTTTTGTTACATAAAATCATATCGCCAGCGGTTACAAAATCCTTTGATTTGCTTCAATCTACATGGCTTGTAATATACGATGCTTCTTCTTCTCCCTCACATTGATATTTTCACTACTTTCTACCCAGCTGATGCTACTACTCTCGCACTTTCTTCTCAACATATTTTCTCTTTGTTTCCCATGTACTTGGCTTTGTTGTCGCTTATTATAATACACACGTGTATTTGCAAAATATTTATGTCTGTGTTTGTACGTAAATTTGTTTGTATGTTCACTTATTCTTTAGTCGTTTATGAAGCGCATAATTAGATTAGATTCTTTTATGCGTGTATAGTTAGTAAAAACATATACTCGTACACAACTACTCACTTGTTCTTTGTTTGTTTTCCACTTCATATCCTTTCGTGCGTCCTCCATGTCTAACTCTGACCCCCACTACACGTATATATAAATACATATACTCGTATGTGTGTATGTTGAGCTCTCATTGTTGCAGATAACTTCATAGTGGCACATTATGTCGCATTATGCGCTGAAGCTGCTTACATGCTTCTTTTTGCAACTCCCCTCGGGGCACTTTTGTACGCACTTTTCATTTACGACAGTCTCAAAACACAGTGCGGCGGCCAAGTACCCTTCTCATGTGCTTCTACGCTCTTAGGATAATGCGAAATTATATAAAATGCGCTTTTACCAAGCTTCAAATGCTCCTATGCTCTTACTACGTGGCTACGTGTCCTGAGGGATAGAAGAGGAGCACTTGGCATATCGCTTAAGTATTTTCACTTTTTTACACACTAACGGTAACTGCAAATTTATCATTATTACTCTTAACTGAGTGCTTAGTAAACGGTGCACTTGGCGAATTACTCGTACGCAAAGGTGTTATGGCGGATTTAGAGTAAGGGTCACGAGCGACGTAGTCTTCAATTATTGAGGTTTAGATAAACAAAATTAGCAAATGGAAAACGAAAGGGTTGATAAGTGTGAGTTTAAAGAGTTGAAGAGAGAATGAGTACATAATGACAGAGCGGGGGCTCTGTCTGGTTATACGGCTAAAATAGTCCTTGCGGGATTTGATGACTGAAAAGCAGCGTCAAAATATGTCCAACTATTTTCAAACCCTGTGGAAACCGGTTGTCTATAAATACAGTTTTAAGCCATCTTTTTATGCGTAATTGATTTTTATCGGAAAATCTTTATATTGATCTAACCTTCGGCTCATAGCTTCGTAGCTCTTACTCCTGCTGATAGTTGCTAAGAACGCCATATCCTGCATCAGATTAAAGTTCTGTTGTCAAGAAGCTTTCAGGAGACCACTGCAATCTCATTTCGGCCTGCGGGGTAGCAGGGTTGCCAGAATGTGATAACAATTCAGCTTTGGTTAATCTGATATTCCCAGTATCGCTCATACCTTTATATATTATATTATTTTTTGTGTTCAAAAAGTATTTTTTTCAATAAAAAAAAGAGAAAATACACCATTCAATGTATAGTCCATCAAAACCGACTCTTTTTCCATCAGTCTGGTGATTTTCGAATACTACCCCGACTGTCGCGGGAACTATTGAATTTTAGTCACTTCTTACGACAGGCATGCCTTACCGCTGGTAAATTCTGAAATCCCTAACCCGCAGGGGTAATATATTGTATGTAACTATTTTAGGACAGGAATATCTGCAGGCACTACAGCCGTTTCCACTACCTATCAAGAGTCTGCGAATTAAGATTCCTATAATGGCTCATATTGAACTACCTCTGAGAATAAATTGGATCAACCGCAGACCAGAAGGAGCTTACGATTATATTGGTTTTATATTAGCTTTTTAAGCACCGAGCAGAGGTTCGGTTGATCTGCTTTATTCATGCTTAAGTGGCCAAAAACATTTCCACTCGTCTTCTGCTCGATAATATCGATTCAAATGAGTACATTTTAAGCAGCTCATCAGCCCATGGCAGAAACCTTTAACTCAGGATGAGCGTGTTAAAAGCTTATCCAAGGACAGATAGTGGCAAAAGCTTTGGCGAAATATCGATAAGAGTGTGATCGATTAATATCATTCACTTTCGCTTGAAAAACGTCATACGATAAGGAGGTCGGTAATGAATACTCCCGCATGGCCCTACTATTTATCCTGAACCATTCCTTGAAGAGGGTGTATCAATATCAATCATATCAATATAAAAGCAGGCAAAATTACCTTTAGATACCAATCAGTAGGTATTTCTGAAGAAATCGCAAGGCGCTTCCCCGAAACTGCATCACAGCAATAGAGTACGAATATTTTTTTTCACTTTAACCTCACAAAAGAAAAAAATCACCTGTCAATAAGCAGCAAAATGCGACAGCAGCGGTGTCAGTCAGCAACACTTTAGGTGACCGCGCGAATGAATCTCACCCCACTAACAACCACAGCAAACGACAACAATAACAAGCAAAACAAAGTGACAATTTTATTTGACAGCTTACACTGACGCAGCGAATGGCGTACAAGAATGACGGCAAAAGAGGTTCTCTCCACCATCAACGGCCACACAAAGGAGAAAATAAGAGGTCTTCGAGCCAAGCATAAGCTTTCTTTGTGTTGCTTAAGTCGGCGTTGAGTGGACTATACTTTGCCGCCTGTTGTTTTATTCATATTTCGTTTTTATATTAATTTTCACCAAAATTGGCAAAAGTGGAATGTTCAGTGTCAATAAAAGCTTGTCGTTGTTTTTCAACAGTTCTTGCTAAGTTGCTAAGTAAAGGTGGTGTGCAAGTAGTGGTTGATCAACGGCTACGGCAAGCCAAGGGGTTATTATGCTTAGTATACTTCAATGCCTTTATTGTTGTAAATTATTGTTGTTTTTTCTTACCAATTTTGCTTATTTCTTGTTTTTGTTATTGCCTTTATTTAAACAATAACATGGTCACAGTTAAACATCAACCACCTCTAAGGCGGCCATCAACGGTTGACCACTCCATGCGCGCTGCAGCAAGCGTTGCGCTGAGGAATTGAGTGAGTGAGTGAGTGAGTGAGTGAATAAGTGAAAAGTGTCACAGCTAAAGATGGACGGACGAAAGCAGGCAGGTCGGCTTCACTTCATACAACACTTCTGCTGTTCGCTGCTGCAACACGCCACGCTAAGGTGTTGTCATTGGCTGTCAATTTTGATTGGCGTTGGTTGTTTGACTTTTTCTTTAACGCTCGCCATGGAATAAGCGCTGCTTTGTCTGCATTTCTTCAACCTTTCTTTATTCTTTATTCTTTTATTCTTTCATTCGTCACACATTTACAATCTCTTTTCCTCACACGCACATTGTGGTTGTTGTTACTGTTATTCTGTTGTTGGTGATAATAATATTCCCCTGATCGTCAAAGTTTACGCCATAAAGTGGTGGTTTCATTATAGTCACACGCTTGCAAGTTGCAATTCTTTGATTTGGTGTTGTTGCTCACTTATTCATTCACTCACTTGCAACTGCTTGCATACATATGCACATACGAGTACACACATACGTGTATATGCATGGCGGCACACTAGCTATATCAGAGTTGTCTGACAACTGTCACTAATGACAGTTAGTGACATTAAATTTCTACTTTTTCTTTGCACACAAAATTTCAAAGCTGATTATAGCTGAAGGCAATGATTACGGGTTGAGCACTTCACTTCGATGATTATGTACTATTTTAATGTATTTATATAATATATACACATGTACATACTCGTATATATGGTCCAACGTATATTACAAACACTTATAATACCTGCTCGTATGATAATACCTGCATTGGTATCATTTATAAGAAATTTAAATATGCAGAAATAGTTTTTTTTTTGTTTGGTTTGGCTTCGTTTGGTATTATTTGAAAAATGTGAGTGTGTGTATATTTGTTTTAAAAAATAAGCTTTAAACTTATTTCAGCTTTAAGCTCTATCGTGGCAAATTAGTACAAATTATTTTACCGAAAGTATTGCCGATCGCTAACAAGGTCTTGGCAGTACTTTTCTGTTGTGGTATTGCATAGATTTTTTGTGAAGACAATTTTTAGTGACTTCAAGTGAAATAAAGAATATTTCTATATATGAGGGTTGCCATTGATATTTGGTAGCAAACTGGAAACTGACAACTTTATCGCAAAGTTTGACATTTTTGATGGTATATACATACTTAAAACGTTTTGCCTGAACCAAAGAATGGAAACTCCACCAAAGACAGTGTTTTTCGATGGTATGATGATTTCGATCGAGGTCGTAGATCACTCCAAAAGGAAAGACTCGTGTCGATTAGTCAGGAGGGGGTTAACAAAAGTTCGGTGAGTTGACTAAAAAGAAAAGTCTTTTTGCATTTATTCATAATATTTGTCGCCAACCAGAGGTGATTATTTAGAGAAGCATATAGATCCACCCCTGAAAACAGTATTCCAAATCTTGCTTTCTAAGCTTATCAAGTTCAGCATTAACTGCATTAATTATCTCCTCGTTGCAATTAAAGACATTTCCTTTTATTTTTTTTTAAGTTATCATGATAATCAGAAAGGTGATATATCCGGGGCAAATTGTGCAGGACGTATTTCTTCGATCCCAGATATCGCAATAAAATTACTTGCAGCAGTGTGGGATGATGTAAAAAGTAGCGCCGCAAATCCTCTTTCTACCTGTTTTCCAACAAATTTTTGAAAACTTTTGGTAAGCACTATTCGATGCTGATCCTTCTCCAGTGGAATAGCAGCTACGATTTTATATCGGGTGAAGTAAACTGAAATCACCAACTGACCGAACTTTGTTGATCCCCTCGTACGTATTTGATATCATGTTAGGGTATGAATCGTGGATTTTTGGTATGAACCCGAACATAAACAGCAGTCGACTGTATGGGTGTTTAAAGGTGTGCCGAATCCAAGCAAATGGTCGCCGCGGTCGGAAAACTTGGAGATGCTGCAATCGTGCCACTTTAGCAAAGCAGAACAATAAATTCTTAGTACTACACACGCATTTGTTTGCCAATTGTTTTCCTAAGATATCAGTAAAACCAATCGCCACAGACAGATCACTTTTTACCATGGCAATGTGAGCGCTCAAACATTGACTGAAACAATTGAATTTTTGAGCACTCAAAACATCGAATTGATGAGTTATCTACCATATAGTTCTGACTCGGTACCCTATGACCTCTTTATGTATCCAAATGTATAAGATAAGATAAGAAAGGTCAAGTGGCAAAAGAGCATCGCCAATTTGTTCAAACTCAAGCAAAAGTATAGTGGATAATACTTGAAAGCGATAAAGCGATATTAGATAATTAATATTTGTTTTTGTTCTCTAATCCAGAAATATAAAAGGCAGGAGTTCTGAATTGACTTTTACATACATAGTATTTAGTGCGCGGATAGTGCAAGGTCTACTCTATAATGCGGCTCTGTTGGGGCTTTCCATCCGCAATATTTTTCCTCCGAAATTAGCCTCAGGGGTTATAAGTTGGTAATTTATAATCCTTTCCATTTAAGCTATGATGTACTTAAAATTGTAACAAATTCATCTATATATTTTCGCATAGGTTTCAAATTATAGTTTTAAATAAAAATATAATTGAAAAAAAAAAAATTTTATAAAATTTGATCGTTTTCAAAAAATAATAAAATATCTCAAGTGGCTCCTATCCAAAAAAAAAAGAATAAAAGAAAGCTATAAATATTATGAGAATTTCACCCACACAGCATACGATACATATATACATACATTTGTACATATACATACTTTATGCAGTATACACGTATGCTCTAATATTTTATACATATTTGTTGCTTCTCTAAAAAATATAAATTTTTTCCTTTCTTCGCTTTCTGACTCTTGCACAAACAAATACAAGTACACACACACACACAAATACATGCACAGATACTATGTCTTGCGGGTATTTAGTTTATTTGGAAATTGAAATATTTAAATCGTGTATGTAATTTGAAACTGTCAAAAGAAGAAATTCAAATTCGGTTCCAATTAAATTAATTTGCCTCGAGTGAGTGTCGATTTGACTTCACGGCATCTTGACGTGTACACAACGAATGTGCAAACAAACGCATTCACAAATGTGTAGAGCAATGTTGATAAATGTGTAAATATGTATGTATGTACTCGTGTGTATGTATATGATACGAAGTAGTGCTGCTGGAGAATTTTAGTTTCGAGCGCATGTACTGCCAAACAGACTTGGCCAGTCGGTGCATCTGTTCGAATTTAATCATTCCTTCTCGTGCACACACATCCTCGTTTGTATGTATATACCACCCATTCATACCTGTGTGCGTGCTTTCATTTGTTTGCCCAACTTTTGGGTGTCAACACCGCGTGACAGCTGAACGGGCTGTGCGCGGCTGCCTGTCAACGCCACTGCAGCCAAAGAACGCGCTGCAAGTTGCAACGCCAAAAGTTGTGCGCGCTCACTTTTCTTTACTTTCCATTTTCTGTGTCATTGGGGAATTCTTATTACATTTTTTTTCCAATTTTTTACACGCGGCCTGCTTGCGTTTCGTCGTGCTATTTATATATATTTACAAATATGTATACCTACCTATGGTACATATGGTAAGTATGTGTTCACAATCGTTTATGGTAAATTGATCGTTGCAATTAATTAAAGTTGATGCATATTTTCGTTATTTGAGTGCGATAAATAATACGCCAAGTATTTGGGGCAAATATCATGAGAATTTCTTAGAATATCATTTCATTTCCCAAACTCAAGGTATCTCCTGCTGATGAATAAATAATGTATTGAGCTTTTGGGATTTTTTCGAAATTTGGAAATTTTCAGGATATCTATTAATAGAGCTTCTAACGCGAAATAAGCTGCGTGCTTTCGATAATTTGGTATTCAGTGGACAAAAATTGTTATAGAAACGAGTTGTGTTTGATAGGTCGGTGATCTTTTGAATTTGCCGTGCAGATACTATTAATAGACTGCTGTAAAATTTCGAGCAGCCGCCATTAGGTTTGTGTTTGGCAGCCGATGAAAGCAGACGACCTCTTGAATTTTAACGTGAATGAAAAAAGTGAATTTGGGGTGCTGAATCGGGCATTAATTTTTAGGTGAAAAACCATCACTGAAACCAAAGGGAGTTTTTATAAATATTTATTTGTATTTGTATAAGGTAGAAGTAAAGCAAACATATCTCTCCTCTTGAAACACCAGACTCTATCAATTTCAATGGTTAAAAAGCAGTTTACTGAGTTCCGTTGTAGTCGTACCAGCACAAATGACGCCGAAACTTCATGCCGCCCAAAAAAAACCTCCCTACATAAGAAAGCGTCGATAAAATCCATGGAATGATTTTGGTTGAATAAAAGTGCGTGGGGTGGCAGCGGGTGCAGGCATCTCAACTGAGCGTTTACTTTACATTTTACATGAAAATTTAGACTTAAAGATGCTATACCCGCGATGGGTGCAGTGCTTGATCACGCACGAACATAAGCGCGACCGTATAACCACTTCAAAGGAGCGATGCTCAACCAAAAAACAAACAAATTTTTACTGCTTTTCGTTATCGTAGACTACTCATGGAGCCACCACATCACACCAGGGACCAAAGAACAATAAAGACAGTCAGTTTGTACAGGTGAACGTGCGCCGTAGAAGGCCAAGGTGTATCTGTCGGCCGAAAAGGTCATGACCACAGTTTATAGCAATAAACCAGCTGTCATTTACATCGGTTACTTTGAAAAGGGTAAAACGATCACCAGCGAATATTATTCAGAGCTTTTAGACAGATCCGATATTGATTTGAAGCTGAAACGATCATGGAACTGGATACCTGGACCTAGAAGTATTCTGGACAACTACGTGACAGACCAGGTTATTATCTACTACAAAGCTACTACAATGCTAAAATTGGAGTTCGCTGGCAATTGGCATAATAAAACTACGTGAAATATGGCAAGACTGGTGTGACCAGTGCTGGACGCTGGAGGACCCTCTATTTATTTCTTTCGGACCAGTTCTCCATTAGTATCACAATTAGCTTAATTATAGTACACGGTTTAATAAGAACTCACGGTAGACGAACGGGATACACGTATGATATGTCAACTAAAGGGACGAAGAGTAGGAGCAAGCCATCAGACACTATGATGGTCCTCACAATGCCAATTTTTTGGAAAATACTATTTCGACTGCCAGTAAACATTAGAGATTTCACAACATTTGTTAGACATACCAAATGGTTCGCGCATTTGAGAAAGTGAGATGATGATTATGTGGCATAATGTGCCAAAAGCCCTCAAGTCAGCACCCTTATCAACTCAAGAAGAGAAACGATGGTTCCAAATAATAATGCCGAAATTTTAAATCGACGAGTAATATGACAATGTCAACGGCTGAGGTAGTAACATCAAACAAGCTCAATAATTCTCGGAGAGCTTATTCCAACAATCGGCACGACTTTGAATGAATTAAATGACTCTTCTTGCCACATATATCTTTGTATGTATGTAAACGCAGTACTGGAGTGGGAACAAACTAAACTCAACATGTCTGTCGGGTTCAAACAGAAACGTTACTTGAATCCGCTTTACTTATTCTAAGCAGGAAGTTGGGAACTTTAATATGAGCTGGATTCTCGAAGAACAATTTACTTGTCGGGTGTGTTTTCACTGTTAGCAGTGGGATCCATGAATCAGTCTCCACGATATCACGAATGGTTTCCCTACCATTCTCACCATCTGAAGAGCTTAGAAGATGGTCAGCGCGTTAATCGATCTCCATCGCCCTCCCAATCGTAGTTTGCCGAAGAAATCTTCATACCTTCCGCGGGTTTGTTTTTGTCCAAAGGTTTACTACAGATACAGCAAATAACTTTAAAAATTAATGATATTCATGACATTTATGACATACTTGTATTCCCCTTTGTCATTATAAAACTGCCACAAATATTGTACAATCAACCGAACTCATCACAGCGAACTCGCGCATGCGTATAAATATCTACTCGCCACAACGCTGACCGCATTGTGTGGAAACATCAGATCATCAACAAGCACACCGCCGGACCGATGAAGCTTATCTGAGTAATGATATTCAAAAATCTACAAGTTACTTGGAAGCAAATGAAGCGCAAACAACACGGTGATAATTTTTTATGCTTGCGAAAAATGCAACAAAAAGACAAGCAGGACAGTGGGACAGCGAGAAAAAACTAAATGGCAAATGATGATAGGAAACGAAAAAAATTTATAGTAATTTAAAGCAATAAAAAGCGCAGAAAAGCATAGAAAAGCCCAACCAAGGCGAGCTGAGCTGAGCTCTGGCAGCTGTGTATGCGAACGTTCGTTGGCTGGTCGAATGGTGTGTGTCCTTGATGTGGCGCAAAAGATGAGTGTTGCACTGGTTGTTGTTGTTTTTTTTTTAATATTTGTAAGTTCTATGCTGAGTTTTCTATTTTTACGCTTTTTCTATTCGTTGCTGCGCTTTTCGCCGCTGATTGCGTTTGCTTGATGTTGATGTGACGCTGATGATGACTGCTGTGATTTGTATAAAACAACTACAACACCATAGCAACAACAGCAATGCAAAAAAAAAACACAACACCGTGTGCGTTCGGCCATAAAATAAAATGTCAAGTTTATTTATCATTTGCAAGCGGTCAACAAAAAAATAAATCTACAAAAACAATAACAACGGAGAAGGCGCGCAAAAAATCTGGGCATGAAATACAAATAAGCGCGACAACACCATCAATTGCAACCAACAACAAAAGTAAAAACACTATACGTAGTTGCCAGCGCGAAAAAAGTGGAGATCACAAATGTGCATAATAATGAAGGCAAACATGCCACAAAAAGCAAAAGCGGAAAGACAGGGCTAAACCCAGCCTCACAGACTCACCAGCCTCACCAGCCTTAACGGCTTTATATTGTCTGTATGACCAAGTGATCCGGAGGACAAGTGTGCTGGCGTAAATCGATCAAGATCACCACCAGCGCCTTGGACATGTTGCAAGTTCATATATTTGCATGTTTCCACATACATCCGTGTGTGCGTGTATGAACAAAGCGATGGTGTCGCCGATGCGATATTGATGTGTTCAGTGGACCAGCCACATCATATGCGCATGATTGGAGATGGATGGATCAACGTACGGCTGACTGGTTGACTGGCTGCGTGGTGAGATGAATAGCTGGACATAAGCGTTGCATGCAACAGTCTTGTCTTCATTGCGCGGTTGTCGCGTAGCCGAACAAGAATTTAAATATTGATTTATGCAATCAGTTAAAGCAAAGTTGCGACAACAACAACAAACCACAGCAAGCCAAATAAAGTAGACAAAAGATGGCTGGATGGATGGATGGACTGCACTGTGGCAGTGGTCAGTAAACAAAAACATAAAATCAAGTGAACTGAACAGTAAACAGTGCAAAACAGTGCTAAAGTGAGCTGTGTCGCTCCACCACCACCAACCACACAGCACAGCACACCAATTCAATCAATAACCATAACAACGCTAAAGGCCTTTGGTGCATTGTAAACTGGCTCAAGTAGGCACGGGCAGTAGCCCCTCTTGAGCATATAGAGCATTTCTACAAATCTTCTTATTATTTATTGTCACAAGTATAGCATATTTGCGACTCTATTTGCACAACTGCTTGCCTTGAAGTAGACGCAGCGACAACCGCAACCCTTAAACATCGCTTTTTTGCAAGTCCAGTCGTCGATCTGTGCCTTACAGCTCCCTGTCTTGCCGGCTTCAAAGAACTGTCATCCTCTTGTAGACTCCTCACCACACTTTTTATCTTCTTTTCTATCTTTACTCCCCACCTAACCGCACTTTTTCCTTCCATTACCTTTGTTTTGCTTCCTTTAGCCAACTACTTACTCATGCATTTACTCAATCGTTTGGCTTTCTTGCGTCAATCTGTCAATCTGTGTTGCACTTTGTCACGACCAATTGAGCCATTCGATGAATAATTCAGCGGCATCTCTCTGGAAATGTGTCTTGTGCATACATATACCTACATGCATACATGCATTCACATAGCATTTTGTCTATTTGTTTAGATGTTTCTGTTGGCTGTCATGACTGTCCGTCTGCATCTTCAGTAAATTCGCATTGGCTTCGTCGTCATCTTTGCATCAATCAATTTTGGTATTTGCAAATTTGTTTATTTATTTGTTATTTTTCAACTCATCAGTTGCGCAATTGAGATTCTTCTGCAGTTTTCTTCCAATCAACTGGTTGCTTGCTGCCATTGCTGTTGCAGCTGCAATTCCATTTGATTAAGCGCAATTAAAGTGATTGGTGTTGGTATTTTTATTATTTAGCCATAATGAATGTGGCATGTGGAGAAACAGAATTGTTTTTTGTTGTTGGGCCAAACGAAAAGAGTGTTGAAAAATAATTAAATAAATATTCAGTGTTGAGGATGATCAGCCTTGGCGCCAGGTGAAGACTGAAATTAATTTATACAGCCACCTTGAGGCATCATTGTTAACTTAATATTTTCTAGAAGATTCTAGCCCAGCTCAGTGCATGGCAGAATAATCGTTTCTTCCTCTACATCGTTCTTACAGCTTCGGGATCAACTTTCAGATTGAGCTGCCGACCTTGCTGCATGTCGCACCATCAAACAAAACTCCCACTCTCTTTGAGATGACCTTTTTTTTATGAGCGAAGAGCTCTTTACTACTGTTTGCTGCATTGGCACAGTAAGTAACTGGTAATGATGTTGCAAGCACAAAAGTTTTATCTAAAATGGTTTTTGAGGAATACGGAGAGATGTGACAGTTCGCATAAATACACCACTGCCATAGAATTCATTGCATTTAAGTGCCTTTTATGATTGGCGCTTTGTAACCGCTGAAACGATTTTCGACCGAGCTCTTCCTCCAATTTGTAGTATGTATCTTGCTTGCTGTCTCTCTGAGGAGCCTGTATTTCATGTCCGGGCCTTCCGAATAACAGTACGCATTCGCGGCATGCCTTACTAAGGAAATGTTCTTGAACACCTAACACACAGAGTTTATAGCACGGTCATCCTTGAGAGCAGTGATAACACGGGGTTCTAGCAAGAGTTGACACCCACCATTATAGTCATAAATATGTTCCGAGTTACATCCAGTGAAAATTAGCCATCTACTTAATGACGATGACCATGAAACATACCACGAGTCCTGTCATGTGATTAGCCTTAAACCTCTTTCTGAGACAGTAGAATTTAAGTAGTAGGATGAAAGTCTATGAATGTTAAGAGTCAAGCCAAATAGAAGTCAGTGACCAAAGAAATTTCTGGTGAACTCCAGAGTGTTGGTTCAAAAAGCCTATATCAGAAACCAATGGAGAATTCATTAAAATTTAATATTTATAATGGCCTATGGTATGGTGTGAATTCAATATGGTCACAAAGGGGGGATGACATTGCCATATAGCCGATAAAGCAAATGTAAAGCCAAATTAGATACTTCTATGGTATTCAACTGTAGGGTATGATCTATGCAACTACTTTAGAGAAAATATAGAGGTTCCCATCGGAAATTCTAATTTTAATAAAGGTCAACCAATGACAATTTTACTTCCCACCGCCCGCTTGACTCAAGGTCGAGGCTGGAGTGTAACCTTGTCTGTGCAGAAAACCGGATATTGAGAAAAAATTGCAGTGAGTATCAGCTCGATTTGCAAGAAAGAAAGTGATTTTGGTTTTAGCTTCAATTAACTTTTTTATTTTAGGCAATTTTGTGCCCGTATGCGAAGAAATCACTTCAATTTACCAGCTCGCCTTATTATAATTGTTTATTATTACTCATCAGCCGCAACAGCTGTTTATTTTGAGGTGCAAATGTCTGCAAAAATCAACAGAAAATTGAAAGAGTAGCCGTTTATTTGCTGCAACTGCCACAACAATAACACACTCGCTGACATGGCAACTTAACAGCTCATCTCGGACAGCTCGAAAAAGGATCAGCCCCTAAAGCGGCCGACCAAGCAGCGATGATTGTGCCACCCAGATGGTAATCAGCTTTGGCGATTAAGCCAGCTGCCGCGCGAATAATAACTCAATTACATATAAAATCTACAAGTGGCAATCGGCGCTTCGGTTTTTTCGGCAAACCAAACACCAGATAAAGACCAGAGTGGAGCATGTGAATTGAGTGAACATATCTACATACAATGCATGTGTGCAGTGGGGAATCGCAGGAAGCAGTTATTAAATTGACGTGACCATGACAAGTCAGTAGATTGAAGAAAAAGAAGAAGAAGAGATGAGGAGAAAAAATTTGCTTAAAGTAAATAAAAATGGAAATAAAAAATTAAGAAAATAAATAATCAAGTTTTCCTGAATAGTTGATTGCCGGCAGCTGTTGGTGTGACTGGTTGTGGTTGAGCAGCTTCTTTTTCTTCTGTGTGTATGTAAATATATATATATATAAATGTATACCTATATGAGTATTGTCGCTTTATTTACTTACCGCGACGTATATTTGCATTGAGTGGGCCCTAATGAATTTACGCTTGCGGCGCTGAGCTTAACAAGTTTCTTGGCGCTTGCAAACAACGAGAATTTTTTATTTCATTTAATTTTTTTTTTATTTTATTTGTTTATGCAAAAATTTATTATGCAATGCAGCTCGGAGAAGCAGGTATGATGAAGCGGTAGGGTTGTGAGTTGAATTTAAGAAAAGGAGAGCTCACTTCTATGTAAATTTTTTTTGAACTATTTCTGTACATAAATGCCATATTTGTACACCAGAGCCTGAATGGGCGCATGACAAAACGTATAAGCTATTGGATGGAGTCCTGCTTCAGTGTATGTAGTTTAAGTCAATAGGTTATACCAAAATACCACCCTTTGTCAAAGCCAAATGAAAAGTCGATTTAGTGAAGACACTGCACAGAATCGTTTTCAGGATTCACTGGAGTCTTTCTACAGCAGCTGTCCAACATAGGAGCAACTGCGGCGAACGGTCCGTTATAGAATTTTGTCCTAAATCTAAATCTATAAAAACAGCAGGGTTTTTCGCTGGCCTTGGGACCTATAATCTTAGGATGAGGAATGACGAACACAGCAAACATTTTAAGTATCGCGATTTAAAGGTCAGCAGTAGGAATATTCATTGTCTAAATTGGAATCGTAAGACTTTCGTGATTATAGCCAAGTTAACAATATTGCGCCTTTCATTCCTTCAGACTTCATCACAGCCACAATATCGCGACGGACAGGTCAGGGACGGATGGGAGTAATTTCTTGGGACATGTACTCGGATTAGTGGTGGAAGAAAGACTCAGTCGCCGAATCCTGTCATACATCATATTCGACATTTCACTGATATGCGCCTATGCTCTTCGGAAGAAAAATTATCCAATTCTAACATAGCGAGATGGAAGACATGTTTTGTCAAAAGCTTGACTATAAAAGCTGAAATCAAGAAAGACACCGAAGTAACTTTCTACTAGATTTACACTCTTCAATCCAAGATCTCTGGTAACCGACTTTTACGGAATTGTGACAAGGCTTTTCAAGCTCCCCTCGTAATAACACCGAATAATGAATACGTTCTCGATAATGTCCTCACACGATTGCGATCGACCGTAACATGTGCAGTGTTGCATAAAATGGAAATGGATTTGCGGACAAATAAAAGAGGGTAAACGCAGTTCGCGTATATGAATAATTTTTGGGGGCTGACTCGAAAATTCTACGAGAAAAACCTTTGCCTCACAGCAAGTCCGATATCGGAACATACTCATATAAGATCGAAAGAGATAATGTAGCAGATGGCAGAGCCAAAACTCAAATCAATGTTGATTCAATGGCTATCCAAATATGGTATTCAAAACTGAAATGCTTGGATCTGAGCTATTTGGCTTCAGAATGAGGTGATCCACCATAGAATACCAATTCTACCTACACCAAACTTTGGAAAATATACGTGGGAAAAGAATCTACACAAATCACCTTTACGTCGGTAATCCACATCGGCCGAGTTCTGTTTTCTTGAGAGTAGATAAGAAGCAAGACAAAGGAATATGGTAGTGAATGAGAGCAAGCAACGCATTCATGAATCCTCTTTCAAAACTGAATGCCGGATCGCCGTCGGTTAGTTTTATGCTAAGCCTTTCCGGCAGGTCTTCGTGATTTCTCCTGTTTTTCCCGGTAAAAGTTTTTTATCGCTGTAGCCGGTGAAGAATTTGTCAGCTCAATTGAGAAGTGTTAAATTACGAATGAACTTTTTTCACCAATTGAGGAAGCTTAGTTTTAATTACGCTTACACTATTTCATTGCACATTTGACTTTCTATAATTTCTTATTGTCTTTTTCTACTTGAACTGATGCTACTTGCAACACTCGCGTACATCTTGTCCACTCCTTGCAATTCACTTTACATACGCAGACAATGTTCTCTTAATTAAATCGCCATTAACAGGTACTACAGCTTAGATGAGGCATTTGCAACAACAACAACAACAACAGCAACAATTGCAGCAGTGACAACAGCAATATCTATAAGACCTGTTCAGCAACCAAATTTTGTCTACTAAATGTCGTTCGACAGCCACTGCCTCTTCGTTGCATCGCACATAATTTATGGCGCGCATGCGTTTTGTTGCATGCCACATGCAGCAAAATGACTGAGACGTAAATAATGCTAGTACATATACATACACACACAGATGTACATACATATATGTTAAGTCATTTGGCAAAAAAAAAGATCCATTTGGAAACAGCAAAAACATGCAACTTGAATTATGTCGTTATCCTGCCTATTTGTGCGGCAACAATATATAGCAATTGGCCGTGCCTCAAGTTTCGCCGCAACCATCGCCACTGTTGATAGTAAATGCTGCAATTAAAATGTGCATCATTCACAATTAAGCGTTGCACTCGCAAAAAACGGCCAGCGCCAAGTTCAAACCAGCAACAACTTGCAACATATTGACCGCATTAAGCGCTGCGTATGCGTACATCATAATTCTGACAGCTTTATGCGCAAGTGCGGCACAAATGAGAGCTGCCGATGCTGTCTGCTTCTCCATGGCAGGGCAGGGCGGTCGTTGCAGCATGCGCTCGACCACGCCCACTTAAGCGTAGTAATTGAATAGCACAGTAATATAGTACACTGTGTGGCAGACGAAGCGGAAAAAAAGCGAAAAAATGTAAAAGAAGAAAATCAAAAATTTATGTTATGTGGCAACCACGAGTGGCAGTAGGCACAGCAAATGGCCTCCAAGTGGCAGAGACGACCGGCCAGCTGTCAGACAGGTAGATACGTTAATATGTACGTGCTTACTGTGCAACGCTGTGTGTGGCATAAATGTTGCGGAAAGGCGAGTAATGATTTCATGGCTGTACTACAGCGTTCACTCTTAATAGTTATTGTTGTTGTTGCTGCTGCTATTATCAACATAGTCGTGGTACGTTTTATTGTTGCTGCTGCCACCATCGTCGCTGCTTCGCGCTGCTCATATGCCCATGGTTTATAGTTATCAGGAACTCCTAATTGTAGGTTGCCTACGCGCTTGCCGCATTCCCTTGCCCACCCCGCTGCCCCAGAGCTGATGTACTGTGTCTGTGCTTAGTGCAGCTGGCACGTATGTGGCTCATATGGAGGCAATTTCGTTGGTTGCTTAGTTAGTCTGTAATTTTGCGTGCCACATGCGTTGCATTTAAATTTATGTACACAGGCAATAAAGTTCATAATTTAAATTCAATCGTAAGTACAAGTTTATTTAGGTTGAAGACCTGAAGACTCTGCGCGCTACTCAAAACGCTCATGTACTTATTATAATCAATATTTATTTACTTATATATTTCCCTTAAATATTTATTATCGTTTTTGCTTTGGCCTTGACCTTCGAGCGAACAAATGAAAAATCTGAAAAGTTACTTCCTCGCGAGAGAAACGGCATAAGTTGTAAATCTTTAATTTTAACGAAAATGCTTTCTAGGTATATTCAAATCTCACAAATAATATATCTTAAATTTAAAAGTCTAGAATTTAAATTCTTAAGTTTTTTCACTAAAAATGAGATAACATAACATTATAAAATTTTTCTGATTTGTGGCTGGCTACAATTAGTAGACAAAGAATGCATTATCTTACACAAATTATTACAATACTATGTAGCATCACAAGGTGAGAGTAGGATAAATATGTCTAAGAATAGATACAGCGTCCACGACGAAAGATATCCAAATGGCTTGAGGCTGATCGACCTCGTCGTAGAACGAAATATGGTTGTCTATACGAGGTGTGACAATTAAGTAATGAGACTGGTTCCGTAGTCCCCTTGGGCAGCTATAAAGCGATTCCAGCGCGTTATCCATGCTTCGTAACATTACTAGAACGCTGAGCGGAAATTCTTTATGGACGATTCCACGGCTATAAAAAAAAGCAATAATCATCGTTTTCACCTTCGATTTGCTCATGCGAGCTTTACTTAAACTTAAACTCTTTATGCCATCGAAACACGAGCGCACTATCACCATGCGCTTTTACAATTTTAGCGTATGTTTTCAAAGCTGTTTCGCCCCATTTGGCGCAAAATTTTATCGCGACGCGTTGCTCCTTCGTTTTTCCATTTTCGTGGCGAGCACACGACACAGCGGGCGAACTAAACAAACTAGAGCAATGGCAAATATATCAATGGAGAAGAGATGGATGCCGGGAGAAGGAAAAGGGAATTTCAAGGTCCCAGGGTTACCATAATCACGGCAATATAATCAGTCTCATTACTTAATTGTCACACCTCGTCGTTTCCAGTCGAAGAAAATTCACCAAGCCAGCTGTCTCCAGATCACATCAATCAGTGATCTAGATGTTTATCACAGAACGCCTGTTAACAAACACAAGGAAGGGTCGACGTCGATAAGCTACTATCACAACAAACAGATGAACGGTTTTATACACTACATACCTGCTCTCTGAGAGCAGTCATTAGCAATTCGATATAAGGGAACTAGAGCATGCTCTTTTAGGACCCAGAGAGGCGATCTAGTGATCGATGCACAGAGTATACAAAGTTTAAGGACAGTGAAAATGGTACACCTGAAGATGGCGAGCCCGAAACCCAATCGATGATGACGGAAAAGACGTTCCATTACCCAACTTTGAATAGCGACTGTTAAAAATCGATACACATCACCTTTTCTTCGACAGCTCACTCCATACTGCCTCTACGCTACAATGTCTGAATTTGGAATTCCAGCAAATCATATATGGCTTCTGTATGGGTCTGTTGGTGATGAGGACTTCATGAAAAATCTCCTGTCATCAAATAAACAGTCATCGCTTTCGCGGCTCGGTTTCCACGTCACTCTTGACAGTCATATTAGGTCAAGTAATCAGTTCGTTCGGTTTTTTATTGATTTTTCAAAATATGATAACTTTGTGTACATTTGTCCGATTTAAGTCAAATATGTGCCATTTTGTTGATAAACTTGTTGTCAACGAGATGCCATATAACATCTATGTCATTATACCCCTCTCGTTGAAGGCTGTGTCCCTATTGGCCAAAAACTCGGAGCGCCAATTTTCACAGGCCTCTCTTGAGGCCATCTTCTCACCATTAAGCACGTTCGCTATGGACAGGAAAAGATAGTAATCACTTGGTGCCAGGTCTGGACTATAAGGTGAGTGCAATAGGACCTCGTATCCGAGCTCCTAGAGCTTCTGGCGCGTCACCAAAGACGTGTGTGGCCTGGCGTTGTTCTGATGGAACACAATTCGGCCTCTGTTGATCAAAGATGGCCTCTTCTGGATGAGTGCTGCCTTCAAGCGGACCAGCTGTTGGTAGTAGAGAGCCGAATTGAGCGTTTGGCCATAGGGGAGCAGCTCGTAGTAGATGATTCCTTGCCAATCCCACCAAACACACAGCAAAACCTTCCTGGCGTCAATCCTGGCTTGACCACCGTTTCCGCCGGCTCACCGCGTTTCGAACACGACCGATTTCACTCGACGTTATCGTAAGTGATCCACTTTTCATCGCCAGTCACAAAACGCTTCAGAAATGGGTCGATTTTGTTGCGATTCAACAGCGATTCGCAGATGGAAATTCGGTCCATCATGTTTTTTTGTGTTAGTTCGTGTGACTCCCAAATATCGAGCTTCTTTATGAATCCAAGATTATGCAAATGGTTCCAAATGGTTTTCTGACTTATCTTTAGTTCCTCAGCAATTAAATAAGTGCTCACGTGACGGTCTGTTTCCACGCATCTTTGAGATCGAAATTACCTCAACGTACTGAGTCAATCAATCGAAAAACTGTCAAAGACAAACTTATAGCGCGAATAAACAAGTTTTTAGTGCCGTATAGTATAACATGATGCGACAAGTAACACTAGTACTAGAACGAACTGATTAATTGACCTAATAACTTTGCAGTCGGAGATGATTTCGTCTAGTGGCAGCCTTGGAAGCCAACGCAAGATCACTTTTGCTATCCTGCTTTATGGTGTAGAAGCGTGGATGATGTCCACATCTGTTGAGGCAGCAAAGAGTTATACGATGACATTGATGTAATTCTCCGAATGTAGAGCCAGCGGCGTTCATTGGGTTCAATAATATTGTGGTAAAGACAGTATCATCATCGAAGCGCAGATGTACTGCCCGATCGAGGATTACTTCGGCTATCGGCTTCTCAACCAAAATTCATCAATTCCGAGACCTTCGCTCATTATCGTCATCAGAAGCGATGAAAGTTGCTTATTTTCTAGACGCTTAATGTCTTTTAATCGCCTCAAGATTATCGGTGATTTTATATCAACAACAAAATTCTTGTGAACAATTATAACAATTTTTTTTTTATTTTATTTATTTTTGTAGATCTTATATGGGATAACAGAAACATACCAACAATTTTCTGTTTTTCTGTAAGACTAATTTGCACTCAGCAACTGTAAATGCAACACTGCTCCCTTCAACTGTTATCGATTGTCCAAAATATTGAAGATTGTTGTGATGATTAGTTTGATGACCTGAAGGTTGTCGTCATACTACCCCTGGTTGAAGTGGATGAAATGACGGACTTAAAAATTCGTCCCAATGACGATATGAGCGTTCGGCCATTTTCTGATGTAACTGGTCCAGTGAGATTTCAATGTGCATTTGATAACGTCGAGGAAAATCATTCTTTTCCAACCACATCTCGCTCAGAGAAAACAGTCAATCTGAGGCCACTAAATTATAGCAAAATAGTTAAACAATTTTTTTTTAATTCCACCGTTTATAAATCGATTTTTTAAAGAAACTTTGAGAAATTTTTAATACTTACCACCAGTATGTGTTGCAAATAGATAAGCAAACTCTTCACCGCTAACACTTTTTTCCAAAAAATTCAAATTCTCTGCAGTTTTATTTTCTTTAAACTATAAAAATTTCGTCGAAAAAAAAACGAAAAAAAACAGCAACAATTTTGCAACGGCAACACGTGCACACGATGCAATGACAGCTCCAAGCAAAATTTAAGCCAACTTTACGCATTGCCGGTAAGGTTTTTTGCACTTTTCTCAATTTTCCCCTCCCACAACAACTACAAATGCCCGAAATATGCGCACAACTCCAAACTATGCACTTCAGAAACTTCAAAAAGCAGCTCAATAAGCAAAACAGCAAACTTCAACTTGAAATTTAGCAGTTGCAATACAAAATTTGCTTTGCTGCATAATGATGAGTATGTTGTTCATGTTGTTGGTGTTGCTTTTTTCTTTCGACTCGCAAAGCCAAACAAAAACTGCTGGCGGCCAAAAGTCAAGAGGCAAGCGCAATAGACGCAGCAACACTACAAATAATTGTAGCGGCACAACAACATAAGAGTGGCATTCTTACACGCCGCGCCACTGTGGCAGCTACCAAACGAAGTCCCAGTGCTGCAGTACATACGAGTACTCGCGAAGCGTTGACTTTTGCGAACACAACAAAAACGCTTGCAGCCAATTTTCTTGTGCGTAGCTTGTTAAGACTTGAGCGCTGTTTTTATATTTGTTGTTTTTTTTTTGTTGTCTTGTGCTTTCTCATGTCGAAGTTTGTCCGCCGGACCGCTGTGGGCGGGTGTTTGTTGGGGCGCGCACACTTTGCTGTTATAATAACTCGCAATTAGAAAAGTTTGCGACAAGAAAAATGCTTTTGCCAGCAACAAAAGTATGCTGCGGCTGGCGTTTTTCCTTAGCCCGAAGTGTGCTCCTTAAGAAAATTTTTCAACTCAGACTTTTCAGCGCGCCCAGAGAGGGAGACGTTGCTTACCTGGGGCTGCGGATGCGTTGTTGGTTGTTGTTGTTTTAGCTCGCCAAAATGCGCATACGCGCAACAAATAATATTTGGCCGAAAACTTTGCAGACTAATTGCAAGCAATATTCAATTCAATTTCGAAAACATTGCGCGTAGATTTTCCAAACTTACGAAGAGCTCTGGGGGGATTTTTATTTTGTGAAAGCGTTTAAGCAAAAACAAATGCAAAACAGAATTTTATTGAATTAAAGAAGCAAAAAGTGAACACAAACTTCGAGACACAAGCCAAAGATGATTTTTAAATATTATTTCTTCAAAAATTTCCCCACCAAAACTCCTTCTCTTATTTCGCGTTAATGTAACCGCTGAAATTTCCCATCAAATTTTTGCCTACGCGTACTTTAATGGCGTCGTCAACTTAATGCAAACATAGCAAAACTTTTCGTGCAACGAACTCACTTTATTCTCGGCATTTTCATTCACCCGTCCTTTCTTCGCTTGCTCGGTCGGCTGGTCTCTGTCGCTTTCTTGCCTTCACATCAGTTACAAGGCCATTGCCACTGCCACGGCTGACCCCACCACATTTACCATAGTCGCATTCTGCCGTTGCTGCTGTTGCTGCTGCTGCTGCAAACAGCATTGTGGCATCAACATAATGGCGCCGGAAGCGGATGTGCCTAATATGTTTAGTTGTACTTACATTGTGTACTGATTTTGAGTAATTACGCTGCGTCATTCGTGTAAGGGCTGCCAGATGCAGCAAGGGATGAATTTGCAGACTTAGATAAGGAGAACGGCAGACCTAAGCTGATCACTTTAAGAGCAATTTGATCTACTACAAAGATATGGACTACGGAATCGTCGAACATAAATCGACCCTAAGCACAAGTACTGGAACAAATTCGATGGTGAGTCACGCCTTTCGATAGAGACGAGAACATTCTTGAAAATACAAGGAAGCTTTCACCTGTAAAAAGGAAGAGGAGCAGTAAGTAAAGAGGAATAATATTTAAACTAAATGAAAGTCTTTCGAAGTTGATGGTTTTTCATCGTACATTATACCTACCAGGGGCCTGGGATTTTAAAATATTTCACTAGAAAATGATTAAACCCCCTTTCATACGAGCTCTGCGATATTCTTTTTTAGACCTTTTGATGATGCACAGGATGTTTATGGTTTACAGAGAAGGTTTAACTCAGACAATGGACTCCTTGGGTGAAACCTCCTCGCACGGTACGCAAAATTCCTAAAGAACAGAGTATAAGAAAAGCTTCAAATATCATGCTGACTGAGGCTTTTACCGTTATTTATCTCATTACGCGAACAAGAACGGGGAACGAATACTTATTTCCAGTAAAAATACCGGATCAGTAAGGTCCTCCAGAACTTCAAGAAGCACTTCGAGGAAAATGTAAAGCATTCCTGCGGGTTTTTATAGTCTTCGCCCAAATCAGAAATAATCAGGAAGTCTGATTAGAAATCTTCAAATCCCTAAAGTACACCGAGAGAATTGAGCTTGCTGCAGCTTATTGTGCAATGCTAAGATTAGAAGAAAAAGAGCAATTAAAGGAACGGCTATTGATCTGTGCACTAAACACTTCGTACTGAAGAAAGATTTTTCACAAATGCGTAAATAATAATATAGTCTCCGATCACTCTTTTAAGTCCTCATAGTGCTCATATAGAGGTGGTTTGGTTATTGGTTGGTTGGTTGAAGTGGTTGCTGGGCATCAGCACACCTAGGCCCAAGGCGGGCCCATTGTGATACCACTGAGGATCCTAATGACCCCTACCCGCTAATCAAACCAGTGACTGGAGTTAAAAAAACTGAGCAGTCGCCGCATCTTGGTCCCCGCTATCTCGCTCAGGTCTCTAAAGTTTGCCAACCCCAGAGACATTAACTTACTCCTCCAAAATTCGGGGCATACGCATAGAAAGTACCTTAAGGTTTCAGGTTCTTCTTCTTTTCTGCAACTTCTGCAGAAATCATTTGATGTAGATATCTCTTTTCTTTACAGCTCGATGAGACACGTTACCTTCTTCCGTTCCATTCTGGCCACAATGTCTTAGTCACGTTACATGTAATTAGACTTCTCCACCTTAAGTTAGCACCTTTAGCGAATAACTTTCTTATATTGAGCTTGCAAGTGAAGAGCGGCATGCCCAGACTCTTCCATGATAGCGAAAGGGGAAGGAAAGTGCCCTTTCTTGCAAGCTCGTCCGCCATCTCATTACTCGGTATATTATTATGTCCAGGTACCCATACCAGGTTCAGAAAAAACTGCTTGGCCATCGCGTTAAGCGATCTGCGGCAGTCCTCTACGGTTTCAGATTTTATTGGTACACACTCCAGGGCTCGTAATGCAGCCTGGCTATCCGAAGAGATATGGATACGATTATCCGAGACTAACCTTTTGCTGAGACAGTTGACAGCTTCTTTTATAGCAACCAACTCCGCTTGAAAAACAGTACAGTGATTCGGTAAGCGAAAGGGTTTGATCTGAGTAGACTCCTCCACCAACCCTGTTATCAAGTTTTGACCCATCCGGCACTTGGTTGTTTGGATATGTTGCATAAATTATTTATTTTCTACCGGAAGGCAGATGCTGAAAGACCGGTTGGAAAGAGAATAATTTTTTTATGCTGTACTCAGGTTATTTACATAGGTAAATCGCTGGAAGTACGAGCCGAAATTGAGATCCCTGATAGGTCCGTATGAACTAAGGAGGAGTGAAAAGCTAACAACTTAATTTAGGGAAATGTGGTTATTGCTGTGGTAGCAGCTGTACTGGACGCATATTGAACTATATCATGCAAAATGAGAGTGAAAAGATCTTAATTTCAATCGAAACCCTGCTATAGAGCACTTCTAAAAATTTCGAAAATGGCGACAAAAACTGTGATTTTCTTATGTTGTGTGAACACAGTCGGGGTTATGAGGAAAAGGAATGCAACATCGAACCTTTATGTACAAACAAAAAATAATTTTAATAGACCAAAGAAACTAACCAAAGATATTTACACTAACTCAAAGGATCACCAAACTTTTCTTATTTTTATAAATTTCACAGAAATATACAAGGGATATTCTCTTTTGAACTGAGTACGGAACATACTTCTCTAAGAGCGAACAAATATTAATAATCCTTCTGCAGTTAAAGAAGCTATTTTTTTTACTTCAATCAGTCACCATAAATGGCAACCCTTTTCTATTGTGTCTATCATTTTACCACCAGAGAACGGAATATACTAAAACCCAAGTTACAAAATAAACTTGAACAGACAAATGTTTGCTGCTCAATACCCGCAGTCACATAAATAGTTGCTACATACATACCTATAGTACATTTACAGCGACATCCAGTCAAAAAGGATAAATCAGCCATGACGCAGGCCAAACCAACGAGAGAGATGACTGCATTTCTATTTTGATCTTTAATTTTTCCACAATTCTTTTTTTTTACGAATTGCACCACAACACGGCCAAACGAAAATTCGCGAAACGAAGTGAACAGACTGTGCCGCTGAAAGTTTGAAGACTTCTTCTGTATGTGTCTAGACATTGAACTGATTTTTTCTTCTGACAAAGAGCGCCGTCAGTGTGAAGCTACATTCAAACGAGTGGACAAACATACATTATCTTTATTGTTGCTTATCATCGACAATATCAACAGCAGTAGACGGCGCAGCGGTGGCCAGGCGCAGAAGTGAATAAGGAATCAGCTGCTGCCGAATTGCTGCGCTTGCTGATCTTTAGGGAATTCGGACTAATGGTTTGATGACTTGATTGCTTGCCTTGTGTTTGTTGTGTTGTTGTTTTTGCTTTTTCTTTGCATGTTTCTCTTAGTATATTCACACGTTTCCCTCGCCCTTCCCCCTATCTCTCGTTTTGTTAGCGAATTTTTTGATTTGTCTTCGCTTATTTGCTTTGCTTCGCATTTAGTCCTTTCTTTTCTTTCATAAATAAAAAATTTAGAAACGAAATTAATAAAAAAGAGAAAAAAATATTTAGAGCAAGCATAAAATACTCGTCAAGTTTTGGCGAAAAGGGGGGGGGGCAAATCATGTAATGCAAAATAATAAAATCGAAAAAGAAAATGAAATCCCGCGTGGCAGCAACAGTGCTGAGGTATCGTAGCAGCTCATCTTAATTGAAAATTGACTGAGCTTGAATTTCGACAGATGCGTTGTTGGCCTGAAAGAATGTTGTATTGTTTGCAGTTGCTAACCTTGTTGTTGTTGTTGTTGTTAACTGTTGAAGTTGAGTGAATATTGCGGTTGCCCTTGTTTCCTGCGCTCACCTTGCCACATATTTTATTTACATATTTATATGCATGCTTTTGTGTGCTTCTTGTGTACGGGTTCGCCCACCCATCCGTCTCTGTGTGTGTGTGTGTATTGGTGTGTTTGTGTATCGAGTTGTATCCTTTTGCATCCTTGATTGCTTCAACTTTAGTGTTTTTCTTTAATAATTTATATTTTATTTACTTTAATGTTTTATTTTTCTTTACGTAAATAATGGAAGCAACTTTGCCAATTCAACATGTTGTTGTAAAATCAACAACAATTATAACAACAATACTGACAGCAAATGTGAGTGAATGTGGTAAAGCAACAATAACAAGGGTTAAGTGTAGAACAAGCGACATTGCTTTTGTAGTGAGTCTTCTTCGTATCCCTCCGCTGCTTTTGTCTCCATAGTGGAAGAATACTTGTTGTTGTTGTTGCCGAAGTCATATTTTATGTACTTACTTATCAAATGTTGTTTGCTTTTGTTGATATTTCGTCACTTTAATTCAGGAGTTTCACGTTGAATTTTGATTGCTGATTGAGATAAACAACTATACACTACAGACCCTGTAGGAAATAAGATTCGTTATTTATATACATATAATATATAAAGACACAACTATGCGTCTTAGAACTCCGAAGCTACTTAATCGATTTTTTTCAAATTTTTAGATTAGCTTGAAACCCTGAGAATATTCCTGTGAAGTTTGGTTATTCTTAAAAGAGTTGCCATCTACCAGTAAAATATAATTCACAAAAAATCGGATTTATTGCTTGTTTTATTTGATATTTGGTATACGGGAAATTAACCTGAAACAGATTTATACAAAAAAATCTTGCTTATGATTTGATTTACTTGACATTCCATAATGTGATCGCTTTCCACCTGGTCCTTTTAACGGCAAGGAGGTCTTCATCTTCTTCTGCTTCCACCATTCGTATAACTCGTCCACCCTATCGTTGTCTTCTCTAAGGTATACGCTGCTGCCGAAGCAAAAATAACTATAAACAGCTCGCAAAACTTTCCTCCAGAAGACTCCCAACGCCGACTCATCAGATATTGATATCGTCCACGCTTCTGCGCCATATAGTAGGACCGGAATGATCAGCGACTTGTAGAGCTTGGATTTCGTTCGCCGAGAGAGGACTTTACTTTTCAATTGCCTACTCAGTCCAAAGTAGTACCTGTTGGCAAGAGTGATTATGTGTTTGATTTCCAGGCTGACATTGTTGTTGGTGTTAATATTGGTTCCAAGATAGATGAAGTTATCTCCGACCTCGAAGTTATGACTGTCAATAGTGACGTGGGAGCCGAGTCGCGAATGCGATTATCCTCGTAAAAAACCGGACAAAAACGCGTCCTTATCAAGTCTGGAGAAAGCAGGACTCACGCCGTGGTTGTTCAATAATGTCAATATTATCGGCTTCTAGAAGATTGTACCTTTTCTATTCAGCTCTTCTGAAACCTCGTTTGGTATCGAACGGCTCGGAGAGGTCCTTCCGATTCTGGCGGAGTTTTTAGTGTTGCTAAAGGTCAGTTTACACAGCCGTATAGTACAGCGGCGTAAAGGCAGCTCCTTCTCGGGCTGTCGAAAGCTGCTGCTGACTACAACAATTTTCGGCCGAGCTCCATCCGTAATTTGTTTTGTGTATCATGATGATATCCCAACAAGTGGAGGAGAAAAACAGTTCATTCTAAGCCGCCTCCGAAAGGGCGATGTCTTTTTGTTGGTATTCCCAATTGACACCGAACGGTGAAGAGAAGGATCGCCTGGCATGCTAATGCTGATTCGGCTGTAATCGCGTAGACAGTGTCGACGCCAATCAAGAAGAGAAAAAAGGACGCTTTAACCATTTGCATACGGAAAGTAGTACTTTACTTAGGATAAGAGATAAGAAGTCTCAAATGATATATTGCCATAAGTTTTCCTATATTTATTTTTTGTTTTCTTCTACGCAAACAATTTTAAAATCTTTTTACTGGTTTCCTTTATTTACATCTACCGAATTGCTGCTTTTATTTGTTTAATTTTTTACCTGAACATTTTATACGTGGTATCACATATCTATATTTATATGTATATATTTATAAATATATAATACGTATTGTAAGTAACAACCTCTATTTTTAATTTTTGATGAAATACCATTTGCTTATTTATTTCTGTTTCTGTTACAC
This sequence comes from Ceratitis rosa, assembly GCA_037013455.1. Taxonomy (NCBI): domain Eukaryota; kingdom Metazoa; phylum Arthropoda; class Insecta; order Diptera; family Tephritidae; genus Ceratitis; species Ceratitis rosa. The sequence continues at coordinate 6,296,371 of JAWMAG010000008.1, read as the reverse complement.
TCTGTACTGTTATTTCATATTCATTCGTGTTTTTTTTTTGCTCGCAGTCTGGCGAGTTGTTATTTAGCTTTGCACATTTTCATTTAAAATTTCGGCCCTCAGGATTACTTACCTCACATGATTATTCCGGGAAGAAGTGTGGGACGGTGAAGTGGGGCTGATGCTGACGCTGGCGCTGTCAAATCGTACTATGCTCCAGTGCGCATTTAGCTGCAGCACATGCGGGATTTCCAGAAACCGCACACACGAACTGCGAACTGTGTGCGCCAAAGCAAAAAGGATAATGAATTTTTAGTTATTGAATTATTAAAATGTGTTGTTGAATTGAAATACACACAGATGTATATACTCCTGCCACTACTGATGTTTTGCTACTTTGCTTGTGGGTTGTATAAGGTACATACATATGTACATCTGTATATATATGTATGGTATATATATTAAAACATATGTGTAAGCGCTTTCCCACATATGTGACCTCACAGACCCCACACATTCAAAGTTATTTGGTTTTTTAATAAAAAAAAAATCACCACAAATCAGGCAAGAGAGCGAACTCACCCAAGCGACAACCCTTGAAACCCACACCAACACATACATGCATACATCTTATGTGACCATCCATCCATCACCACCGCCACCACAACTCCTTTGCATATCCCGGTTTACCTGCGCCACACAGTCCCACATGTCCGTTTGGGATTTTCACCGGAATACCGGAAATTAACTCGATGAACTTTTTCAAAGTTTCATACTACAAATGTGCGATTGGTTAATGAGTTGATGGGTTCAGCTTGGTTGGTCCGTCCGTTGGTTGGTTGGTTGGTTGGTTAGCCAGCTGTTGTGCGCGAGTCCCAGATCCATCAGGCGTGGCCGGTGCTCGTATGCTGTGTGTTGTATTGGAATTACGGTAAATAGTAATGGTGCAAGGAGATTGCTGGCGGAATTAATTGCTGTGTTGTTGCTTTAGCAAATGAATATGCGTCGCTCTGCTCGCTGCTCTCAACATTGGCATTTGCATATGCAAATGAGGCTTGAGTTAAGTGCTCAGCGCGTAGGTGGCGCACGGCGGCCGGTTGGACCTTCGTGATGGGTATGTACGAGTAGGTAATAATACAGCATCCGGAATTGTAAATTAGGTGCAATTGAAGCGGAAGAATTAGCGCTAAAAGCTAAGTGGCTAACATGTTATGGATATGTAGTGAGAGCTGGCGTATAATGCTATTTTTAATTTTTTGAATTAGCCATATAACTGTAGAGTGAAGTAGAGTGCCTGAGGCATACAAAAAAATCCTAGATGTAAAAATTCATGTTTGAGAAAAATTTACAACTCATTTCACTACTACTAAAAAATTTATTATTAAAAGCATTCGGATGAAATTTTCTTCTCTAGACTGGCCACCATACCATGGAAGCAAAATAAGCGGACAGAGCTAACTCGATGGCTGCCATTACTGTTGAGCTTTATGCTCCTATATTAAAGCTTTTAACCCAAAAAAGCTATGAGTACGCAGCTTTGCGGTTCCCTAAATTTAGTCGTTGTCCTACCATAGAAGAACTACTTAATCGAAATATTACGTGATTACTAGTAGGCTGAATTATCGATTAACTGAGATTAGGTGGCTTTTAGTAATAACTGTAAATTCTACACTTAGTCTTTCCAATGGAGATTTTACTCTCACTAGCGACTACTTCAATGAATATTTTCGAAATTGTAGAATGCTTTTCGGCTTTTCAAAAACTCCGATGATTTATTTGCTGTAGTACTTCAATGTCTTTCCACCGCCTGCAGTAATTGCCATTGCCGAAGAGCAAAGAATCATGAAGATTCTATGTAAGCTTTATCTATAAATTTCTTTGTGTCTGACTCGTTGGATGCCTCAGGACTATATATCAAAACAAGAACAAGATGATCAAAGCTTACGTTGAGAATTCGGGCTCACCATTAGCGGATATTGCATTATCACTGCCACTTAGCGGGATCTTTAAAATCAGTACCACAGTGGCAATACTTTTCCACAGAATTTCCGGGCATAACCCCTGATGACCAGTTTCTCAAGCTCATAGTACTCGCACATTTCTGTTTCTGTTTCAGCTGTCAGAATATGAGTCTTCAGACAAGCATATTTCGGGCCTCGGCAAAGTCGCTCAGACGGAACCCGTTTGGGAATGTTTTGTCATAGGTACTGAATTTTCTGACTGTTGTGTGAGAATACGATAAAATCGCTGTAGCCAAGTTTTGACATATTGGCAGTGGCAGCACTCGAAAGTATTCCACAGGCGTGCTTCTCTTCCATCGAGGCATGTGTGTAAATAAGCGACACGTTAAAAAACTTCGACTTCATGCGTATTCTGGCGAGAAATTTATCTACCAGAATGAGTTCCCAGATAAGGCGATTGAGCCTCTAGGCTCCCTTGAATGGCCGCTGTAATAGATCTCAGAAGAACCCACCTTATTCTGTACTTGTCCCGTCTATCGCTCTTCTTGGACGGTGGTATTGTCAGCTTTGAGTTGTACGAGAACATCAGCCAACTGGGCAGCTACCCAATTGAGGGCTTGGATATTCCAGAAGCATGTCCTCAAAGTGTGATCCTGAAACCTTTTGTATTGGTCTTAATCAGAAGAACGGTCCTCGGTTTTTTGAGTGTGCCAGCTTTTTATATGGGGGTTCGCCTCTTCACTTTAGCCCATCCCCAGAGGATATGATCTAAGACCGCGAGTCGTGAACTACTTGAACCTTTTGTGAATAAATCGTCTCTGGTCACCCTTGGTCTCATATGTGCCATATTCTGAGTTTTCGAAAAGGAATTTCCTCTACAGTTTGAGTATTTATTTTATAACAATTACAGCGCACTAATTCCCTATTTCACACATGTTTCACCATAAGCAACCATATTAGCAGCTCATCCCCAACAAATTTCAAATGCGTCAGAGCCAACAATAAACGGTTGTATTACCGTTTTAACTGCGGCAACGTCTGCCACAAATAATTTTGTAATAAACACTCGCAAGTGCCACAGGCGCCCACCGTCTCCATCATGCTCATGAAATAATGCTGACGATTTACGCTACACGCATAGGTAATTGGAGTGTCTGGAGCCAACTTCAAAGCTTCCCGACGTTGCAGCTGAAATGACAACCGAAAATTCCGACAACGTAATGAATTATGTGCAGCGACGAGAGGGAGCACACACAAGCCGAACTGCAGCTGAAACTGAAACCGAAACTGAAGCTGAAATGAAGATGCCGCATATTGAGCAATGCAGGATGTTGCAAGAATGAGTGGCATGGATCGTTTTTAGAAATGGCTTTAGAGGAGATTTTCAAGCTGTCAGTAGAAGCACAAGCACGAGGATGAAAGGAACTGATACTCCTTTTTCTACTTTCAACACATTTCGCTGCTGTTGTTTTTGCGCCGAATTTCTGACACATTCAAGGGCAAGTGGGTGGCAGAGTACAATGAGTTTAGCTTGCACTCATTCAATGTGATGCCACTCCATGCAAACCGTTAGCACCTCATTGTCTTAGCTAAATTGTGGAGCTGCTGCTGCTGCTGCTGATGTCTAAACTGAAATACAGCAGCGCAGACAGCCAGCCAGGAGCATCATCTTGGAGCTTGGCGTGTCTGCTGGTGTGAATGGCTGCGTTGATGAGGCGACGAAGGCGGCCAAGAGCGTGCGGTGAGCAAGAAGTCGACAATGTTTTCTGATAAAACAATCTGCGATAAAATTTACAAGGATTAACGTGCGGATTTTCTAAAGTGTTTCTTGGGCTTCCGATGTCAGTGTGCTGCTGTTCTACACTGCTGATACTCTTGTTGTTGTTGTTGTTGTTGTTGCTGCTGCTGTTGCTGTTGTTGTTGTTGTTGCAAACGTTGCGTGCCTTTGATGTGCGCTGACAAGCCAATGTCTGCGGATCAAGTGCTGCAAGACCAACAACAAGCGCAACAATTATAATAAGTACAAAAACAATGGGAGTAACTCGCTGGGTATTGGTGTTGTAAAGAGATCGTCGTCATCACATATTCATTGCTGTTGCTGCTCAATGTTATTGTTCGTGTTGCTGCTGTTGCTGGCGTTTATGCCGTCAAGTTGCCAGAAATTTTAAGCTCTAACTGAAAAATGAAATTTGCCACTCCTACACTTCTGCTACTGCTGCTTCTTCTTCTTCTTCTTCTTCTACCCATCACATCATTTTTTAAATGATTTATTTCTTGTATTTAGTTTGGCGAAGCATGATGAAATAATGCAATAAATTCCAAAGACGATGACTGCCTGAATGACTGACTGGATGACTTGTAAGCGTCTACTGAAGGCTTGACGAAATGACTGGAATTAGTTTGGTATTATATGTTGTAGAGGTGGGAGATTTCAGAGTGTATTCGTTTAGCTTAAGGGTTTTGGCATTTCGGGCATTTTTTGGTAGCTCATTTTACGTAAAGTTGTTGTTAGTGTTGTTGCTGTAAACTTATGGGTGGCTACTGCCACTTCCATAAGATTACATGAGTTAACACAATGCAAACTCAACTTTTATACTTTTGTTGTTGTTCTTATTACTATGAATTAGTTTGGCATTTCTTATAAGCGTTTTTAGTTTATTTATTTATTTATTTGTTTGTTTTTGTATGAAGGGATTTATGCATTGAGAAATCTAAGTTATTTTTTGGGGATTAAAAATTGTCAAGGGAAAAGGAGAAAAATATAATCTTCTTCGATCAGAATCTGTTTTCATGTTTTTCTACAGCTGTATAAATTTCATTGAAATCTTCTAAGAGGTATTCAAACTTCAGATCAAAAAACTAAGGGCCTTTTTGTTGACAGTATATAACCTGAAAAAAAATTTTGAAGTCTTATGTTTTCTGAAAGGGCAAAAAGAAAAAATAAATTAAAATTTTAAAAAAATTCCATGGCTAGTTCGTTGTTATTTTGTATGGATGGTAAATAAGAAAGTATCTGCTTATTAGGTTAAGTAAAAAGTTCGTTCGGTTTTTAACTGATTTTTCAAAATATGATAACTTTGTGCACATCTGTCCGATTTAAGTTAAATACGCGCCGATTTGTTTGTAAACTTGTTGCCAACGAGACGCCAAATTCATTGTACCCCTCTCGTAGAAGGCTGCGTCCCTATTGGCAAAAAACTGGGAGAGCCAATTTTCACAGGCCTCTTTTTAGGCCAACTTCTCACCATTAAGTGCGTTCGCCCTGAAAGAAAGGAAAAAATGGTAATCACTTGGTGCCACGTCTGGACTATTAGATGGGTGCGTTAGGACCTCCCACCCGAGCTCCTGGAGCTTCTGGCGCGTCACCAAAGACGTGTGTGGCCTGGCGTTGCCCTGATGGAACACAATTCGACCTCTGTTGATCAAAGATGGCCTCTTCTGGATGAGTGATGCCTTCAAGCGGTCCAGTTGTTGGCAGTAGGGCCGAAGTAGATGATTCCTTGCCAATCCCACCAAACACACAGCAAAACCTTCCCGGCCGTAAATCTTGGCTTGGCCATCGTTTCCGCTGGCTCACCGCGTTTCGACCACGACCGATTACGCTTGACGTTGTTGTAAGTGAGCTCTTTTTCATCGCCAGTCACCAAACGCGTCAGAAATGGGTCGATTTTGCTGCGATTCGCAGATGGAAATTCGGTCCATCATGTTTTTTTGCGTTAGTTCGTGTGGCACCCAAACATCGAGCTTCTTTTTGAATCCAAGGTTATGCAAATGGTTCCAAACGGTTTTCTGGCTTATCTTTAGTTCCTCAGCAAATAAATAAGTGCTCACGTGACGGTCTGTTTCCACTATTTCCATGATTTCACGCAATTTTCGGCCTCCCGACGCGTGGTGCATCTTTGACATCGAAATTTCGGGAAGGGAACCTAGCAAACCACTTTTGTGCTACACGTTCGTTTACAGTATCAGGCCCATAGACTAAATTAATTTTTTCAGCCACTTTGGCTGCTTTTTCGCCTTGATCGAAGAAAAATTGAAAAATATAGCAAATTTTCTCTTTGCTGGTGTCCATCTTTGACGAGCTCTCACAACATACTGAGTCAATCAATCGAAAAACTGTCAAAGACAAACATTTAGCGCGAATAAACAAGTTTTCGGCGCGGTTTAGAATGACATGATGCTACAGGCGACACTAATCCTATGGACAATAACGCCATCTCTTAGATAAAAACCGAACGAACTTTTTACTTTACCTAATATATAAATATATAACATATTATCATTTGTTATGATGATTTGAAGTTATACTCGTAGCGATACTCATTCATACATATTGAGAACGTACAGATAAATAAAGCTATCAAATAAATAAAATTTGTGAACTTTGGGAAATCGCTTGTGAGTGCTGGTGCAATAATAATTCAGCCTTTACTGCCAAACCTTCCACCCATCACAATGAACATATGAGTGCATTTATATTCAACTCACACATTTCCAAACACGGGGAGCTTGTCGACTAATTTTTTGAAAAGATCTGGCGTCTTGCTGACGATTTCTAAATAACGCATGCTCATGCAAAACCAGAATGATGAATACACAAATTTACTTAATCCAAAGGGGAGGACTCCCAGAATTGTCAGGAAACGAAAGCACTTTTCGTAGGCTTTCGAGGAAAGGTTATGCCCTCTCTTCTTAGTTTCGTGCTCTTCTTTCAGGAGTCGCAAATTTCTCTTGTTTTAAGATGGCCATCCATAAATCTGATAGAATACTAAAGGGTGGTTAAATAGTAAGGGCCGATGTTGAATGTGAACCACACCTAAACGCCAAGTTTTTTTCCGAATTTAATTTGACATTTCTCTATTTCAGACTTACTCAATTTGAACCATGGAGAGATACACAATCCAACAACGTGTTAAAGTTATCCAGACTTATTATGAAAATTTTCGAAGAAAATCATCTTCAGTGATGAGGCACATTTTCACCTCAGTGGATTCGTCAATAAACAGAATTGCCGCATTTGGGCGAATGAGAATCCAAGAGTGATTGTCGAAAAACCAATGCACCCACAAAGAGTGACTGTTTGGTGCGGTTTATGGGCTGGCCGCATCATCGGGCCGTATTTTTTCCAAAATGAGGCCGGTCAGGCAGTTACTGTGAATGGTGTTCGCTATCGTGAGATGATAACGAATTTTTTATGGCCACAATTGGAAGATATGGATGTGGACGATATGTGGTTTCAGCAGGACGGTGCCACTTGCCACACAGCTAACGAAACAATGGCTCTTTTGCGCAACAAATTCAATGGCCGTGTTATCTCACGTAATGGCGATGTCAATTGGCTCCCAAGATCATGTGATTTGACACCGTTGGACTTTTTTCTCTGGGGTTATTTGAAAGAAAAGGTGTACGTCGATAAGCCAGCAACAATTCAAGAGCTAAAGGATGAGATAATTCGGCACATTAACGGCATAGAAACTCCATTATGCCTCAGCGTCATCGAAAATTTGGACCATCGAAATGAGGTGTGCCGCCGAGGTCGCGGCGCTCATTTGGCCGATATTTTGTTACATACATAATTGAGTAATACCAATATATCATAATAAAATAAAATTTCAATAATTTCCTAAATAGTTTGTGTTTTATTCAAAATCAACATCGGCCCTTGAAAATTTAACCACCCTTTATGTTCTCATATTTCCGCAAATAACAGTGTGGTCCCTCTGCAAATCCCACAGGGTGTGTTATGAGGTACTCCTTAGGTAGGAAGAACCTTAAGTGCTCCGCTGCTTAATATGTATAACAGTTAAGAGCATTGAAAGGTCTGAGACGATCCATAGTTATAGTCTTGCCAGCAGCCTTTGCCTCTTTATTATTTTTATTATTCGTAAGACGTGGATATCTTGTGATATCAGAAAAAAAAATTTTTCCACGCTTTATTGGTACCCACCCACAAACTTAAATTCATACAAATTAAGTGTATTCACGTTGTGGAGGAATGGTGAGAATTTTTATTATACCTGTTGCTGGTATGTATTTATTTGATAACTGAGAGAGTTGATATTGTTTTAATTTGGTTTAAAAATCTTGTCTACAACTAGAATTTTTATTGCTTAGCGTTTACTGTAAGGTGCAAACCCTTCTTGTCTAAATTCCCTCACCCACACGAAATGTCCTTAATTCTCCGGTAATAAGTTTTTATGTCTCTGCTCTTCATTGTTTTTATAAAAGCATTAATTTAAAAAATATATATGTATATATCTCACATCTATTTTTATGTTAATAATTTTTTTTTTTGTTTGCTAAAACAGAGTCGGTAACATCTTGTAACCGAATATAATTTGCTCACATAAACATCGTCTTCTCACTACGCATACACTCAAGTTGACTTTTTCACAATAAAATATCTACATTATTTAAGAAAAGTTTCCTTTGTAGTCGCTTCGTATTCATGACGCATAATTTAAAAATACCATCTAACGAAAATTTATCATCCAAATCCTTACGAAAATCGACAGCTGTTCGAAATTGTGGAAAATGTTAAATACGCGCGTGCAAGATATACCAACAACGGTATTAGCAAACTTAATTAAATTCACAACATTATGGTAAAGTTATAATGCGTACAATAGTGAAGAGTAGGCACAGCGGTATTAGTTTTCAAAAGCACATACATATATACATACACGAAATGTATAGCTACCCTGCAAGGAAAAGCCAAAATGAGGTGCAAAAATTCTACTTAAATACCAATATTTTGAAACCAATTGGTTTTTAGTACAGCAGTTCACCAGTCACTATATTAATAATAGTTTTCACAAGCATGTGTTATTTTTATATCTAGCACGCTAAGACTGAGCTTGGAAGTGACATTTAGGCGTGTGATTAGAGATTATCCCGGCTTAAGTCTCTGTAAAAGTCTGAAGTAGAAATTTTTTTCGTAGGGAAATTGTTGTATTAAAAATACCAGTTGCTCACTCTGGAAACTGATGAAAGATGAACGAGCAGAAATCCAAACCAGCTGGATTCCAGTTAGAAACTAGTATTGCTCCTACAGGGTAGTGACTGCGTGTCCAGATGAAATTGTATTTACTATCATTGAGTAAGCTCTCATCAAAGTTAATTTATTTTTAAAACATAATATTATTTAAAAATAATAATAAAATAATTATATTTATTTCAAAGTATTTCCTGACACTGATTTAATTTAAAAAATAAAAATACAAATTTTTCGAAAATTTAATGGAAATCATTCCTACATGGTATTAACATCGCGATTACTTAATGAAGTGATATTTTCGAATCTAGCAATTGTGTTGAGTGCAACGCATACAAAATGAGCTAGATAAATATTGCAAGCTTACTGCTACTGCTGCTGCTGTTGCTTTTGTTGTTCAGCACATTGTACAAATGTCATTTTCTTGTGGCAAGTATACGACATTAAGTAAGTTGCGTCAGCATATTTTGTTATTGTATGTTGCACATTGCACAATGAATACGCGCTGACAGTTGTTACGCTTGTTGCAATATACACAGATTCGCTTGCAACAGTGCGATTCAATTACCGCAATCACGCTATGGCAAGTACATACATAAATACATATATATGTGAGAGTTAATGCAACTAAGAGCAGCGGCAAGCGCATGTGGCAGGCTCATAAACAAATACTCGAACTACATTTTGATGGCTTTGCCAACAATTGCAACAACCACAACAACAACTACAGCAAATACTTAGAAAACTTTTCCACAAAATGGCAAATTCGATAGTGGGAATCCATGCAACTGACAGCTGTCGTCTCCATTTTGCAACGCCATTCGTTTTGTCCTTGCCAGTGTTGCACGCTCTCTGCAAACTTCTCAGCAAATATTTGCATACAAAATGGAATTTACTGCCACTGAGCCAACTAAGCTCAGACTCTCCGACTCTTCTTTCAACACTTGCCGACTGCCAACTGCCGACTTCGAATTTTCTTATCTGCGCTGACAGCGTTTGGCTTCTTGTGCGTTTGCTGTGTGGCTGTGTGACGGGGCGTATGCGTAACGCGCTTATCGTAAGCAAATAATATCAAAATTAATTACCAGTAATTTGCATAATTTGGCCAAAGTCTTTGTTGTTATTGTTGGTGTTGTTGCTTTCATTGTGTTTTTCTCGCATGCCTCATTGTAGACATTAGACGTTGATAAACAATTTGCTCGGTTGCAAGTAATTTGCATAAAACGTAAATTAATGACTAGAAGTAATGCATGGAAACGTGTACTTAGACATACATACATACATGCATACACACACATACACACATAGAGGTGGTGCAGTAAGTTTTTCTCAAAAGCCAGTTACACGTAATTAATAAGAACGAATTTTCCGCGACATTTTAGAAACAAAAATAAAAGTAGTGATAATATATTGTATATAAGTAAACCCAACTAACAAGAGTTAACGGTGTATGCTGAAATTAACATTTTCCATTCCATTTTCAGCTAGTATACTCGTGGAGGAACTAAAGGGTGGTTAAATTTTCAAGGGCCGATGTTGATTTTGAATAAAACACAAACTATTTAGGAAATTATTGAAATTTTATTTTATTATGATATATTGGTATTACTCAATTATGTATGTAACAAAATATCGGCCAAATGAGCGCCGCGACTTCGGCGGCACACCTCCATACGATGGTCCAAATTTTCGATGACGCTGAGGCATAATGGAGTTTCTATGCCGTTAATGTGCCGAATTATCTCATCCTTTAGCTCTTGAATTGTTGCTGGCTTATCGACGTACACCTTTTCTTTCAAATAACCCCAGAGAAAAAAGTCCAACGGTATCAAATCACATGATCTTGGGGGCCAATTGACATCGCCATTACGTGAGATAACACGGCCATTGAATTTGTTGCGCAAAAGAGCCATTGTTTCGTTAGCTGTGTGGCAAGTGGCACCGTCCTGCTGAAACCACATATCGTCCACATCCATATCTTCCAATTGTGGCCATAAAAAATTCGTTATCATCTCACGATAGCGAACACCATTCACAGTAACTGCCTGACCGGCCTTATTTTGGAAAAAATACGGCCCGATGATGCCGCCAGCACATAAACCGCACCAAACAGTCACTCTTTGTGGGTGCATTGGTTTTTCGACAATCACTCTTGGATTCTCATTCGCCCAAATGCGGCAATTCTGTTTATTGACGAATCCACTGAGGTGAAAATGTGCCTCATCACTGAAGATGATTTTCTTCGAAAATTTTCATAATAAGTCTGGATAACTTTAACACGTTGTTGGATTGTGTATCTCTCCATGGTTCAAATTGAGTAAGTCTGAAATAGAGAAATGTCAAATTAAATTCGGAAAAAAACTTGGCGTTTAGGTGTGGTTCACATTCAACATCGGCCCTTACTATTTAACCACCCTTTATTACAAGCTCTCAGCATTTGCTTTGCTTTTAATAAAGCTGTACAGCTACACTTCTTCATTATTTTCAGGGTGGGAAGGATATGTTGCCGTTGATCGTGATGCCCTTAAATCCTCTGAATAATGCATTCTTCTCGCTTAAGCAGTTCATTTTTTTCACCAATATCAAGGCTTTTAATACTGCTCTTCATAATCTGTTTAATGGTAAGCCACCTGCCTAAAAGAACTTGGTGGAGGATAAGAAGTTCCTTGGAAAGTATTTCCATCACTTCTTATTGGATTACCATAGTAAAGTCAGTGGACAGGAAACTTCACATCTTCTTTCAATTATGTTTAGTTGTCGAACAGCTTACCAAAAACCTGCATTGAGGTTCATTGTCTTCGTGACCACCCTGCCAGTTGGTTTCATATGCATTTATTAGTGTCGCATGTTAATATTGCTTGGTGCCTTCATAGCACTATCAAATATCTATGTTATGATTTCCAGAAGTTATTATCATTTTCAAAAGTAGAGTTAGCTAACCAGAAGTAACTCTAGCGGGTCTGATCATGCTAGATATCACATGAACATAACACATCAAATATTAGGTAAAGTAAAAATTTCGTTCGGTTTTTATCATGTAGATTTCTGCTTAATTGCTTGATAATCTTTTAAACAGTTTTCAGTCCAGTACTTCCTTCAAATGTATATAACCATAAGTGACTTCTAGATTTTAACCTCAAATAGAGGGATCCACAGTTCTTATACACCTACTACTGGTAGATGGATTTTTATGAATCGACTTATGACTCTTTGAGAGTCCTAGCTGCACAATTATCTACTCGTTTAATGTGGTCTCAGTACTCTTTTCGGATTCCAAGGATACATATGCTAAATATCCTGGTATAATATCATCTTGAACAATAGTCCAGCCGAGATTATAATCCCAAATTGCTTGCCAATTAAAAATTCTCTCTTCACTTTCTTCATTATATTGCTCTTGTTGTTTTAAAAATGGTTTTTGGTAACAGTGGAAGTAAGGAATTTCAAGTAGTCTTGCCACCTGTCGAGGAGCTCTGCCCAACTCCATCCGAGTAGTTAGTCGCCTGCCAAACTTCAGTTGTGTGGCGAAGAGAAAATAATTTAACGCTTCGCTGCGAACAAGTATGCAAAGGTAATGGCCGTTATAGCGACGACAGCAGCAACAAAAACACAAATTAAAAGCAAACTTTATCTTTGCTGAATTTTGTATTAATTTAAATAAAAGTGTCGCCAACTGAAGCTCGCACGAAGGGGATGGAGGTTAAAGTTTGCATATACATGTATGTATGTATGTATGTATATTGAGCATCTTCAGTAGGTATTTCGGTGTACGTGGTTTGTACCTCTTGTCTTTTCTACTTTCCTCCTTGCAACCGCAACTCTTCAACCGAGTGTCCACAGACACATTCTTGGGGGTGACAAATTTCATAAGCCAAATATTTGTACTACACAATGTTAGACTGTTGTTTCTGCTACTTGCTGAAGAATCGACTATGCAAATATATGTATCTCTCTACATTCCTTTATACAGCTTCCAACATAGCAATGTGTCACAGTGGCACTTTCTCGCTTTCTGCTGCCACTACTCTACATATCTCCACTCTTACTTACCTCACGCCACGTTGAAGCATAGTTGGATGTTGCCGCACAGGTGCACTTGCGGTATAAATTTTCGCACCACTGCCTTATACGCGAGCCATCTCCACTTTGTCAACGTCTTAGACAGCGTTGATTGTTGGGTGTTTTTCGTGATATACTTGCTGATTGCTTGGCAAACTCTCTCCAGCTCTACTTTTCCTTTGTTTCTTCTATTGTGGTCCATTTCATGGCTGCTCATTGCTGGCAATAATGTAATTTTTTTTTGCTGCTATTGTTGTTGTTTTAGTTTTTGTTGTTGTGTCATACTTGTAGGCCACATAAGCCGCTTAAATTTAATGCTAAACAGATAAAAAGTAATTTTGGAAAACTTTGCATAAAATTATCGAAAATTCTGGAATGTTCATCTAACATTATGCATGTATGTATGTATGTGAAATGATATTCCGAAGGTGGCCCAAAAATAGTTGTTTGACATTTTTAGTTGTGTTTATTAAATATTTCTAAATTTTTATATTATATATGTATGTGTTATACAGGGTGCGCCGTGCATGATTCTGAAACGTCATTCAGTGCCATTTTAACCATGAGTCAATACACACCGAAAGAATGCGCTGAAATCGTAGCGCTTTACATTGAAAACAATCGTTCATTTGTGGGATAAAATTTTGATGACGGATGAAGCTTATTTCAGCATCTCCGGTGGAGTCAATAAACAAAACTGTCGAATTTAGGGAACAGAAAACCCACATGTCATTCACGAAACACCACTGCTCGGTCAAAAAGTCACTGTTTACGTAGGCTGCTATATATAGGTTTGGCCTAGGCAACACTAAGTGTTGCCAGGTACAATCTGACATTTCCAATGGAAAGTTTGACATCACTCAGAACGTTTTGTCATTAATAGTGAATTGTTTTATTTACAGGGAATTAAAAAATTCATCTCGGCCAAAAAATGGAATTAACTCGTGAACATTTTCGTGCGCTCATTTTTCACAACTTTCGACGTGGATTATCACGACAAGAGTGCATCGATGAACTTAAATCTTTGTATGGCTATGAAGCACCATCCTATAGCTCTGTGAAAAACTGGTACAACGAATTCAATCGTGGCCGACGCTCGCTCAAAGATGAATTCCGTGAAGGTCGTCCAAAAACAGCCGTTGTGCCAGAAAACATCGATGCCGTACGTGAACTGATAATGCAAGACCGTCATGTAACATACCTTCAGATAGAGGCATGCCTATGCATTTCTCCCACCATCATTCATTCGATATTGCATGAACACCTGACCTTAAAAAAGGTTTGTTCACGTTGGATCCCGCACAATTTGACAATCGCTCAAAAAAAGGCTCGTGTGGATTGGTGTAAAGAAATGCTGAAAAAATACGTTCGCGGTGCTTCAAAAGACCGTGTGGGTCTTCCAAGACGAGTCAAATCCAAGAAAGTTTCAGATATCAGGGCGAAATGGAGAAAAGAAGACAGTCTTGAAAATTTCTTTAATTAACTAATATTTCTCTTTTTAATTTTTCAATAATTGAAAACATCCAAGATTTTTTGTTGAATTATTTATTTATTATTTCTCAACTTTTCATCTAATTTTTCCCTATTTTATTGCCTCAAAAATAATCAATCCCAATCTAATTTTTCTGCAGCGATATTCAATCAAATTTCATTACACATATGCTTATGCGAGTACATACATACATAGGTACATGTAATTAACTAAGACAGAAAAATATGCAGAATAACAGAAAAGATAATGAATGATTGCAAATTGCCAGAGTATATACTCGTATAGCAGAAGAATGCATATTCTCTCCAAGCCTTGCATTAAATTTGCCCCACATGCAGCAGAAAATTACGGCAGCAGGCGCCAGTGACTGTTTCAAAAAAAAAGGGAAGAAGAGTAAAGTACGAGTAAGTAGAGGAGTAAACAAAACAAATGCCCAGGCAACAAAGGAATATTACAACAACCAGCAACAACAAAAAACGACAATAGTGGAAAAGCAAGCAAGAAACTTTCTTAAGAAATATTAAGTATTGTAAAAAAGAATATTTCAAGTATTTCCGTTTGCTTAAGATGTCATGTTGCAGTAGCAAGTAAATATATTTGTACATATGTAGTTAACATGTGTATAACCTAAAGTTTTTTGGAATACCCGACAGGAAATGTATACTTAAGTGTTGTAGAGATGGAAAGCACTCTTTGTAATCTTGAAATATTTTTATTATTGAAAGAAAACTAACTTGGAGGTAGGGCTGGGCCTCATTAGCGCTATGCGTATAAAACTTCTTTATCTTCTCTCTCTCTTTTTAGTTGAAAGATGCTTTAGCGGTTAGGTTAGCTTACAAAGGCTGGCTGCTACGCCGTTAATAGACTTGTTAGGCCTTTGTACCGCCCGATGGAGGTTCAAATTAAGGTGGAGGTGGAGGTGAAGTAGGCGCTAACGCATTTTAGGAAGTTCTGGAACGTCTATATGCCTAGTTTTGAGACAACTTTAAGCTTTCTGAACTGCGAGTGTTTTAGATGTTTGAAACGTCATCTGGTAAAGGCAGATAGAGACTGGGGAGGTTCTGCTCACTGTTAAGCAGTTTCACCGCGTAACTTTTGCCTTCAGTATTCTCATTGGTTCTTTTATATTTGGATTCACCACATAGCCTTAAAAATAAAATTCAGAAACACTTAAGACGGCTGTATGACTAAGAGCAGGGTCTGGAAACAAGAGTTCATATAGATTCGAAATTATTATTTTCAAGGATTAGGTATGGGTTACACCAAATATTGAAAGTTTCCTTCTCTACATAAAATAGGTAAAGAAACGGACAGGAAATTCGCTCAGATGGTTGGTTGAAAAGGTTGAAACTTTGAGGACCTGACCGGAAGTGGCCGAGGTCATCTAAAGGGAAGTCCAGGAAACGTGCTGTTTCGACGGGATGGGACCAAATGGAGAGGGGGGTTAGATGAGTCGGTTTAAGAGGGGTCGAGTCTGGATAAGTAGGAGTTCAACCTGCTACAATATCCAGACCAAAGTTGTGCCAGGGTCACGCGGGTATAGGTACTTTGATGAGGGTATTGACAAAAGAGAAGACAGGGGTTTTTTGTTCATTAGAACGGTCACAGTCCAAGAAACTAATTTGAAAGTACCAATAAAATTTTCTCTCTTTACTTCTGCACTTCTCTGTGCTGTGCGATTTTACAAATTTTATGGATCGCATTTAGTGAACAGCTTGATTTAATAAATGATATTGGGTAGTGTGTGGAGAGGAGAATAATGATTGGACGATTGGAAGATGATAGATAAACACATTGCCTCCGAACCATGGAAATTTCCTACAGGCCCAACTAATGTCTGCTTAAATGCCTGCACGTTTTGCGCCACACTGCCGCACTGCGAACACAATGAGTGATTTATTCAACAAGAAAAGGCAGACAGGCAGACGGACAGACACAATTTTTCGCTGCTGATGAACTAACTAAAAAATAAAAATAAAGTAAAAAAAAATTGGTGAAATGCACAACACATATGTGGCAGGCACTGTAAAGTTGTTGCTGTGGCGGTGGCGGTGGTGGCAATGCGGCAGCTGCTTGTATGTCAATTTCGAAATGAAGGAGGTGGCGGCAGCAGCAAAATGCGCTCGAAAGGGGTTACGCGCTGTGGACGAGATCGCATTGCCACATATTTATGTGTGTGCGCGCCTGTGTATGTGTCGGGGGTGGAAAGTTGTCAGCACATCATCAAAATTAACATCATATGCCACACGAACAGATGCCACACCGTCGCTGCTGCGAAGCGCATACGAGAAACTTTTACAAAAATTGGAAAAGCAAAAGATTGGTGAAAAGTGAGTGCAGCAGAGTCGGGCAGACAGAAACGCAAAGCGTAAGTCGCAAAGCGGAAGACAAGAGGCGGACAGTGAGTGAATGTGTGTGTGTGTTGTATTGCATGAGTAGGCAGAAGGACGGTTGAACTGGACGCAGAGAGACGCTCGGATTTTTTTCTATATTTTTTTTTTTTTGGCCTCGATTTTATTATTATTCCACTTTAATCCGCAACATGACATTTTAAGTGAACGCGTTGTGCTGTTGTTGCTGATTAAAAACTAAATCCCTTATGAAATGCGTGCAAAGGGATTTCTCAGTAAAGTATTTAAGAAAAAACTCTACGCTCTCTACAAGCGTGCGCCCTTTCCATTTAGTATTTCAGTGGGGCGCATTGAAAATGAGTGGAAATTCCTTTTTGGAGCGCTCATTGATACAAAATCGCTTTGATCAATTTTAATTATGATAAGCCGTGTGGAAAGTCAATATGTGGCAAACGTGCAACATCGGAAATCATTAAGCGTTGAAGCTTAGAGCAGCTTAGCGTAGCGCAATAAAATATTTAATATGTTCAAGTGCTGTCGGCTGCTTTCCTTGTATTTCGCAGCAAAAAAAAAAAATATTTGTAATTATTTTTGTAATTCAAACTCGACAGCTATTTAAAGAGCGTAATTAATTCGTGCGAGTAGAAGCGCTAACGAGATTTTTCACCCACATGCAGTTTCCTCAAGCACAGTGTCTTCCCTCACCACCATGCGGGCCGCTGAATATACCTACTTCTTGCAAAACCTTATTTCTAACCACTGTTGCTCATCCATCGCCTGCGCTGTTGCACTTAATCTGCGTGCAATTGCGCTTTTGTCAGGTCACAATTTACGCTGCAAACAACAACAACAACAACATCACCAAATCAGCAACAAAGTATTTCGCTCACCTCATACAACAAACATATGCTGCTGCGCTGCCACTCATTGCTTTGTTACATTATATGTTGCATCATCATCTTACAAGTGCTGCAACATTCGCGCCTTTGCGTGACACCAGTACATTAGTTTTGTTCATGGCTCCACTGATCTGCTCTGATTTTAGCACCCACTTTGCTGTTTACTGAGCTCTCACTCTACCCGCCAGTCCGCTTTCCGCTTCTGTTTCTGTTTCTGTTTCTTTCTTTTATTTACTGCGGTTCCTTATTTGCTGCCTTTTTTTGTTCTTGCCTCAAACCTAAAAGTAGCTGAAACTGCCTCTGTGTCTTTACTTAATGTGAGCTAATGAAATGAATGTTCACCTCTTTTGTTTGTGTTGTTGTTTGGCAGCATGGCAACATTTTCAGTGATCCTTATCAGGTGCGCGCACATCCTTCCTTTAGGTGCACACGTGATTTGCAAGATTTTTTTTTCGTGCGTCCTCTCCTTGCTTGGTTTGGAGTACAGTGTGTGGAATACGTTGAGTGGAGTTATAAAAGCGAGTTTTCCATAAATATACACGTATTTTTAGACATTTGTTTCAAAAATCGAAAAAGAATTGAGATAAGGATCAGTTGGAAATAAATGAAGGTCCTCTTTCAGAAAATATTTTCAATTGTAAAATTATGCATTGATATTCCAATCACATTAGTACTCTTAGAGTGAAATAAAAAAGCTTTTCCCCCTTCCTACGTCATGCACAGCGAAAGAGAGAGAGATATAGAGAGAAAGAGAGAGAGATATAGAGAGAAAGAGAGAGAGAGAGAGAGAGAGAGAGGGAGAGAGGGAGAGAGAGGGAGGGAGGGAGGGAGAGAGAGGGAGAGAGGGGGAGAGAGGGAGAGAGAGGGAGAGAGAGGAGTGTGGGAGAGAGGGAGAGGGTTCATATGACGTAAAGGAAAGCGAGTTAACCTATCATTAATTAAATTTAAAGCTGCTTACTCGAAATAGTTCCACATCGGCAAGACCCCGCGTTATTAATAGATTTTGAGGCATACTTACACGTATGTATTTTTTGGTTAAGACTAACTACTCTATAACTAGTTTCATGTGAAAGAGAAACACATGGGCCAAAAATACATTGCAGTAATAGCCTGGTTGTAGCAGAGTAGGAAGAAGACCTTCATTCCGGTGGAAGGATTAGTTGGAGAGTGATCTGCTTTTGCTAAGTATTTTCATCTTCTACCAAATTCCAAAATAAAGATTTGAAGTCCAACTTTTTCTACTTATTTGGCGTAGGTGCAGCTAACGCCATTAAAACCAAGTCAGAAATAGTATGCCAATCGTTTGTTCTCTTCGCCAGTTGGAGGCAAGTATTGAACAAGTCGTTTTCCACCTGATCCTCACTAATAACTTTTACAGAGATACCGACATAGAAGCTTCTTCTTCTCGTGATAACTGCCAGGCTTGAAACCAACTGAGAAGACACGATCATATCCCTGTCGTTGGACTTTAATCTTTCACACCATATGCAAATTTTCGTGCTTGAGCTCGAGCAATTCGAGCTTTTTCGAGTATTTTTGAGCATTTTAAAACAAAAATTTTTCTTTCTTCCCAGAAGTGATTTCTATATTTTTAATTTTATTAATGCAAAGTGTAAAACTCATTGGAATACTGAAGAAATTTTGACAATCAAAATTGAAATTTGAAAAATTTCAAATTATCATTTGAGCAGTTGAACAACGAACGAGTATCGAGTTCCTCACAGTGCTCGGGTATCTGGAGCTCTAATTGAGACCACTACATTAGACACCGTGAAATCAGGCGAGAGCTGCTTTTACCAAACCAAGCATGTACTTCGCCAGTGTCTTTCCAATATTTTCAAATTCAAGAAAGGATTTTTTTGCGCTTGCGACTCATCACGTGGTGAATGACAAACAAAAATAATTTTTGAACGGTTTACAAGAATTTGCCAATCTGTTCAAATGTATCATTAAAGAGGATAAATAAATAAATATTGTCTCCTCGCACTAACGATCTTCCAATCTATGCACTTTATGTGCCTCCCTCGTACTCAGAGGAATTTTTACCAAGGAATGAAACCCTTTATAGCAACTACAGCACCTCATTTAGACCAAAACTGGCTAACAGTTGTGTGTTTGCTGCATTTACTCACCTCACTGTCCATATATGTATATACACTAGCTCACTTTGTTGCTATAGGTATTTACTTGCTCGTGGCAGCTAATTTTCTTTTTTCGCGGTTGCTACTGCAACACCGTATATAGAGGTACCTTACCGACGGACCAATGTACATTTGCACACGCAAGAGGCGACAACAAACATAGAAACCGAGCTACTGTGCTGTGTTGCAACACGTTGATGTTGTTGGTGGTGTTGTTTGCGTTGCGTTGCGTTGCGTTGCTTACTAAATGCCGCAACAATTGTGGTGGCGAATTAAAATTGCTAGCATTTTGTTTATTTAACTAACAACAAGCAACAGGATGATGGACGGTGTGGATAGGCGTTGAGAGGTCTGGGGGAGGGTAGAGCTTAAAGATATGGTGGCTGGATGAATGTGGTAGTTGAGGCGGCGCCGCATTTCAAATAAGCAAACACGTTTGTTCGTTGTTGGCATTGTTAATGGTTGTTGTTGTTGTTGTCGTTGTTGCTTCTAGTACGCTAGATATGTTTGGTTATCCAATTAACTATGCAATGGGCCCTTTGCCGCCGCCGCCGCCGCCGCCGCGTTGTGCTGGTACAGGGAGCTGAGCTTATGTTGGTTGAGGCGACTGTGCAACAAATGGCGGCTGCAACACATGAATTTGTATAAAGTGAGGTATATACGTGTACATACGGGTATATGTACATATAGGAATATGCACAAAAACGCGTGTTTGAAAACGTGTTGCAGCGCCTGTTAGTATGCTTACATTATTTATTTGATTTCTTTCTTTTTGTTTTTAATTCTTTTCTTATTTCATTTTTCATTTGTTCCTGCCACTTATTCTTCTTATTCACTACTTTTTTAATTTATTTTCATATCAACATGGCATTGCATGTACTATTTGCTATAAGTGTTGTTGTTGTTGTTGTTGTTGTTGTTGTTGTTGTTGTTGCATTGTTGTCAGAGCTAGGTAATTAAAATTAATGCAAGCATCTCAAACATTTAAACTCTCTTGCACCTCGCAAAGGCCGATCTCTTGCGCTCCTTTTTCTCCCTATCTTCAGTCTTTACATTGGCCTTAAGCATTTTGTCGCAGAGTGTCAGAGTGTTACTTGATCAATGCCACTTGCTGTGCCTTCTGGCTGTGGTGTCTACTCGTACAAGTTGCACATTCTTCATGTACTCATACTAGTTGCCACTGATTTTATTTAATTATTTAAAAGTTCTTGTTGACACTCAAGTTGGTAGCAAGTACATGCATGTTGTTGGATTTTGTACTTCGAGGTTGTTGTTGATATTCACATGTTGCATCAAGTTGTACGATTTTGCATATTTAATTTGAATTTTGTTGAATGTTGCAAGCAAATGCGAATAATTTTAAAAAATTAAATGGTTCATTTTCAGCGTTTCATTATGCGTTTTTGAAACTATTTCTCTCACATTCATTTATCAAATATTATTAGTCTTTAGTTTTGCGGGTTTTTTCTATTCATAACTAATGACTTTTGCAGCTTAAATTTTCACTAGAACGAGGTGGGAGATACTCTCTGTTTCCACTCTTATTTTTTGCAGATTTCTTCTCATGCTATTTCATGCCTTTTGTTTTTGTTTTCACTTATGAGTTATACCCTACTTCTGCTGTTCATGTTGCTCAATATTTTTTTGCCACTTGCAGAGCTTCTGCGAAACAATTTATTTGTACTGAAGTGCTCAAAATAAATTTTGATTTATCACCAGCCAAAACTGACATTTTTTTCTCTTGCACATTCTTTCGTTAAAGCAAAGTATTTTCAAGGTTAAGTGCAAAGTACTTATGTGCATATATTTGAAGTTTTACAGATGTTTCATGTCCGAAATACACTCGGAGGGGTGGACATTTAAAATAATTTTCCATAACTTTTTTTTTTTTGATGTTGGTGGCACCGGGATATGAACCCGAGCCTTCCGATCCCTCTATTTATTGGAAAAACATTAAGACGCAAAACACAAATTGAAGGAGAAAAATCGCTTCATCGGTCACAAAGCACCAAATATATTAACATATGAGCAGTCTGTTCAGTTCTTCCCACTCTATGGGTTAAATAAATGACTCACAGAAGGGCTAAAATTGGCCGATGAGAACAGGAGGACCACCTGCACTGCCTCATCAATGTTATATTCTCTGCTAACTACCCCGTTATTGATGTCGTGGCACAAAATATAGAAAGTGTTTGAAGAGTCTGCTCTTTCACTGTAACAAAAGGGAACCCATCTTTTATATGGATATCTGACTAAGGAGGGGAAGAGATGACCAGGCGAAGGCTAAATTCCATTTCATTCACAGGTTCAGCAGATACAAATTGGGAATAGTGGAGCATCAAAGCTCTCCGTAGACGCATAAAAGAAGAGTGGGGCGTATGTATGAAAATTATAATGAAGTAGGGAGAAAATTTTCAGAAGTGTAGGTGAAAGGTGAAAGGCGGTAAACCTCCTGATGTCGCCGGAGCATCACTTGCACAGCGAAGCATCATTGCTACGAGTTAAGGAGCATAATGCTTTGCTGTGTAAGCACCTTATTGAAGCCGAACCTCCACAAAGGCTCATCAGAAAGGAAGTACTTGATATGAGCACCATCCAGCAACACGTACAACAACCGCTGTATAGGACGGCGTACAGACAAGCACTGAACGCCATTTACCAGGAGTCAGTCAACACCTTCAAAGACTCCCTTCCCGTGAATGTCGTGCTCGGAGTTAAGCCATCACCTATTGCAGACAACGAGCTCGAGGTGCCTTGAGAGACTCGCTTGACCCTGGCACAACTTAGGTCTGGATATTGTAGCAGGTTAAACTTCTACTTATCCAGACTCGAGCTGTCCTAAGCGTGGTTAAGGAATCGCTACAACAACAAAAATAACAGGAAATGGTTGCAAGTAAGAATCATACTTTTTGTTAAGACTTGCTTAGATAATAGTTCGGTGTCAATGACTCACATAATATTGTTGGCAAGGTTGTCTGTAAATTTTAGAATTGCGTTTTGTGGTCAAAAACTACATGAAACGCTTAAATAGGAGGACTTTTTAGTGGGGAGTGACGGCTCAGGCTTTTTGAAGAAATCGAAGAATGGCTCAAGGGTTGTATCGAGGACAAAGAGTACTCTTTTTTAAGGACGGTATTCGAAAATTACTAGAGAGATGAGAAATATTAGTCGCATAACTCATTCTCGCTTTGATGGAATTCAACATTTCCCGATTTTTCGCGCCGACATGAAGGATATAAGACTTATTTAAATGCAGGATGCGCCTCTGAAACTGAAGTTATTAAGCGAAAATCTAATAATAACCTTTGTTTCTTTCAGAACCCATTGACAATGCATGTAGTTATTATTGGGTTAGGTAATACTGGCCGGTGCTAAAGCCATGTATGGACTTGCTGGTACTTTGTATCGCCAGATGAAGGTTTAGTGTCAATACGAGCTAACATGTAAAATTTCGCTACTTCATTTAGTCCTTTGAACTGCGAAGCTCTTAGATGTTTGAGAAGAGTTTCGTATAAAGCTGGACAGAAACAGAGGAGAAATTCTAGGGTATCACTCATGTCCTCCTTCTTGCATTGTCACTGTTAATATGACTAAAGCCAACTAGTTGGCCTACCATTAAGCGAACAACCTGCCCTGCAGTCCTTTCAAGAGCACGTTAGCAAAAGAGCTTTAAGTAAAAACTCTCGTGAATTTGCTTTCGCAAAGAAATGAGCTTTAATTATGTTCCTTAACGAAAATAATATATACATACATACATCTATCTAATGCAAACTATTTCATATTTTCACTTAAAAAATATTAATTTTGAGTTTCAATTTCTTTTCTTGCAATTCCAAACTCACAACAAAACATATCGAATAAAATTTGTATGGTCGAATAAACGACATCACTTTCATTCATGCTGCCAATCTAGCCAACATGAGTGACGAGAGGTCATTGGAAAAGTTCAGAAAATCACTTGGAAATTCCAATTTCATTGGAATTAGCACTTAAAATTCTTTAACTCGCGCGAACATTCGCCCAAAATGATCAATCGGATTTTTGCACTTTCAGTGCAGATGCCATTCGCAGCGACGCGCTGAAAAGTTGCAACAACCGAAAAAATAAAAAAAAAAAAATAAAAAAACAATAGCAACAGAATTTATGTTGAACACTTTGGTAGCGCAAATGGCGAAAATTGTCAGTCCAAAGCCGCTGAGGAAAAGGCATTTTAAATTTATATAAAATTATTTTTAGCAGCGAAACGCAAATCGACGCTCCACTTCACCGGTTGTCGGTCTACGAAATATCTATGAAGTGGCGAATTTTGGGGCGTTGCAGGCTAAGTATTCTGCTGTTGTTGTTGTTATTGTTGCTATTGTTATACCCTCGACGCTGTTTGCGTACAGTGTCGTCGCCATCTTGTGCCGCATGCATTGTTGTTGCACACAGCGTTGTGCAGCAAACAGTGGACACACACACTCAGCTGCCCCATTTTTTTTTGTTGCCATTGTTGCTTTTGTTACTGTTGTTGCTTTGTTTACTACTTGAAACAATATTTGCGAGAGCTTTCGCTGCTTTGCGATCTCTTTCGTGAGATTAAGACATTTACAATTTTAATGAATGAAATAATTTCACATTTTGTTGTTTTTTACTGCACTGTGGCACACGTGTTTGTTTGTGTGTTTGTGTTTGTGTGTGTGTATGTCATGAGGGACCCAACCTGTGTGGTGCTTGCCTCAATGCCTCATAATTGTAGCCACGGTTGTATGCTTGTGTGTTTGTAGTATCCCTGCTATCTGCCTGTTCGGGGACTCATTATGGTTGTTTCTCTACTCGTATGGGTATGTACTGTAACTTATAACTCTGTCTTGCAGCCTTCATCGTGGCCCTGGGTCCCACGGCAGCGTTCACTGATTTGATTTTATTTCACTTACGTTATTTTTATTTAAATCTTTTTCCCGCGATTTCATTGGATTTTTAGCTGTAATTTGTTTCGTCTGCTCGTCCGTCTGTCCGTCTCTTTATCTGCCTTGCTGCGTTGCATTGCGTGCCGTGTTGCACATTGTTCGTTGCACTTTTAGATACAAATTGAAAAAAAAAAAAAAAAACAAAATCAAGAAAAAACCATTTCAACTTGGCAGCCGGATTGCAATTGTAACTAATTTGTACGAAGTGGAATTTGATTACTTTGCATTATTCCATTTTTTGTTGCTCTACAAAATGTTGGAGAGTTGTTGATATTGTTGTTTTTACTGATTTTAGCCTTTGCTGCTTGCTGATGAGTCCATTGGATTGCGTTGAGTAATGAGTGCACATGTGTGCGACGAATTGTTGTCGCCGCGGCGGCGGTGGCAGCTGCAGAAATACAGGGTGCAGTAATGTGGATCAACCAAATTGAATTTAAAAGGCAAGAGCTTTCAGAGATAAGTACACCAATAACAATATAGAAATTTAATTGACGGTCACAAGTATAATTTGAAATGGCAGATCCTCTGAATCTGTTGCAACAAATGCTATGTACGAGACTAAGCAGAATATCTTCAGTAGTTCAGGTCAGCTCTTTTTGTGTCTAACACATACGATCGATTGATTTCAGTGTGACCCGAAATATGGTTTTGTCTGCTAGCAGATTTAAAAACTGAAGGGCAAAAAGCTTGTTGGGCGGTTTCAAAGTTTTAAAATCAATCAATCCTGTCATGATAGAGGAAAAATGATCATAGTGTCCAACGTTTGCACATAGAATAGTAATTCTTAAAGTTTTTTAGATGCACACACGTCTTTGAACAAAACAGGGAAGTCTACAGATTGTAGGAAGTCCAGCCGCATTTCTGAGAGAACACTTCATAATAAATTGTATGCGAAATGGTGATATGAAACAATGCATACAATGTGGAAGTACAATAAAGCTTTAATTGGAAAAAAATGGACGAATGCCTGAGCGATTAGTTCAAGACAAGGCTTATTCTTCTGGAAGTAAGATCCATTGATAGGATTGGGTTTAATCTTACAGCTGCATATGATTATGCTTATCCTTGATGGGGCATTGTCAAGTAAAAAGTTCGTTCGGTGTTTATGGCGTTATTGTCCATAGTGCTAATGTTACGTCTCGCATCATGTCATGCTATACGGCGCTGAAAACGTGTTTATTCGAACTAAAAGTTTGTCTTTGACAGTTTTTCGATTGATTGACTCAGTAAGTTGTGAGCGCTCGTCAAAGATGGACACCAACAAAAAGAAAATTCGCTTTATTTTAAAATTTTTCTCGATCAAGGCGAAAAAGCAGCCAAAGCGGCTGAAAAAATTAATTTAGTTTATGGGACCGATACTCTATGCGAACGTGTAGCACAAAAGTGGTTTTCTAGGTTCCGTTCCGGTAATTTCGATGTCACGCGTTGGGAGGCCTGCTGTCGAAAATTGCGATAAAATCATGGAAATGGTGGAAACAGACCGTCACGTGAGCACTTATTTAATTGCTGAGGAACTAAAGATAAGCCAGAAAACCGTTTAGAACTGTTAGCATAACCTTGGATTCAAAAAGAAGCTCGATGTTTGGGTGCCACACGAACTAACGCAAAAAGAAACATGATGGACCGAATTTCCATCTGCGAATCGCTGCTGAATCGCAACAAAATCGACCCATTTCTGACGCGTTTGTTGACTGGCAATGAAAAGTGGATCACTTACGTAAACGTCAAGCGAAATCGGTTGTAGTCAGCGGTGAGCGAGCGGAAACTTTGGCCAAGCCAGGATTGACGGCCAGGAAGGTTTTGCTGTGTGTTTGCTTTTACGACCTGCTCCCCAAGCAATTCGGCCCTCTACTACCAACAACTGGACTACTTGAAGGCAGCACTCATCCAGAAGAGGTCACCTTTGATCAACAGAGGCCGAATTGTGTTCCATCAGGACAAAGGCAGGCCACACACGTTTTTGGTGACGCGACAGAATCTTCAGGAGCTCGGATGGGAGGTCCTAATGCACCCTCTTTATAGTCTGGACCTAGAACCAAATGATTACCATATTTTCCTGTCAATGGCGAACGCGCTTAATGGTGAAAAGTTGGCCTCAAGAGAGGCCTGTGAAAATTGACTGTCCGAGTTTTTTGCCAATAGGGACGCAGCCTTCGGACAAATGTACACAAAGTTATCATATTTTGAAAAATCAATAAGAAAAACCGAACGAACTTTTTACTTGACCTAATATATTAAGTGAACAATAACAAGGTTTTGGTTCCAGTGGAGTATGATATCTATGATTATGCAAAGACATTCGATTGACAGATTGAATGTGTGGATTTGTTTTGAATCTCATTGGAGGTAATTGAGAAATGACTTTTGTGATGTGTCTGGTAATATAGGTGCGAGAAATATCCTATTCTTTAAAAAGGACTACACGAGCTTCAGCATGGGCTGCTTGAGACACTTTTCTTGAAGAACTCTTATAACAGCTTTGGAGGAAAGTGATGTTTTGACAGATTTGTCTTTAGAGTAAGCGTGCTGATCCTCGATAGGCTATTTAGGGGTAGCTTTTAACGTATATACTCGTAGTTGTTGGGCAGCTCTTCAAAGTTTTTGAGAAGAAGACTAGTGCGGCTGTTAGAGCGGAAGCCCTTTTTAAACAGAGTTTACTCGCGTATAGGCCCCCACAAGGGGAATATACTCTTCACACAAGCAGGCTTTGTAGATTTTCCTTATCAAAAGGGATTGGCTGGCTGATCCCTTTCGCAAGTATTTCCGCTGGGAAGCTGCCTTGACAGGTTGGCAGGATTTTATCACCTACCCTTCGGCAACACTTGCAAATGTTGCTGAAATTAGAAACAGAGCCGTTTGAGTTTGTAATTAAATCAATTCTAATTTTATTTGTTTTTTTTTTAAGTATTAGCAAAGGGCAAAATCACATCTTGGAACACATTGTATTCTTATTCTTTTTTATTAACAAAAAAAACTATCACCAGAAATAATTTATTGGGTGGAAAATCGTTTGCCCAGTCAACTGGTATCACTCTAGATTAGTCTTAAACAAGACTGTATGTAAATACCTGTAACAATCTTCAACTAAAATATTTTACCGGAATTCCACAAAAGTTGTACTAATTAGTGTTTGAATTGCCAAAATGTGAAAGATTAAATACCTATGAAGACCAGTTATGCAACATATTTAGAATTTATGAATAGAGAATGAAATAATTATGCAGAATTTCGAAATGGAAATCCGCTCAACATTACTTTAGAAGAACAGGAGATTTTTCTTCTCATATTGTAGAAACTTGATTACTGCCATAAATAAGCATTCTCAACATGCCACATAACACAGAACAACAATAAAGACAATAGCCAAATTGTAGTAAATAAACAACAACAATTGATTGCTATTTGAGCTCAAGTGATTGCAGCAAATGGAAAATTGCAAACGAAATGATTTATTAATTTCTCGAATCAAAAATTAATTACATTTAAAAGCAAATTATTAACTATTCTCCCAAGGAGGAAAGACAGACAAAGAAGCAGAAGAGTTGGCAGTTTGCAGTTGGCAGAAGAATACATGTTGGTCCCGTGGGAGTGGTAATTACAGCTGGGAGAGTGTCAAGAGGCAGTGGCATGCAATTTTAATGAATACATTTTCGGTGGCACGGCGTGGGGCAAGAAGGACCGCGCAAGCAGCAACATCCAACGTCAGAAACGGCGTCAACTTCATTTGTTGAAGAATTTACCTGTTTTGATGATGATTGTCTTGCCATACTTGTGCTCATTACAATACTTATGCACAGCAAAGAATGGAAATTTCACTTGTTGCAAGCAAAACACTCTTACGCTTATGACTCAATTAAGAAAAGTCGAATTGTTGTTGTTGCTGCTGTTACTTGCTATTACTTGATGTGCGTTGGCAACCATTGTGAGCGCTGAAATTCAGATTTCACAAATTTTCAAAGCAGGCAGACACACACACACACACACACCTAAATATTCGTGAATGTATTATTAAATTTTAAATGGGACGTATACAAATACATACTCATATGTATGTAGGTATATAAGTTTGTATGTGTTTGTAATTGTTGCAATTAAAATTTTGTGCTCGTTTAGAGAGCAAACAACAGCACAATTTTTGTATGAATAAGAAGAAGAACTCATCCCCAACATACATACATACGCTTGTTTGTATGTATAATATGTATATAAATGGCAATTCAACAATTCATTTGTGGCATGAAAATACCCAAAAGCACACAAACAAACATGCACACTCATAACAATCGTAATGAATAAACAATCAAATGAGCCCTTAACAAATTTTGATTTTATTTCTATTTTTATTTTTATTTTTATTTTTTGAAAAAAAGGAAAAACTTTTGTAGGCAAATGTCAACTAATGACATAAATTAAGTGGCCATATGTGAGCGCTTTCAAAAATACATACTCATATATATGTATAATAGTGCGTGTGTTCGCTTTAACGGTATAATTTGTGCAAATGTCTTTATAATGTGCGGCAGAAAGTAACGCAGAAATTGTCACGCACAGCAGAAAGCAGAACGAATTGGCTAAGAAAATGTAGGGAATTATATATAATATTTGACTTCTCTCTCTTCTCCCTTTTGCTTTCTAGATATTTTTAGTTCATTCAGCAAGAAAAAATTGAAGAATTTAGAGACTTTAAAGAAACGAGATATACCGCACAGCCATAACACCCGACTGTAATAGAATATACAAACACGAGTATTTTCTGCGGGACAACCGTTAGTAACGGCATCGACAAGTGGTGACAGCTTTTCGTTTACATGGCGCTCTCTTAAGATAGGTTGCTAGGGACGGAAGGTATGTAAGATGGGTAGTTGCATAAATTGGAAAGGAGCTACAATACGAGTCCTTCTCTCAGGAACACTTAAATAATAAACCCGCTCAATTTGATGATATTATCTAGAAACATCCTTCAATCCATCCCATCAATCTATGGAATGATAAAAGTCAAATTTGAACTACTTCTGAAGTGGAGATTTAAAATCAAATTGGATTAACCATACTCTCGGAAAACAATAATCGATCACAAAGATGTTGTCGGCAAAACAGCAGTGAAGGACATAGGGAGTACATGGGAGTAGTTCTGGACGGCAAACTTATGTGGAAACTAAATATAGAGGAAATGGCGAAAAAGACCGCTGGTGCCCATTGCGCATGCAAATAGATGTTGGCTACCACATTTTAAGTCAAAATTACTCTACGGCGCACTGGTGTGGTGAACTTCTGCTAACGATCTCGTATAGAAAACTCATATCTCATGTCTACACCGATGGAAAAAAATGGAGGCCTTCGCCTATGCGGAAATAGAGGAAATAGCTATCAATGCAGAGAACCATACACAAAATATCTACATATATGTCCAAAGCCAGGTGACAATTAAAGCACCAATCTCACATCATAGAATGGGCATAAGTAGCACCGACACATGTAAGTTATGAGTGATGGGGGGATGGGGCCATGTGTAGAAGTTCACGCAAGTGAGGAAAGTTTTTGACTGCCAGAAACGATTCTTTGGCATATAATTCCGGTATTAGACCAAGTATCCCCTGAGAGGCAAGCTAAAGTGAGAAGGCGAATCCCATGCGGTTGTGCGTAGGGTTTGGGACCCACCACATGAAAAAAATAATCTAATGAAAAATCAAAAAAGCCTGTTGTGTGCATCACTAAATTCCAGCAAAAAAAAAATTCACCAAGCTACTTGTCTGTCTCCAGATCGATCATATTGTGATAGACGGAAGACATGTCTCCAGTGTTCTTAATGTGCCTACACTCTGAGGACCCAACATCGACTAGGATCATTATCTTGTTGCAGGGAAGATACGCACCCGCTTCTACGTATCAAAAAACGTTCGTCAACAAACACAAGAAAGGTTCTACGTCGAAAAACTGCAATCACAACAGGCTGCCGAGCGATTTTTGATATAAAGGAACTGTAGAATGATATCTCAAACAACCTACGTAAAGCCGCTACGGTAAAAATTGGTTGCTCGAAAATTCTACGAAAAGATACGGTGACTTACGGAAGGCTTTAAGACCGGAGCAAACTCTTGTAGGACCTAGAGGGATGATCTAGTGATCGATGAACTTATGGAGGGAACACTCGGCGATGGTGAACTCGAAACCCCAGAGGAACAGACGTTCCGCTACCTGACCATGTCGAATAGCGATCGCCCACTTAAAAACCACAAAGCGGTTGGGGCTGACGGCCTACCGGCAGAGCTATTCAAACATGGTGGTGAAACGCTAACAAGGTGCATGCATCAACTTGTTTGTTAAATATTTTGTGTGAAAGGCTAAAGCCCACCGTCAAAAAACTGATTGCTACTTTCGACTGAGTAGGTAATTGAAAAGTAAAGTCCTCTCTTGGCAAACGAAAACCAAACTCTACAAGTCGCTCATCATACCCTCCTACAATATTAAGCAGAGGCATGAAAGATGTCAACAGCTTATGAGTCGGCTTTGGGAGTCTTCAAGAGAAAAGTTTTATGAACGATTTATGGTCCTTTGCGCATTGGCAACAGCGAATACCGCAGACGATGGAACGATGAGCTGTACAAACTATACGATGATATTAACATAGTTCAGCGAATGAAGAGACAGCGGCTACGCTGGCTATGTCATGCCGTCCGAATGGATGAATAAAAAACATTACCTGGGATTTCTGCTGACATAACCAAATTTTCTCTCTGGGTGACATCAGGTTAAGCAATTGATAGTTTTATATTGCTGCAGGGCGGCTATCGTCAAAAAAGATTTTCCTAAATCAGTGCACTTCTTCTATTATATTAGCTATAGTAAAGCCTATCTTGATTTACAAATGAGTATCATCGCATTGTTAATATCGAAAAAATGAGCGCGAGCGCATTGATTGCACCTCCCCGTGCTAAATTCTGAGCCCAAAGTGGACTCTCGTAAACAGTAGGTAGTAGTTTCGACTGGGCATTGTCTGTTGAGAATTTTAGCGCAAAGACTTGCTGTTTTTCCGGACCAACTCTAACGTTGTTGACTGTAAGAGGAAATGTTGTTTTAAGCTTCTCAAATAAATTCATTTAATAAGAACGAGAGAAGGAAGTTTATGATAAAAAATTTTCCCTGACATGAAGATGTACAATTTTCGATGTCATCTGTGAGAAAAATTCAGATACAGAAATCGGAAAAGCAGTGAGTTTAATTCTTTGCATTTATTTTCTTATAAAAAAAAATTTATTGCACACATATATGTACGAGTATATATGGAATTGAGCACTAATGAGTTATGACTGCATCAAATCAGGTTTTTTTATGGATTTTTTTTTATCATTCATGTCGAACAATTAACAACAACAACTACAGTCTGCCTGTCATTCACCTGTTCATTTCTGTGTATTTATTTACTGTCTGCCATTGCTCATTACCACCACCACCACCACTACCACCGCCAACGACGAATGCTGCGAATTCAAAGTGCAAACAGCAGTAAGAAAAATCGCGACTTTTGTTGTTGTTTCATCACTATTGACTGCTTTAATTATTATCGTTTTTTGTTGTTGCGCCCAGCTGCTGATGCTGCTGGTGTCGTAGTTGGTGACACAATGACAGTCATGGCCACCAGCGTTGATTCTCATAATGATGATGCCCACTTGACATGTTTGCTTGCTTGCTGGCCTTACTCGCCACTTGCGCGTGGTTCATCGATTTATTTGCTGTTGCTGTTATTGTTGCTGTTATTGTTATTATCATAGTTTGCTCCTGCTGCTTTCATTTGCCATTCAACAGGCTGTCTTGCCTACTTGATTTTATATTTATAAAATTATTTTTATTTTTGCTTCCTTGCCACCGCGCGCTTCTCCTCTCTATCACCGCGATGCAGCAGCCTGTATGCGCGTCTCGTGAACATGCGCAGCTCACTTCAGCGAACGTTGCACGCCATCATTTTGTATGCGTTGTACGTTTGTGGCAAGAAGTGTCGTACAGTAGTTGTATTATTAATTATCAATTTATTAAGTGTAGTTAAGTCGTAAGTAAGTGATTGTTTTCATGTTAAAACCGCCACGCTGCCCCACTGTACTCCTCTCCAGCGAAATAGCATGGTTATCGGCGTTGAGGTGGCATGTGACAATTGCAACTGTTGTCATTGCAACACCATAAATGGTCAGCTGGAGAGCTTTTGCTGGCGCAGTCCTCATAGAGCTCAGCAGTTGTCCAGCGGCGTCTGCCTGCCTGCCTGTCCGTCTGTCTGTCTGTCTGTCTGTCAGTTGAAGTTGCAACTGTTGATGAATAGTCGACATCAGTCCTGACACTTGGCTCCTGCTGCCGCGTGATGCTGACAATTGTGGACATTAATTCATTTTTATTTTGTTAATTTCAACGCTACTTTAAAACCATTAGTTTTACCTCCCAAGCAATTTTTGTTATTATTATTTGTTATTTATTAGCAGTTGTTGTACTTTTGATAGTTGGGAAATGCTTTCAAGTGTAATTTGTTGTCAATTGTTTGTTGGAGACGCCACTTGTGGCAAAAAAGCCTGCTCTTTTTTTGGAGTTTTATATATAAATTATTTTATTTCTCCTTTGCCTTGCTTTGTTAAATTGAAATTTCTCACAGATGTACATACACGTATAAACATAAATAAAAGAGTACGATAAAAAAAAATAAAAATAAAAATAATCAGAAAATAAAATTAAATGAAAATTGAAAAAAAAAAATCACACAACTATCTTATTTGGAAAATCTTACCTCAACAGAGTTTTTAAATAATTTACTATTGTTGCTGTAGTTGTTGTAGTTTTTTGCTCTTATCTCTTGATATCACCAGACTTCTGTGTGTTTAATTTCCAAACACGTGTGCGAGCATACGAATATACATAAATGAAACTCAGACACATTCATAGAGACATATGTACTCGTATGTGCATCAGTGATATGTGAATGTCACTTGCCACACAGCAAGGCATGCGCAACATCTCACATGCACACACGCACGCACGCACAACTACATATTTTTAGGCTATTTGCGCTCGTATTGTCGCAAGTCCTTTTTATGGCAATAAATCACGTTTGCTGACATTATCCCTGTTTTAGTTGGAATATCAAGTGAAAATTTGCTTTTAATAGTAATAAATTAAAACTAATCGAGATTGGAATTTTTGAAAAATACCTTTCTTAAAAGTTTTTGAAATCTCTCGAACGCAAAGGAATGGTGCTCTTTATATATCTATTAGCAACATTTGAATCAATCTCATTAAAGATATTCACATAGAATATCTCTGGCAACAGTTCCCTCAAATAGAAAAAGTGATTGTTCGTAGCAGAAGTTTTGTACTTTGAATATAAGCATAATGGGAGAATAAAAAAGTTTTGGATACTAACAAAACTGCATCTACAGCGTACGAGTATTTCGATTAGAGGAAAGTTAAAAGTTTAAAGTAGCCTTTTTATCCAATAGATATTTTTTCCGGATTCTCAAAATTATTTGGGAATATTTATTTTTCACAACCGTAGCATTTAATATTGATCCTTTTCCCTTGGGTTTGAAAAGTTTTTTCAAATATCCAACAAAAGGTGTCTTATCACATGACCACTAATGTGCTCCCAACGACAAGAAAAAAGCTAGAAACAGTTTGACCAATATCTTAAGACGATTAATGTGCCCGCATTTAGTTCAATCGACTCAAAAGGTCTGGGAATGATTCTCTATGCTTTCAGTCCTATGGCATATAAAGACATTTTATAACTGTCATGAAGAGGAAACTTTAGTTCGAAGTGTAAAAGTACCAGAAGGAGGATATATATATATATATATATTAGGTAAAGTAAGTAAGTTCGTTCGGTTTTTATTGATTTTTCAAAATAAGATAGCTTAGTGTACATTTATCCGATTTAAGTCAAATATGTGCCGTTTTATTTGTAAACTTGTTGCCAACGAGATGCCAACTTCATTATACCTCTCTAGAAGGCAAAAAACTCGGAGAGCCAATTTTCACAGGCCTCTCTTGATGCCAACTTCTCACCATTAAGCGCGTTCGCCATGGACAGGAAATGATGATAATCACTTGGTGCCAGGTCAGGACTATAAAGAGGGTGCATTAGGACCTCCCATCCGAGCTCCTGGAGCTTCTGGCGCGTCACCAAAGACGTGCTTGGCCTGGCGTTATCCTGATGGAACACAATTCGTCCTCAGTTATTGGCACTAGAGGGCCGAATTGAGCGTTTGGCCACAGAGGATTCCTTGCCAATCCCACCAAACACACAGCAAAACCTTCCTGGCCGTCAATCCTGACTTGGCCGCTGTTTCCGCCGGCTCACCGCGACCACAACCGTTTTTGCTTGACGTTGTCGTAAGTGATCCACTTTTCATCGCCAGTCACCAAGCGATTCAGAAATGGGTCGATTTTGTTGCGATTCTGCAGCGATTCGTAGATGGAAACTCGGTCCATCGTGTTGATTTGCGTTAGCTCGTGTGGCACCCAAACATCGAGCTTCTTTTTGAATCCAAGGTTATGCAAACAGTTCTAAACGGGTTTCTGGCTTATCTTTAGTTCCTCAGCAATTAAATATGTGCTCACGTGACGGTCTGTTTCCACTATTTCCATGATTGTATCGCAATTTTCGACGACAGGTCTCCCGACGCGTGGAGCATCTTTGACATCGAAATTACCGGAACGGAACCTAGCAAACCACTTTTGTGCTACACGTTCGCATAGAGTATCGGTCCCATAAACTAAATTAATTTTTTCAGCCTCCAGCCGCTTTGGCTGCTTTTTTCCCTTGATCGAAGAAAATTTGTAAAATATAGCGAATTTTTTCTTTGCTGGTGTCCATCTTTGACGAGCGCTCACAACGTACTGAGTAAATCAATCGAAAAACTGTCAAAGACAAACTTTTAGCGCGAATAAAAACGTTTTCAGAGCCGTATAGTATGACATGATGGGACACGTAACACTAGTACTATGGACAATAACGCCATCTCTTAGATAAAAACCGAACGAAGTTTTTACTTGACCTAATATAAACATACCAGGCCCTTCGCTCACTAAAAACTTATTACAAAAATTAACATCATGGCCGCAAAAACAATTATAAAAGATTTTTTAATTTTCCAGTATCCTAAATGGAAGTATGAATTTGTATGTATGGTATTTAATACATGTTAGCTCCTCACCTAAGAACTTTTTTTTTAGAAAACCAATTACTTGAAATATTCCGAATTATTTGAGGAAAAAAATGTAAAAAAATGTTATATCTTTTTTTAATCCTTTGAATTTCATTTCTTTCATTTTAATTTAATTTCATAACTATAGCAGAGGAGCAGATTTTTTTTATTTATTAACATTCTTAATTTTTTACATTCCATATTTGCCATACGTTTTATCCTTCGTCTGCCTTTAACACTATCACCATATTAATGTGGAAGTCCAATGTCATTGCCACTGTGGAATTTAATTTATTAAACACAGTACATACATACATATGTATATGCATTTATAATTTTGATCATTACAAGTAGATTTTGAATGTTTGCTGCTTCGCATTTTTCTTATTTCGCCAGCTCACCTGCCATTTATTCTGCCAGGTATGTACGTGTATGTTTGTGTGTGCTTGGAAGCAGTATATGTGTCTACACATGCGGCGCTGCTCAACCCAACTCACACTTTGGTGGTTGTACTCAAGGCTTTTACTTCACTTTATCGCATTGTTGTTGTTGATATTTTGCTTTTGCACTCATACATACATACACGTATATTGTTGATGTATTCCCAACATTGTTTGCTGTCTCATTGGATTTTGTATGATTTCCTTTTGTCATTTATTATTATGTGCCATTGTTGTTATTGTTGTTATTATTGTCATTATTGCTGCTTACTTTTGTGAGGTTTTTATTTTTTTTATTTAATATTTATTTTTGTGCATTGACTTTTTTGTGTCACATTCCACAAGTCAGCTTTGTGATGCTATGCGCTTTATACGAATACAAACTGAATTATTTCTTATTGAATCTGTTGTTGTTGTTGCTGTTGTTGTTGCTGTTGTTTGGCGTTGCTGCTGCTGCATGTCTTTGTCACAAAAAGGTGTCAAGTGAATTTGTAAAATTAAAACATAAGTATGTACGCTTCCGTCGTTATGTGGCAAGGACAATAATAATAACAACAACAACAACAACAATTCGCAGCAGTGAGGTGTTGGCCAACAAGATTTTTGTCGCTGTTGTCGGTATTTAAGCACAAACAAACACACATCAATACACAATCATACATATTTATTAATCGCGCTGTGGCATGCAACAGCATTGTCAGCTGCGACCACCGCCGCGCCGTGCTTCTGATAATTCTGTTGGTGGTCTCCTGGCACTACACATCATTATTTATGGCTATGAATTGCAAGTTTTTCTGATTTTTTTCCACCGCTCAGTTTGGTAGACTCGTGTACCTGCTCATGCGTGTGAGTGTGTTTGTTGTTGTCCTTCCTCGTCTTGTTGCTGATTTGTATGTGGAATGCCCATATGAGTATTTGGCCGCTTTTTTGTCGCTTTTTTGCCTGTCACTCTGCCAATGCGTGCTTATCGGTTTTGTGATAATGATTCTTTAATAGATTTTTATTTTTTACTTCATTTTTTTTTTGTTTTTTTTTTTTTTTTTTTTTTTGTTACTGATATAATCGGATTTTGATTTTTTTGAACCAACTTTTTTTTGGTTTGCCACAAGTACTTCGTCATTGTGACGTATACGTATGTATGTATGTATGTATGTTTTCTTGATATTCATGTTTTGTATTAAAAAATTATAAATTTGTGACGCCTTTTATTTCCGGAATTTCGACAATCATCGATGGTGACAAGATAAATCTTTATAGTGGATTGTTAGAGAGATTTTTACTTCACAAAAGCTCAAAGAATGCAATGATTGTATTCGAAACAAAAGTAATTTATTTCTCTTTTTTAACATATATGTATGTATATATATGTGGTCTCTTCGCTTGATCTAGAAGCGCCAAGATAAGTGAATTCCTTGACAGGCACGAAAATATAACGATGCGCTTCTACGTGGGAACCTAGTTGCCACGCAACTTAAACAGCCCTCATTTACCGCCAGACCCATTCAATTGCAAGAAATGCAGCTATAAGCTCTCGCTTTCAACGTCCAATACTTTTGTTAAAAATTGTTGTACACCGGCCTTCCGCAGTACCCCTTCCATCACTAAATTGACGATGTCTCAAGTTAGAGAGTCGCCTTGCTTAAAATCTGGAATGGTATAGAGGCTTTGGAGTGTTTCATTCCTACTCTGGCAGAGCTAGTGGCTGCTCAGCTTCGCGAGAATACTCAACTCAGACATCACTTATCGGATTATCGTAGTCGTTAATTGGTGGTAGCAGGCTGGTTCAACAAGGGGCGGAAGAGCAGTGAAGTGTTCGATCAAAGTAATGCTTTTAGAGCAAACTCTTACCTGTAACCGGATTACCATTTTAATAATAATAATCTGTAGTTTGATGCCTATATTCCTTAGTATTCTCTGGACTTTTAACTTTAGAGGTCCCTCCTAGTATTTAAACTTGAGAAATTTCAATTGGGATTTATTTCCAGAGAGCAGGCCGGTCAGTTGATGGTTTCAATACAGCAATCAATCAAAAACCGCTTCGTTTAATTTCATTATACCGGTGGAAAATTGGTACCTGCCTTTAAGTCTCAATAAAAGAAAGGAGGATGTTTTATAACTCTTTACTCCGAGTCGAAGCGAGTTGTAATTTAAGTGTGGCCACTGATGTAAAAGTCTCGTGAAAGATATAACGCCTCACTCGCAAACATAACTAACTTCAAGGTTTCGTCCTCTTCTGTACATGCTCTCCGGTTTAATCTTCCATAGATTTTTTAGATGATATCTCAAGAAAAGATGTACCAAAAATACACCTACAAGGCAATTTCTTACTGTTTGGTCTTTCTTCAATATATGCTGGCTGAAAGTATAAAAATGGCACGAGCTAGGTTGGAAGTGTTTCAAGATCTATCATGGTTACTTTTTTGTGAAAAATTTAAAGGCACTGAAAGGTCTTAAGCAGTTAAACGTAAAAGCTTTGCCAGTCGTGCCAGTGGGTGTCACATTATTCGGCTTTTCGTTGCCTTCTGCCTTGGTTTGTCCTTTGATCCACTGCATTCTGCCGTTATACCTAGTCTATTGGTTACCTCATTGCCATATTAGAACTTTGTATTGACACACTTAATTGCCTTAACTGCTGCAGGGCTGTCAACTTTCCTTGAGATTGTCTCATTGAGTTTGAAGCTACATTCTTTATAGGCAATACCACAGAAGAACTCTGCTCCTGTTTTTGCAAAGTAGTAGGTGGCCTGTGCCTGACAGATGGTTTCTATTTCCTGATCAGATTCGAGTTCTGAGTCTAGACAATTGTCCGGAACATTCAAACACTATTTCAGCACTTATTATCCGAGAATGATCAATACACCAGCTTTTTCCAGCAAACAGGTACGTTGCAACAGTTCCAAATGCTAAATGTCTCTCTCTCTCTCTTTCTCTTTCTGTCTGTTTGTCCGTCTGACGATCTGTCCGTCTGTTTGAACGCAAAGTAGTTCCTCAGTTTTGGAAATATGTCAACCAAATTTGGTACGCAGAGGTATATGTAGATATACATGATCATTTGGCGAAATCGGACAACCACTACATATAGACAACATACAACTGGTTTGTACAGATATCAGGTTTTGGATCAAAAATCCGTCAAAGGAGCATCTAATAGTGAGAAATTTTGTATTTCACAAACATATTGGAACCGAAAAATATCAAAATCGGAGGACTATAGCATATAGCTGCCCTACAACTTATTTACAACAACTGAGAATTAATATTAATTATAAAGGTATAAATACTTCGACATGCCCGAAATACATATACGAGTATTATATTGTAATTTAAAATTGTATAAAATAAAAAAGTCTGTATCTCCTTCCCGCACAGATAAACAACCCCTAATTAATTATCTTTTCTCATTTAATTTTTAAAAGGGAAAATAACTTATAAAATAAAATAAATTTTTCCTTTTTATTATTAAATTTTAAAATTTAAAACTTAATAATAATGCAATATAATATATATTAATATTTTTTATTAATCAATTATTTATCAAAAATTAATTATAAATAAAAAATAACAAAAATTAATTTAAAAAATAAAATTTAAACATGCCAGTTCTTTGCTTCTTTTTTTGCAAATTGTTGATTTTTTTATGCATTTTCCGAACATAAAAAATGAATTGTGCCGCTTGAAATAAACGCAGATATTATAGATTCTAATCGAAATATTTTAGCATAAAAACCGTAATATAGTTAATTCTAAACAGACCCTGCGGGCAAAGGTTTTACGCCAATTTTTATAATAACTGTAATCGCTTACTGTAAATCTTCATAAAATTTTATGCCAAAAATTTTTAAAATGAAACTTGAAAATATTAATATTTTCAGAGCAATTTAGCTGCACCTACAACTGCCATAATTCATCATAAAAACAACAACAACAGCAAACACGCAACAGAATGCAAACTATTAAACATTTAAGGAAATTATTATTTTTAAAATTCGAACCATAATTTTCTAAGAAATAAAATGTGAAGAGAATATGAAGAGAAAAAGTTAATATACCACTGTATACAATACAAATGATATGTATGTACATGTATGTACACATTTACCTATACGTAGCTACAGAGGGTTATAAAAATGTTAGCAAAAAAGGCCAATTACGCACAAACATATATTGTCTGTATGTATTTTATTATGGTAAACTTGTAGAACATTTTTTTTTATTAAAACCCAGCAACGAGTGTAAATCATTGAAATCAATTTGTGTTGTTGTTATAAAAATGCAAAACATTCTACGTATATACATATATGTAGATATGCATGTATGTATGTGAGTAGCGTGCCCAAACCGATTTTTTATGCCCCCAAAAGAGTCTTCAGCGAAGTAATAAAATTAAATAAACTTGAATTTGATCTTCTTGCGACGCGGATCATTTCTACATACAATCATTCATTTTGGCCTGTGTATAAATATATGTATGCACAAATGTACATACACCTATGTATGTGAGCTGCGGACTTACGTCAACCACAGATCAGTTGAGCGGACATTTCAGAGTGCCTTTGGTACGAGAAAAGTAAAATAAAAAATGAAAAATTTGCAGTAAAAATTAAGAAAAAATCAACCGAGTTTTGGCTGGCAAAAGTTGATAGATGAGCGTTTATTTTAATTATGCGCTTCAACAAGAGGAAATTGGATTAGTCGGAAAGCGAAGCAGAATTTCGAGGAACTTTTGGTTGCCGAAAACGAAAAAAATAAAACAAATTAAACCAGAAAAGGCAATAAAAATTGTAAAAAACAAAAATCTGCAAACAGCCACTTGAGTTGCGATGATAATGTTGACAACAACAGAAGCAACAACAACAAAAACAATGTGCAAAAGCTGCTGATGCCGCTTGTAATGTGAACTTTTTGAGCTGGACATTTTATATTGACTTTTTATTTAATTTTTTTATTCTACTTTTATTTCTTGTTTATTTTATTTTTTTGTTTCTTTTTTTTTCTTCCAACCAGCATCCTTTGCCTTGTCAGCATTTGTTTCATCGCCAATCTCTTATGGTATGATATATAAACCCTTGCCGCACACCGCTGCTTGATAGCGCACATATGTACATACGTACATACATACATACCAACATATGTTTTTGTATTTTGAGTACCGGCATCTGATTTCAGACGACATTAAGCGGCTCTTAAATGCGCAATTAAAGCAGATTTTCTGCAGCTCATCAGTTTCATCAAAAACCAAAAAACAAAAACCAAAAACAGACCAAGAAACTTTTCGCCTTCTCATTGCTTTTATTATTGGTGCTGTTCTTGTTGCCCTCACGGTCAGCTGCAGCAATTGCATGCGCCAGCAGAGCTCATTATGAATTTAGTAGCAGTGGAAGCATTCGAAACAACAAACACAGCGACAACAATAATTATGACAACAAACATGTTTTCAACTTCAAAATATTTATGTGCAAAACAACAACAACAACAAGCTGCATTTAAATGAAACGAAAAATCAAAAAAAAACAGAAAAAACTGAAAAAAATAAATAAAAAAATCCAACTTGTCCAAGCTGCCTTTAGTTTTCGTCCATTCTTCTGTTTCTCTAAATGAAATTTTTATGGTCAATTCCTGTGAAAAGCTACAGCTTAGTCTTGTTTCGAGGTGCGCCAAAGTACTTTTGGTTGTTGTTGTTGTTTTTGCACATAAAATCGCAGCAGAGATACTCAAGTTGCTACAACAACTCAGCTGTCCAAGCCACTGACTGATAGTCATAAAGCTCAAGTTGTCCCTAATAAAATTGCTGCGCTCATCGGGAACATCATCAGCCCTGTTTTTTGTTTCTGCCGGGTGTAGTGGAGAGTGCGCTCAAATTCATAAATTATTATTTATTATTTTATTTTTTAATTCTTATATGTATGCAATTAAATATGTTAATTAATTTATGGTTTTAAAAAATTCCTAATTTGAAGAAATTCTCAGGTAATTATCAGCAATTAAACTGTCATCTTCCATATGAGTTAAATTTTTCTCAAAAAAAAATATCTTTATAAAAATACTAAATTAAAAAAAAAAATAAATTCGTTTATGAATATAGAAAAATAATTTCTAAGCAAATTATTTTTTTGTACTTTTTCGACAATTTGTCTGGCTTTTTCCTACATTCTCTACTCACATGTCTCTCTCATTCTTTACTTCTCATATCCTTTTTAGGTATAGTCCGCATTTAATGACTGATAGCCTCATGAGTAATTTATGATAACTCATAAATTATGTTAAAAAATATTTTTGTTAAATTTCTTTTCTTTTTTTTTTTGTAGACGTGTATGTATATAATATCCTTCCTGGCAAAACTCTGCATTTTTATGGTTGATAAGCCCTTAGAGGTTGTTTATTAAGTTTATGGACTTTAATACATGTAGGATTACGTATGAGTTTTTGGCTCATATTAAGTGACTCATATTTTTGAAGCTACCACAAGGATTTTAGGTCATAAGCTGCTTACAGTGAAAGGTTAACGAAACCACTTGTGAAGAGCTCTTACTGGAAGGTAAAAAAATTAAAGGCATACATGAGTTCGAGCTAAAAAGTAGGTTTTTTACACACAAATCTACTACGAGCTACTCCCTTATGGTCAAACGCTCAATTCGGCCCTCTACTGCCAACAACTGGACCGCTTGAAGGTAGCACTCATCCAGAAGAGGTCATCTTTGATCAACAGAGGCCGAATTGTGTTCCATCAGGACAACGCCAGGCCACACACGTATTTGGTGACGCACCAGAAGCTCCAGGAGCTCGGATGGGAGGTCCTAATGCACCCACCTTATAGTCCGGACCTGGCACCAAGTGAATACCATTTTTTCCTGTCCATGGTGAACGCGCTCAATGGTGAGAAGTTGGCCTCAAGAGAGGCCTGTGAAAATTGACTCTCCGGGTTTTTTGCCAATAGGGACGCAGCCTTCTACGAGATGGGTATAATGAAATTGGTATCTCGTTGGCAACAAGTCTACAAACAAAACGGCGCATATTTGACTTAAATCAGACAAATTTATTTGAAAATTTTATTTTGAAAAATCAACAAAAAAAAAACCGAACGAACTTTTTACTTGGCCTAATATTTTATTGGCACTTTATAACCGCTGAAGTGATTTTTGGCCGAGCTCCTCCTCAAATTTGTGGAGTGCGTCTCGATATTTTCCCAACAAATGATGGAGCCTTGGTAGTGTTCACATTCCCAAGCATTTAGTAAATTTAACTTTTTTTATTCTATTCTATTCGAATCCTGGCCTTCTGGATGGTAGTATGCACGTCTAACTAAAGTCTTTATCCACTTGTGACCTATAGTAAAGCAGCAGCTACTTGGTTAGCTAGTCAGCTCAGGTAATATCACTCTATTGCTAATTGTCTAAACAAAACTTCTAATATCAGATTTAAGGTCACTCCTCTATAGGAACCCCGCTATAACCCAGGTATTATAAAAAAGTTCTATCAAAAATATTTATTCATATTAAGAGTCTTTCACTACATACCCATTTGAACCTAGTCTGCTCAGTAGTCCTCATTTGACTTTTTATCGTCTCTGCATTACTCACTCGAAGAAGTCTCTAGCTCAACATGTCTTGGGACACTCTTTACT
This sequence comes from Ceratitis rosa, assembly GCA_037013455.1. NCBI lineage: Eukaryota > Metazoa > Arthropoda > Insecta > Diptera > Tephritidae > Ceratitis > Ceratitis rosa. Next base: position 6,252,305 of record JAWMAG010000008.1, on the reverse strand, counting down.
TGGCTTTCAAAAGCCAACCTCTTGTTCTTCCTCAGTTAATATAATCACAATCAGAGCAATCGAATTTCATTAAGATTATTTTTAATACAAAATCCTTCAATCAACACTACCCAGCGTGACCCAAAACCATTTTATTAACTGCAAATTTCCCATTCACTCAAGTGCACACATTCTTATAACAAAATTTACAGTTGAAATTTCACTAATTAGAATATTTCGCTTTCTTGTTGCCTTCCGCCGCCGCTGAGAATTGCTTCAATACACGGCATTTTCATTGTTTCCAATTTGCAGCATCACTGATTTTTCAATTACAAAACGAATTCATTAATATTAAAATCAGTCAAAAAATTTGTGCCAATCCACCAATATTAATATTGTATAATTGTATGAGTATATGTGTGTACAAGTTGGTAGGCTAGTGCTCCCCATTTTTCAAAGTGCCTCCCCCATCCAACTCAAACCTCGGCTAAACGGTTATAATCAGGCGCAATCACATTTTTTACGCAACATAAAATTCGCCGCAATCAAATTGAAGAAATGAACGAACGAACGAATAATATGCACGAATGGCGGAGAGTGTGAAAAGTGAAGAGAAATGAAATGAGTACGATTGAATTGTGAAAAAAAAGAGAAAAAAGGAAAATTTGTGAATATTCAAATGGAATTGAAAATGAAAAAGTGAAAACTACGCGAAAATGACGTTAAGCATCATTTGTGATGATTTTGTTGAGCTATGGATGATAGCTGATGGAAAAGTAGAACAAAACGGTGAAGGGGCGATCACTGCTGAGCGACGACGACGAATGTGGGATGGGCTCCCAAAGGAGTTTGAATCGCGAACAGCCTGCAGGGTATTTTAATAGTATATGAAATTGCAGAAATTATTATTTCACTGGGTGTTTATTTGTATAACATATACATACATGTTTACATCTGTTTGTATGTATGTAAGTATAAATTTAAATACTCGCTTGTGCCTGAAACGCAAATGGAATTTTCGTCCCATGGGTATGGAAAACAATTAAAAATTTTCTATGTCGCTGAAATTTTTTGTTTATTGCTGCTATTTTTTATTTGTAAAATATATATTGAAAATATTAATATATGCCATATTTAAGATTGAATGAATCGTGCATGAAGACTTTATTTAATTTTATTTTTTGCAATATGAGTTTGATTTACTTAATTTAATTTAATTTTTTTTATATTAATTTATTCTGTTTTATATTAATTTATTTTATTTTATTTTATTTTATTTTACTTTATTTTATTTTATTTTATTTCATTTTATTTTATTTTATTTTATTTTATTTTATTTTATTTTATTTTATTTTATTTTATTTTATTTTATTTTATTTTATTTTATTTTATTTTATTTTATTTTATTTTATTTTATTTTATTTTATTTTATTTTATTTTATTTTATTTAATTTATTTTATTTTATTTTATTTTATTTTATTTTATTTTATTTTATTTTATTTTATTTTATTTTATTTTATTTTATTTTATTTTATTTTATTTTATTTTATTTTATTTTATTTTATTTTATTTTATTTTATTTTATTTTATTTTATTTTATTTTATTTTATTTTATTTTATTTTATTTTATTTTATTTTATTTTATTTTATTTTATTTTATTTTATTTTATTTTATTTTATTTTATTTTATTTTATTTTATTTTATTTTATTTTATTTTATTTTATTTTATTTTATTTTATTTTATTTTATTTTATTTTATTTTATTTTATTTTATTTTATTTTATTTTATTTTATTTTATTTTATTTTATTTTATTTTATTTTATTTTATTTTATTTTATTTTATTTTATTTTATTTTATTTTATTTTATTTTATTTTATTTTATTTTATTTTATTTTATTTTATTTTATTTTATTTTATTTTATTTTATTTTATTTTATTTTATATTAATTTATTTTATTTTATTTTATTTTATTTGATTTTATTTGATTTTATTTTGTTTTATATTATTTTATTTTATTTTATTTTATTTTATTTTATTTTATTTTATTTTATTTTATTTTATTTTATTTTATTTTATTTTATTTTATTTTATTTTATTTTATTTTATTTTATTTTATTTTATTTTATTTTATTTTATTTTATTTTATTTTATTTTATTTTATTTTATTTTATTTTATTTTATTTTATTTTATTTTATTTTATTTTATTTTATTTTATTTTATTTTATTTTATTTTATTTTATTTTATTTTATTTTATTTTATTTTATTTTATTTTATTTTATTTTATTTTATTTTATTTTATTTTATTTTATTTTATTTTATTTTATTTTATTTTATTTTATTTTATTTTATTTTATTTTATTTTATTTTATTTTATTTTATTTTATTTTATTTTATTTTATTTTATTTTATTTTATTTTATTTTATTTTATTTTATTTTATTTTATTTTATTTTATTTTATTTTATTTTATTTTATTTTATTTTATTTTATTTTATTTTATTTTATTTTATTTTATTTTATTTTATTTTATTTTATTTTATTTTATTTTATTTTATTTTATTTTATTTTATTTTATTTTATTTTATTTTATTTTATTTTATTTTATTTTATTTTATTTTATTTTATTTTATTTTATTTTATTTTATTTTATTTTATTTTATTTTATTTTATTTTATTTTATTTTATTTTATTTTATTTTATTTTATTTTATTTTATTTTATTTTATTTTATTTTATTTTATTTTATTTTATTTTATTTTATTTTATTTTATTTTATTTTATTTTATTTTATTTTATTTTATTTTATTTTATTTTATTTTATTTTATTTTATTTTATTTTATTTTATTTTATTTTATTTTATTTTATTTTATTTTATTTTATTTTATTTTATTTTATTTTATTTTATTTTATTTTATTTTATTTTATTTTATTTTATTTTATTTTATTTTATTTTATTTTATTTTATTTTATTTTATTTTATTTTATTTTATTTTATTTTATTTTATTTTATTTTATTTTATTTTATTTTATTTTATTTTATTTTATTTTATTTTATTTTATTTTATTTTATTTTATTTTATTTTATTTTATTTTATTTTATTTTATTTTATTTTATTTTATTTTATTTTGTTTGATTTAATTGAATGAATCAAAAGCAAATTAAAATACAAAACAGATAAATATGCGAATATTGCATCATTGCAAATAATTGAGGGTACGTAAATACGAGTATACACAGGCACATATATGAAGTAGAAAGTATCCTTAGGACCTAAGTGACAATTGGTGACTGCAAACAATGTTAGGACAGTAGTAAAGGTACAGTTCATTGAAATGTTTGCTCGTACTTTGTTACATTGTTGTAATCTTTAACAAGAAATTACGTTTACTACTTTGAACTGATGCATATGTAACTGCACCTTATTTGTGGCAACAATAGGACAACACAATATTGCATTTCTGCTTCCACGCGTTTGCAATTTTCAATACCTTGTGTTTCGTGTTATGTGTTCCGTTTACATTACTTTTTTTTGTTCTATATCCTTATTGGTGCTTTTTTGGCTAAGATCTAAGCGCCTTTGCTATTTCTCTTTCACCTTTCTTAGTGCTGTTTTTGTAACAAACAATTGGGAGCGAACGCCTGAATACCCAGCTCACCCTCGGTTGATTGAATGCGAATGTGTGGGTAGCGTGCCTCGGTGAACGGAAATGAATGCGTCACGTAGGGTTGCTAAGAGATAAAATAATATTGTATATTTTGAATGGAAATACCATCGTCTCATCGAGGAATTATTGAGAAGAAGTCAAAATGGAAAGGAATTAAGAAAAATTTGCGCTGATTCAAATCGTTTCATTTTGGAAAAAATTAATTTAAAAAAATAAAAATTTCTGAAATATGGCAACTCTGAAGTATTACTCAAACGTAAGATAACATCACCAGTTGTTAACATTGGTATCAAAGGACATACGTGCATACGAGTATATGAACTATACACAGAGTGTGTACTACCGTTATGTGCTAACAATGCTTACGCCAAAGGCTTAGTGTCTCCATGTTGTATTGATATTGTTGTTATTGCCGCATCTGTGCCACATAGCTAGTTTCTTTGCTGGCAAATTACAAGTTTTCTTTACCATTTTCCCATTGTTTCTTATTTTTATGACAAATGCATATATACATATACATACATATTTACATATACGTATTTATGCATGTTTTGAGTATCTTTCTACATTTTGCCTCGATTTCCTTTGCGAACGTTGAAGGCGCTTTTTCTATTTCTTTTAGGTAGAAAAAATGAATTTTGGTGAAACAATGTATTGAAAAATGAAACAACAATAAAGAGAAGCAGCAGCACAAAAACAATTTTTTGATAATACTACCTTCGACACACACACATGTATGAAGTTTACAATGCATGCAATCCAATTCGAATAATCATAGATAGAGGATCTGTCCCACGGAAAAAAAGCCTGCTCAAGACGAGAATTGTCATTCAATAATATCCAAGTATTTGAAATCAGTATCAAAAAAGTAAGAAAGACTAAGTTCTTGTGGAACCGAAGATTACCTAATCGGTTGATATTGATTATTAGTCAATATTTGAAGACCTGAATCAGGCGCTAGACTTTAGTTTGCGGCAGCCGCAATAGCCGAGTTAGCAGTGCGTACTGTCATTCTGAAGGTCAGTGTGATTGCGTTCTCCCCTCGGCTAGGAAGTCGAGACCCCCGAGTGTATTTCTGACATGAAATAAAATCTCCTCATAAAAAACTCTGAATAAACTTTAAGTCCCTCTATTTATTGGAAAAACATCAAGCAGCATACACGAATTGGAAGATGAGCTTAGCCGTTTGTTTGAGATCTGTTGATGAAAAATAGGTTCCCATGAAGAAATCGAAAAAATGCCTTAATTCTCATGGCAAACGGACCAAATCAGTAATAGGTTTCCAAAGGTGTTTTTAAGCGAAAGTCTACAATTACATTTTCCGTGGGACGGTCCTTGTAGTTCACTTCTTTCCGTGTCCTTGTAATAGAAACTGACATATTCCGGCATCATGTATGCACTTGTCCTAACGAGAAGTCACCGTGTTTACACCTGTCTCTTCCATTAGAATATATACATATGTACATACTTACATACTCGTACATGCAATAGTATGTGTGCGTGTGGTAGTGTACGAGTATATTGACTTCTTATAGCGTTCTTCATTTGCGTTTCACAATATTTACCAACTCGCTATCTCCTTACGCTGCTATTTGTATTTACTCGATACAAAATATTTGCAAACAACAACAAGATAATCATACAAACATACACCCATACACCCATAGTTTTGAACAGTACTCGTATGTATGGTAGATATGTACATATGTCAACCTCCAAATGCTACGCTCGGCAAACCCCCATCACTTGAGGGCGAGTGTGCACCGTTAGCTATGTACTTGTTGTACCTACGTGTAGGTATATTTGTATGTTTGTATGTATGTACGCATTTTGTTGTGTCAACCTTCATTTATGCTGTTATTTCACCTGTGTGCACATACGCATTCACATACCTATATACATACATACTCGTATGCCCCACCCCTCCACGGCGTGGCATGCAATTTTGTTACGCAACAAAATAAGCAAACATTGTACGCTTTGCTTTGCTTGAATTTCTCGCACAATTCCTTGAAGGCAGTTTTCCTAAATTGAGTGACTGAGTCACATGGACCAGGAGTTCTTCCTTTCCCACTATGCTAATGTTGTTGCTGTTATTGTTGGAGACATTATTTTTGTTTCATTTATTCTTTGTGTCACCTTTTGTGCAAATATTCACTCGCATTTGTTTTGCATTTCCTTCTTCTTACGATTGTCACAGTGACACAGGTGTAGACAGATAGACAGACAAGCGCTGCTGCGAAGAGTGCTAAAAGAAGATTAATATTGTCAAGTTTAAATATTTTCTTGTCTTAAATTGCATTCGAATATCAAGATTAAATGTGAAAGAATAGCTTAAAAGGAATGTGATGATTAAAGTAGTTGAAAGGTGTTTTGCTAAACAGACTGACATAACTACATACCGATTTATAAGGCGCGGTCCAGAGTAAAGCGCATAATACAACTGAAGGAACTGAGGAGAACCTAAGTTGAAGACAACAGAAAAAAACTTTTGTGAGAATTACTTCGCTTGAACGAAGCCACATTCTTTATCCAAAATAATTGATGAGTTAAATATTTGTTTTATTAAATCCCTAGTTTCTTCAGAAATTTTTTCGAGCTAAAGTTTTCATAAATTCTCTGCATATGTGCTGTTCAACAATATCGCGTTAGTAATCTCTTCTCTTCACTGTGTTCACCTGATCCTTCCTCTTCTTCATTCTCTGGAGGTCTTCCTCTTCCTCAGCTTCCACCAGGGGATACTGCATCGAATTACTTTCACAGCCTGAGCGCATCCATTCATTCGGAGAACATGACCCAGCCAGCGTAGCCGCTATCTCTTCATAAGCTGAACTATGTCAATATCATCGAACAACTTCTACAGCTCATTATTCCATCATCTGCGGTATTCGTCATTGTGAATGATTTCAGATGTCCACGCTTCTGCGCCATATAGTAATAATGAGGGACTTATATAGTTTGGTCTTTATTCGTCTAGAGATGACTTTACTTATCAATTGCTTACTCTGTCCAAAGTAGCATATGTTAGGAAGTGTTATTCTATGTTGGGTTTCAAGGCTGGCATTCTTAATGGTGTCAATGATGGTTTCTACATATATACGAAATTATTTACGGCCTCAAAGTTATGACTGTCAACTTCGACAGACTGTTTGTTTGATGACAGGAGGTATATATTTAGTCTTGTCCTCGTTCACTACCAGACCCAAGCTTAGAGGTAAGGGAGAACTTACGGCGCGGTTTTCGCTTTACTAGATAGCAGCCAACCTTATAGACGGATGAGCATAGAAGGGTGGAAATCTGTGGAGAAGGAACTGATTAGAGCTGATTAAGTGTAACGATGCGACGACGCTAAAGTGGCTCAAGAGAGTAGCTTCAAACCTTCAAGGGCAAGGTGGTTCCAAATTGGTGGTGGTAGCTAAGGCCTTGACACTAGCGATCACGAAGGTTAAGGTATGGATGTGGTGAAGTCGAAAGATGCTTCGCAACTGCTGCCGGTGTAGAACCCGAATATACCTAAACGAGATTGGAAAGTTTTCCACGTATCTTAGCCAATGGAAGAGAGTCAGAAAGATGTCCTCCAGATGAACCAATACGCGGAAGACTTGCTTTACCCAGAACATGGCAAGATGTGTTTTGCTTCGCCTAAGAAAGTGGAGTGCGAAGGATGACAACGTAAACATGCTCGAAGCAGGAGAAGCCGAGAAAGATCTTGGTCTAGTCCTGACTGCCCGGAGAATAGCTAAAAGTTATCCGATAGATGGCTCTGCCATGTTGGCGCTGGTAGCGGGAAGACTTCTGAACTTAGGACAGCAAGCTTAAATGAATTCCTTATGGAGTTAGCAGGAATGGTGAGAACTGTGGTAATGGTAGAGAGGACAATTTACTCATGTCTTGTCTCTAATTTCAGCACTGACAACATGGCGGTAGTGTCCATTGAGCAGGGGAAAGAGGGTCTCATCATTTTAGTCTCATGCTATTTACATAGGCCTAATGTAAGACTATGGGAAAATTGGCTCGCTATATAATTCAATTTATTTTATCCCAAAAACCAGTTTTTTACAATTGTTTAAGCCTCGTCTTTTGGAAAGATTTTTTAATTATTAAGATTGAAATATCATGATTAATTTCCAAATATTATAGCCATATTCGTACCAACCTGAGAACTCTATCTGTATCTCTCGATTGAGCACGCCAACGCCAACAATAAAATATAAATAAATTAACCATTTAAAATTTGCAATTTCGACTTTTATTGAGCACTAAATATTCTAAAAAAATACATTTCAATAAAAAAAAGTTTGACACATTTCGCCCAAAATTAGCACCTTTTGGACTTCATTGTCTACATGCTCGTAGATAGTGTGCTAACAAATGTATATATGTATGTACATATGTATACAAACACATCTATGTTTATTCATAAATTTGTCACAAAGAATTCTGTGTGAAAGCCATAAACTGCCGTAATAAGAATTGCTAATCTGCCAAAGCAAACTAATTTCGAAATTTGTTCACGACTTTATGACCAAAATGCCACATTAACCACATAATGCGGTGGGTCAACGAAATCACAAACAACCTGCTCTCTTAAGCTCGTATATATAATTTTTTATTACGAACTTTAATGTATTTTATTTGACACTTAATTAAACATGTAAATTATTATTATTTAAGCATTTTGGCGTTCTTAGTAGCTCTTCTTCCTTGGTCATATTTAATGGGATAATTAAGAGTCATTATATTTATTTAGTTTGAATTAAGATTGAAACTATGATAACAGTACTGTTTAACATATCAACACATGCATGTGTATACATATTTAAGTTGTTTTTAGTCTTGTAAATTAGCACATTAAAGGACATTTGTTGTCTGTGTGTGTAAGTATGTTTGGAGTGTGTTTGATTGAATGATTGTGAGATTTTCGTGAGAAGAAGATCGTAAATATGGTGTCAGCGATGCGACTTTGAAGATAGGCACCTACTTAGAAACGGACCATATAAGTTGTAAGTGAAGCTGAATCTAAGTGGGTGGTTAACAGCTATTTTTAGTGCGTTCTTTGGGTTAAAATCATTCACTCCTCCAAAAAGTAGTCACCAGTGGTGTGATAAAAATAAAAATTCAAGTAAACTGTTGCCAACAGGTGCTACTTTGGAATGAGTAGACAGTTGAAGAGTACTGTTCTCTGAGACAAAGCTCTCAGAGTTGTCTATCAATAGGTATAATGCAGAGAGGCTCAGAAGGTTTATTATTCTTGGCATATTTGCAACGATGAACGCCTTCGACTATGTAACGATAAGCTGTATGAGATATGCGTCGATATTGAGACAGCTACGCTGGATCGGTCCTATCATCCGAATGGATGAAAGTAATCTGGCTTTGAAAATATTAGCATCGAATCTTGCTGGCGGAACTAGAGGAAGCAAAAGATCTCAACCCATTTGGTACGAGCAGGTGGAGAAAAAATTTATTTATTAAGACTAATTGGATTTTTAGCTTTCTGACCTATGGTTAATTATCCGCTCATTAAATTAGATTAAACTAAAATTTAAAGAAACAGTTTTATGAAAATCTCGTTTACCGTGGGACATACATATTTGTATGGTTGGTTGGTTGAAGGAAAGAAGTTGAGGAGGCCCTTTGCACTCCCCCATTTGTTCGCTCGATTTTATAAACAGTTTAAGTTTCCTCCAACTATGTGTGCCAACCACCGTGAAGCTAGCAGTATCGTGAGAGATTTGATGTCTCAATCAAAGGTTAAGCTCCAGAGTTTCGTCATCAATTGTGCGTGCTCTGCACTTATGGAGATCTCAGATGCAGATGCCACGTTAGTACACCCCTAAGAATACTTACTAAGCTTTGTTTTTCTTAATGAAATTAACAGTTTGGTCTGTCTACTATCCACGCTGCCCCAAAATAGTTTAGTGGTACGTTCCATGTTGGAAGAGTTTCTAGACTTTCCTCTATAGTTCACTGTTTTGAACATAATTTGAAGTCGTTAAAGAGTCTGTGCCAGTCGATGCTGACAGCTTAACCAACAGCATCACCGTGAGCTAGCTCGTCTGTCTTTTCATTGTCTTCTACATCCGTGTGACCTGGGACCCAAGTGATATTCACTGTGTTTCTCTGCTTGAAATATAGAGTTGTTGTCATTAAGTTTGAAGCTACCTTGGTTATTGACGTGGTCACATAAAAACCCTATACCTGTGCCTGTCTTACATTTAAACCATTACTATAGATATGGAAATTTTCACTGTTATCAAAGGGCTCGCATTCCGTCCTTTCTTTGCATTTTACGTTAAGCCCGAGATCTGATATAACTTTACAAAAGCCACCATGTCCTTCACAATTTTGGATCAACTGTGTATAGCATTCAGCCGGCTAGCTATTAGCGCTGTTTTATTAATCACTTTTGTGTTGATTCGTCTAATGTCGAGGATGATTGCTAAGGCCTTTATTAAAATAATCCTCATTGCGCCTGCTTTACCAAGTAAATAAATTAATTTATCGATTAAAAGACAACCAGTTATTGGAGGAGCTGGAATCTTAAATAGGCTTAGTTTTAAGAAATAATTCAATGAGTTTAGACTATTTTGAATAAAACTACTAAATTTTACAATAAAAAGTCTCAGACAATCTCGTTTACCGTGGGACATTGTTTCTGCTATTTTTAAAACTATTGTACTCTAAACAGTTTTTTCACTAACTTCGCCTCATATGATCGGAAACATAACATCGTATGCAAATGAATTTGTAAGTTGCTTAGAAAGTTATTTACTCAAAAATTTCTAGCATGGCATAAGGAATTGTAGTTCAAATCTTAATCAAACTTAAAGTTTTCATCAGAAATTTCGTCAAAGACTTTTCACTAAATAAATTGATTTCTCCAAAAGAAAAAGATCATTTTTGTCAAAACAATTAATTCCCACTGCCATTGTCTTTTTATTATACTTTATGAAGCAACTACGTTTTGTACACTTGTCAACATATAGTATGTCCAGTAATTTTATTAACCAAACCGAACGGTCGCCTTTCGATAACTTGTATCTTCAACTTTACTACCTACAAAATTTTTTGTTGCCATTGTTGTTATAATCTGTTAGTGTGCTTACCTTTTGTAGGCATTTTGTAAGTGTTTTTATTACCACCACCAACTGAAACAACAACAACGGTTAAGCAGCAAAGAGTTTGTTTGTGTAGACCAGCAATACAGCAGTTGGTTGACCAGTTTCTTTATCGCGAGCATTCAGTATTTATGGCTTTCGATTTTGTCTTGTATCTCTCCAGCACTAGCTACTCGCCATAGATATGCATATTTTATTGAACTATCTTAAGCGTTCTTCTTCACTCTTAAGCGGTGTGCTGTATGGTTGGTGTTGTTTTTGTGCTGGAATTTTTAATGTAATCAGTAATCAGTTTGTAATTTAGTGAAAAATAAAAAATAAAATAAAATAAAAAATATATAAAAAAACGATTCGTAGAAGGGAAGAGAGAAAAAAGTACAAATACAACAAAGAAATAATCATTCGAAGTGACAGACGACATTGTTTATGGATGGTTTCAGGTGACACACATACATGTGTACACACCTACAAGTGTGTTGAGCAGCAGTTTAGCGTTAAACGCCTTTGTTTCAATAACAATATCAATAGCCTATGGATTTATCATTTGCTTAGACGAATCAATAAAATTAAATAAAAAAAAAAATAAAATAAAAATTTAAATTAAAATACATTAAAAGAAAAAAATATAAATTAAGTGAAATAAATATAAATAATTAACTGCCAAACCCTATAGCTGCGCTTGATTAATTTGATGTACAATTTTATTTTCTAAGATTTATTGCTGCGTTTCTTGACACCACTGAAGCCACATATGTACATATGTAAATCCATTTCGTCAACTCTTGCGTCTTTTGTTACTAACTTTAGTCTATTGTTACTTTTTTTATTATTGCCTATTGTGTTTTCTATTTTATTTCGTACTAAATTTCAATTTGAAGTGCTTTGCTTCACATTTCTCAGCTTCACATGCTATGTTTTTATTTAACTAATGTTTTTTACTTTGTTTTACTTGTTTTTTGTTCGAGTAATTTTTTTATATTTTTTTTCTTTTGCTTTGTGAAAATACCATTTCAAATTTGGCTATTTTTATAAATTAAAACTTTTTTTTTGAAATTTCTTGTATTTGCATTTTAAGCTGTATTTAATTTTATTCGTACAAATTTACATATGTATTATATGAATCTACATATGTACATATGTATATCTATTGCTATTTATGACGATTAACCACGATTTAACAAAAGCTGAATAGAGTTTTCTGCTCTGCATTGGATTTCGAAAACAATAAGCTTAGTAGAGACTCTTTTATCGGTGTTTTGTTATTTAATTTTTTTTTATTTTTGTCGTTAAAGACTTCTTTTATTTTTTTTCTATTTGTTAGTGATTTCTTATTTATGTATTTTTTATTTGTGATTTGTGGTTTATTTTCTTGTCACTTATCATCAAAAAAGATCAGTTGCTAATAATGAATTTACAGCTTGCGGGAACAATGGCATTCATTGTTGGTGCCGCACAGGGTATATACTCGTATGTATGTAAATCGTTGAAATGGCGATATGTTCACATTAATAAATATGTATTTATTTATTTCTTTTTTTGTTGGTATTTTTTGTGATTTTTTATTATTATTTTTTCATAATTTTATTTGGTATTCAGTTAAAATTCATGAACACGAACTATACCAACCACTGGTGGCCAGCACGCTCTGGGCGACTTGTTGAAAGCTAAATTGGTTTCAGATTTATTTTATTGGTTGCCTAATAAATAAACTTCTATTGTTTAGAAATATTAATAATTATGAGTGGTATGCAGTGAAGGCCTTTCCTATTGAAAAGTACTGAAGGAATCTTCAGTAAAGAAATTTATTAATTGATTTGAACTATTAAATTCCAGTCAATAGTAAAAAGAAAATAAAGCTTTTTTTGAGGAGACATCAAAATCCTTAACGCCGTCGGTGTGCGGCTGTAGCCAACTAAAACCACTTCCATTCGTCCAATAATTTTATTATATCTTTAATTCGAAAACTATTATTATACTATAATATTCGTAAATTAATATAGTCGTTTTGGCACTTTGTTCATTACGGGTCGAAGGTCCCGCACCTTTTCTGCGCCCAGTAATCATAGGCTTTATTTGCCGAACGCTCACAGATTACAAGCTCTAGTGTCTCCATATATATATGGTAAATACATATAAATATATATACATAAATTGTAACCACTAAAGCGGTACCTGGTGTCCTCGATTGAAGTCAGGCGACGTCAAAAGGCAATGTCCCATCAATATTTCTGCAAGCAGCTTGGAGTCCAACCTCTTTTTTGCTAGTAAAAACTTCGTAAGCTTAACACCATATATTTTACACATATATTTCGCGACTCTGTAACCCTCTGCTCGTTCCCAAAGTCTGTTCGCCTGACAAAGTAATATTACTTCCTGAGCATGCTCCACTTCCATAAATCCACAATTACGCACTGTTCTGATTGGACACCCTCCTCAGAAAGTTCATCAGCTATCACATTGCCTTCGATGCCCAGACCTGACGTTGCACCCAGGAAATTTTAATTCTTATTTTCTCAGTCGGATACTACATTTAACTAACAGCTGAATAGTCTGAGTCGCTAATTTTGTTTAGCCGTCATGGTCTCAGATCTCGTCCCTATATACCACTTACGTAAGGACCTGCTAAACATAAATATCAATAACACTTTTTTTTCTTGAGGTGCGACGTCAAGAGGGAATAGACCAACAATGATTAAAGCTGTTTCCTCTTACACCTTGCAAAGAGCAGCTCAAATGAATAGGGCGCAAAGATAGTATATGGATTCTCGTCGCAGTGATTGTCGCCGTGGGTTTATTATTAGCTTAGTTGCGGTGATCAAAAAAACCTAGACGGCAGCCAATAATAATGTCTGGCTTTGGAGACACCCATACAAGGACATTGGTCTATATATATGTAATTGGAACTTTGTAACCGCTGGAGTAATTTTCAGCAGAGCTCCTGCTCCAATTTGTGGTTTTTGTGTCTTAATGTTTTTTCAACAAATGTAGGGACCAACAGTTTAAACTAAGTCGCCTCCGAGCAGCTGATGGTTTATATGAGCAACCTTTATTTCATGTCAGAAATGCACTCGGAGGGCTTGACATTCTGCCGGGAGGCGGCTGCAATTATTGTAGAAACTTTAACCATCGCGGCCGCAACTATTATCTGCCGTCCTATATGACGATATCGTATTAAGATTCCAACTATTTTTAAATTGTCCTACTTTGCCAAAGTGTATAAGCGATTCGATCTTTTCCGGTTCCATGCCGATTAAGTTTGACTCGTATGGTGCCTTGACAAGTTTTGTTCCCACCGTCCTTTATCCGCAAGTTTCCTTGGTCGTACTTTACCTATTAAACCCAAACGAGAAATTTATTGGTCTGTTCAGTCATCTCATGAAAATATCTTCATTAGGCTCTGTAAATGAATGTGTCTCTATCTGGGCATTCGTTTTCAGTTTGTTTTACAACTTCTATTATGGAGCGCACTGCATTAACCTGAATGAATTTTCAAATGAAGAGTTGTACGACAAAAACTCGCTCCTGTGATACCATCAAACTTTGAACATCCAGGTGGAGTGTCATATTTACTTGCCCTTTAGTTAGATGCAGATTAGGGGAAGTGTTGATCAAATCCTTGTTCCGATGGAAAGCATGATTATAAGGATCTCGTTGAGTTAGTGGGTTGCTCTAGCTAAATTTGCTGTTCGGTTGATATGCACAAAAGTACACACGAATGGTAACCTCTTTAAGACCAAAATTTATCACCATTTAAGTCACACAGTCCAATGTAGATACTTCTGAGTAAGCTAAGAGGAGATATTCTATGGTGAAGATGGAGAGCAGAACATCAGATTCTAGTGTGTCCAACTCCAACTGCATTCTATATTGAATTATGTATCTTATTCCAATTAGATCATTAAATATGAGAGACACATTCACATATCTGTTGAGTACTTATGTTCGCTCGTTCATGTTAGAATGAAAAAATAACTGCCATATCCACTATCTAACTAAACTTCTCTACTCAAAATCATACGGGCTGATTGCAGCGCCACTAAGCGGCCAACGCGCGCACTAATACAAAGCCAATTAGCCACCACCACCAACACAGAATATTTACAACCGAAAGAAGCTCCCAACACAACATCGAACTCAACGTCAATCGGCCTTCCAACAACAGTGCTGTCAGCATGATTCTATTGTATTAAAGCAACAGCTGTTGCAACCACCAAAAAACCCCAAGCCAACATGTTCAGCACACCAAATTCAACTTGTACGAGCGAACAAGTTCGTAAACAATTCGAAAACGCTGCAGGGGCTAGACATTTGTATGGAGCCCCACTTTTGTATGCTCCTGCAACATGTTGTGGCGAGTTTGTTTGGCGCTTGCGTACTTTATCACTGTGTGCAGCGCGCTGCAAATGGGGTGCTCATGCAGATGTTGCAAGTGGAGAGTTTTGAATGTGCAGTCAGTGGCTGTAGAGCAACCGCTGCACTCTACAGCTATTTTCTAGCACCGCTGAACTAGATCAACTTTCGCTGTACGCTGACGTTTAACCTCAGCGAAGGTTAGCGGCGCTGTAGCAGCAGGGCGGTGGTGCACAATGGTCGCTGTGCAGCCAACAAAGTCTACTAAGCCAGTTCGGCTGCCGCTGCCAGCGCCTGCACCAACGTCAACTTTTGACTATGGCTTTCACTGCTCTGCTCTCCTACTCTCCACAAAATAATCCAATTAGTGCGGCTGGGTTCTATGAGCATCTTGTCGTCGTGACGATGATGGTGGGTGTGTGTGTGTGTGTGTGTAGATTCGGGTTTGCCTGCCAGCCTGTCAGCCTGCCCGGGATGACTCTGGCTTGGCTGCTCGTTCGCTCGCGCTGGCTTGCTGGCTGGCTGTATGTGCAGGCTGTTTTAAGCTGACTTGCTTACCCGCCGTGTTTGTTGGTGTTTTTGGGGGGGGGGGGGGGGGGGGGGGTCGCTAGCCACGCATATCGTCATACGACAATACACGACGACGGTGGCGGCGCTGTCGACGCTGGGACATCGGTGCTGTCGTGTCGATTTTGTAGAAAATTTCTGCAAAACACAGTTTAGTGTAGACTCCCCGAGGTTTCGGTTGTATCGACAGTAGTTGTAGTGCGTGTGAGCGAGTCGCAAAGCCGTCGGTGTTTTGATTATTTGCTGCTGGATTGAAAGAAAAGAAAAGATATTGTGTTTTGGTGATTTGCTTACAAATCCAATTTTCATTGTAGTTTCCGCTGCTTCTACGCGTCTTCTACACATGCGAAGCCAATAGTTTTGTCTTGGTGGCTTTTTGCAAAATTTTGCACAGAAAGGAAATAAGTGAAAAGAGGTGTGTATGGTTGTGTGCGTGTGTGTGTATTTTGAGGAAAAAATCACGTTTTGTAGCGGTCGATTAAACTGCGATTAAAGCGTGACACCGTTCGTGTTGCGTTGCGTTGCGCTTTATTGTTTTTGTTGGTCGTCGTGCTTTTATTGTTAATGTTGTTGTTGTTGTTGTTGTTGTTTTGGAGGTCAGTGAGCGCCAAACGTGTTTTTCACGCGATCTGCGAGGGCAGGCGGCACAGTCGGGCATGCAAAATCGATTGCGTGAATTAAAAAAAAAGGAAAGAAATATTTTTATATATAAACAAAAATGAAAACAATCGGTGTGTTGACATTTTACCTTTTTGCTACAGAGAATGACAACAGTACCAAATCATTAAGGAAAAACAATAATTAAAATATTATGAATTGGTTGAGAGAGGGATTAACACTTTTTTTGTAATGTGGAAAGTAGAAGGTTTTTTTTCAATAATTCAACAAAACCTGTTGAAATGAACAAAATGGAAGGTGATAAGTGGCAATTAGTAGAAAGAACAGAAAAGAATGCATATGTTTAAATTTCCTTATTCAAAAATCTTTTGCCAAATTATTATTCTTTATGTTATTAAAAAATTCATAGAGAATTTGATGACTTAAAATCTCTCCAAAATTGTTTTCATTTAAATTCAAGCGGCAACAGCTGTTCATTCAAACTTTTTTACGCTCAAAACTGTGTTTGCATGAGAAAAGAGCTCCATATGTTTGCATATCTGAGGTAAATTTTTGAAATAAATAAAAATTATAGTATAACACTAGGCAATATAAAGCAAGCCAAATCAAAATATTGTTCAAAAATAATTAGACAAAACGAGGTTTCCGACTTCTAGTATATTTCCAACTAATTTTAAGCATTTTTCAAAACTCCGATACCATAAGTAATAGCAAAAAAAAAAAAAACAGATTTTATATGATATTCAGATAATTTTTATTTTTAAATAAAATATGTAAATATTCTTAATTAAGTTGATATCAAATTGGAAATTACACAAAAATTCTTACGAATTTCTAATTCGTGAAAATGGAAACCAATCTCAAAAGATATTTCTTCAGTACCCACTGACTAATTTGACCAAGAAAAAGTTTCGAAATTATTTTAGAGAAGCAAAATTTTATTAGAAAAATTGCCGACTTTGAATTCAAATCAGAAATGTATATACGACATTTTTTTAATTAAATTAAAACTTATTCTTGATAAAAAAAATTACAAAAATTTAAATTTTCAAGCGAAATGTGTACTGTAGTTCAATAGTTTAGAAGCCAATAGTTCTAACAAATTTCGAAGAGAATTCAAAGTTAATAAACACCAGAAGACTGATTTTTATCAGGCCTTAGATAAGGATATATGCATAAAGAAGATATTTCGATGGAAACTTTTTAGACTGGAATTTATGTCAAGAATAGTATTCCCCAAGATTAGAAGGTATCTAATCAGAACTATTTAATAATGCTAATAATTTCAAAAACTTTTAAAGACTCAAAATTTAGTAACATAATGTTAAAAAAATTTTGGCTTAAAACTTTTAGAAATTGAAATTCTTAAATAAAATATTATTTGCGTTGGTTAAATACGAAACCAAAACTCAGTCATACAAAAATTTTTCAATTAGAAAATAAAAGTTTTATGAAATATTTTACAGAAAACAATAAAATTTATATTTTTAAAAACTTCGACTAAATTTCTACTAATTTTTTATATACAGAAGCAAGCAGTATAAACTCTATTCAAATAAATCAAAACTAATATTTACGTTAAAATACAAATGTACTTTCAAAAAAGTGTTTGAAAAAATCTCCTTAAACGCAAGTCGTGTCGGGGAAAAAAATAAATAAATAATTAAAAATAAAACAAACATTCAAATTTTTAAATAAAAATATAGCAAAAATAAACATTTTCACCATGCCACATATAGCTGCCACAAGTGCAGCATCAAACATGAGCACCAATACCGTGAGATTCGCACGTACACCCTTTCTTGCACTGCTCCTTCTGTGCTGTCTGGGTAGCTTGTGCATCAATGCCGTGCATGGCAGTCCGTTGGTGCCTAGAGCTGAGCAGCAAGATGTAAGCGACTATCAACGTCTGGTGAAACCCCTCAAAGAACCAAATTCGGCGGAGGCGCGTGAACAAAGGCGACGTGTGGCATGCCGCCGTGCTTGTTGGGCGAAGGTGAGTACTAACATAGATAAGTAACATTTATTTTATCGTTGTTGTTGTGATAAACAAAAGAGAAAAACATATGAAAAGCAAAATAAATATCTATGAAAGCAAATATACTCGAATGCATGCATATGTTTGTAAGTATGAGTGTGCTTTTGTGATTTTTGCAACACATGTTTACATGCCCTCCACATGCTTGCAAGGAAAATAGAAAAATTGATAGCAAATCCTTTTATGCGCCGCATTGATGGCATCCTTTTCAATTTGTTATTTTTGTTTTTATTTTGGAGAGATTTCTGTTTTTTTTTTTTTGCTCGTTTACGATTTCCGCAATTACTTTGATGGATTTGTTGGATTATTTTTGGCGTTGTTGCACTCAAATAACATGCAACAATATGTACACAAAATACGTAGTATTTGCAACAACAAAATATGCCACACATATGCATACATACACATATGCTTTTTTGTATCACTTTTGTATTTGAGCGATAGATGCGGGTTTTTGCTTGCCACATCACTTGCCGAAAAGGGGTTGCTGGACAAGCCGTTGGCACGTACATAACATACGTGTACGTATGAGTGAGTGACTCAATACAATATTCGCAACATAACTCTACCCACATTCATTCATTGGAAATCCCCCTCACTTCATACACACACACACACACACACACACACACTAATTCCTTCCGTCTCTAACATTATTTTCTTTACTCACCCTCAACGCTGTGTTTATAAAACGTTTCAACGACATACAAATATAGTAAGTAGTGCAGCGTAGAAAATATTTTCATTACGTACTTTCATGTTTTAATTTTCTACTCGCTTAGAATTTTAAGCAGTTGGAAAAACAAATCAACTCGTCAACCTACTCACCAATCCACCGACTTTAACTAAGTTCCCTTGCAATACATGAATCCACCGCAGAGTAGTTTATATGCATAACACACTCGTTCAAAGTGCATAAGCGGGAGTGGAAAAGTAAAAACCAACCTGATTCTCTAGAGCCCACAGCTCACAACCCTCAGCCTCTGTCCCTCATCTATCAAACAGCCTTCATTTCGTCTGCGTTTCCGTTTCATGCCGTCGCAGACCTGGGGGAGAGCTCGTTGTAATTTGTGGACAGTTGCATTTCAAATGCCTGCAGAGCAATCACATCAGGGCGCCTGATGCCTAATGAAAATATATTATTTTACTAGAAAAAAGTTAGGGGGAGTTGGTTTCGTTGGGCTGTTGCATACAATACTCATTTGCGAAAACTTAGAAATAAACTTTCAATAGATATTTTTTAATTTATTTCAGTTAAATTTTCTGTTTTTTTTGTTTTTTAATTGGTTTTATTTTATTTTATAAATAATTTTTTTAATTTTATAATTTTTTTAATTTAATTTTATTTTATAAATAATTTTTTTAAGTTATATTATTTTAATATTTTAATTTTATTTTTTTAAATAATTTTTTTTTTAAATATATTTTTTTATTTTGCTCTATTTAAATTAATTTAATTTTTTTACTTTTTTAATTTGTTTTATTTTATATATTAATTTTATTTTATAAATATTTTTTTCTGAATTTTTCTTTTAAATTATATTATTTTAATTTTGGGTTATAAATAATTTTTCAATATATATTATTTTTATATTTTAATTTCATTTTTTTAAATAAATTTTTTATTTTGCCCTATTTATTTTAATTTTATTTCATTTCACTTCATTTTGTTTTATTTTGTTTTATTATATTTTATATTTTTAATTTCTTATTTTATTTTATTTTTTTAATTTTATTCATTATATATTTTATTATATATTTATTGAATTTTCTTTCGTTTTAATTCAAATAAAAGTTATTTCTTTTAACCGTAATTTTGTTGGCGAGCATAAGATTTTTTATATTTAATTTCACACTTAATTTACTTTTTTTCTTTTCCTGTTTCAAAAATTTTGTCGAGAGATCTTGCATAGAAAAATTATCTTATTTTTTTGAGGTAATTTAATAATAAAAAAAACATCTGCTTTTTGAAATTATATTTAGTCATAACCCAAATGGCAAAACTTCCTAAAAGATTTACAAATCAAAAAGGCAATAATAATAAGGCAAATAATATAAAATTAATGTTCTAGATTTACACAATTCTTCTTTGTTTTAAATTTGATATGGGTTAGAAAATTGTTTAAAATAAATTATTTTTTATGATTGCGGTCCCCTCAAGGCAGGGAATGTCAACCACTTTGGAATGTATTTTGTACATGAAATAAAAGTTTCCTATAGAAACTCATCAGCAACTCGAATAAGTTTCACAATGCACTGCCTAAATTGTTGGAAAAAAGTCAAGACGCCATAAATTGATGAAAGATTTCAGCGGAATATCGCTTGAACTGCTTTAAAGTGTCATGAAAAAGTGCATCATCTTACAAAAAACTGGAGCAGAGGTTTCATGAAACTTTCTTCAAAATGCAATGTTCATATATTTATGTATGTTTGTATATATGTATAAAAGTTCGATATTTCATTGTAAAAAGGTTTAAACATTTTTAAGATTTTGAAAATTTCTTTACTGAATTTTTACTGGTGAGTTACAGTAACCCACATAAACATTTTTCATTGGAAGGTGTTTAAGGAAATCTTAGTTATTTCCTAACTTATGTCATAATTCAGTTAGAATCTATCATGCCGCCAAAATTTCCGAGTGGTTAGCATTCTGTACTGCCATTTTGAAGACCATGGTTCAAGTTTTGGTTCAACCAACATCCAAAAGTAAATTTTCAAAATGCAGTCAATCCGCGCGAGTATGTTTGTGACATGAGATAAAAGCTCCTCATAAAAAAACCATCAGCCGTTCGGAGGTGACTTAGTATAAACTGTAGGTCCCTCCATTTGTAGGAAAAACGCAAAACCAAGGAGCTCGGCTGAAAATTGTTTTAGCGGTTACAAAGCGCCAATTATAGATATATTTATATATATTTATCATGGTTAGATTTATCCGATTTATATCATTATGGCTCCCTTATAGAAACCCTTGTAAGTTTTGGCAAAAATATGGTATAATCGATTTTCACAGGCTTCCCTTGAGGTGTATTCTTCACCTGCCAAATCATTCGTCATAGGCAGGAACAGGTGCGAATTCCAGACATAAGGTGGATGCATAAGAGCCTCCCAGCCAAGCTCTCGGAGTTTCTGACTTGTCAATATCAATACGTGTGGTCTGGCGTTGTACTGATGAATCATTATTCCGCTCCTGTTTGCCAAAACTGGGCGCTTCTGGGCGATTGCTTCCTTCAGACGATCCAGTTGCTGACAGTACATATACGTAATGACCGAATTAAGAATTTGTATGTAAGAGATCAGTTCGTAAGGGATGATTCATTGTCAATCACCTCAAACGCTAAACAAAACCTTAATGACTGTCATTCTTGTGCCGGAAGTTGAAGTAGAGGTAATATAAATAAAGATATACACATGACCATTATACGATAATAAATATTTTTTGCATCAATTTCGAAGTAACATATTGCTTCTATGCAAATTCTCTATGACATTTGACCTAAATTGTCCAGATGGATTGGTTAATGAAAGCAAACATATACATACATAAATATATGCCACATTTTTTTTCAAAGAATACAAAAATATGCATGTATGCATGGCATTACATTTAATTTCAAAAATATGCAGCAGCTGTGAATTTGCATTTCTAATTGCGACGCAAAGAGGCCAATCAACAAAAGTGAACAGTGAACAGGCAAAAGTTTATGGGACAACTTAAAAGTGCACGCACAAACAGTAACTACAAAAGCAAATCAGTGCATTTACATATCTATATATGTGTGTATTTATGTCATATGTATGTATGTAAAATTGCTGCATGGAATTGTGAAATGCAACTCTGTACCAACTGAGATTTGCCCCAACCAATGCACGGCAGGCCCATTACGCACACTTGGCACACTCAACTCGTATTTAGATTAAATTAAATTTTATAAAGTTGTACAATTTAACTGCTGAAATATGAGAAAAACTTTTTGTTGCACATTTCAACTGGGAATACTCGAATGAAATTCAAATTTTGTTGAAAAGAGCAACAAAATGACGAAAAAATGCATTTACATACTATACATATACGTACATACGAGTACATAGTTATTTGGAATGAAACTACGCATACAAAGTCAGTTCACATACCATATATGCGTATATGTATGTTGTTGTTGTTGTTGTTTTTGGCTCGTTTTTGACAATTTTTGACAATTTCATTTTGTACATTGCTGACAGCACTTGTCGTGCGTTGTTGTCATAGTTTTCTTGTTTGCCAGTATGTATTGCATAACCCTAAATGAATTCACAACTACAGTAGCAGCAACAAGAACAACTGCAGCAACGTTAGCGCCAGCTGTTGCCGCAAACAGCGTATGCTTTTTCCAAGTTTATATGACTAAAATGTGCCAATTTCTATATATATATATATTATATTCGCAAACGTTCATTGCCCCAAACAATGTTATCCACTTACATACTCGTATTTGCAAATGTATGAGTGTATGTGTGTGTGCTTATTTGCATAGTTTTTACATTGAAGTAGTAAAAGTAGTCGTGTTTGAGTATGTGTGTGTGTGTGTGTGCATTTATTGTGCAATTATTTGCATACTCGCAAAACAATATGCAAATTGATAAAACGGAAATGCAGCAGTCAAATACTACAATATTACACACACACACACACACATATGTACAACTGCACCTGCCTGCCCGCATGCACTTGATCAAAAGTAAATGCAAATATTTAGGGAAATGAACTGCTTTATGTGTGTGCGGGCAAAAGTAAAAGTGCTTGTGGGCTTTAATGTATTGTATATATATAGGTATAAATACATAGATATTTACATCCACCTTGTTGGCAAATAAACTAGTTCAACACTAGTTATAAATGGTATGACCATACAAATTTCTTCATGCAGCCTATTTATAAACAAATTTCTCCAATACATGACAACTGCAAGATTTTATTCCGAAAAATACTAGTTTTATACCAGTTCAAAGTGTACAAAAAAAGTAACAAGTTCTTTTTTTTCCATGTACTAGTCTTATATAAATTTAAAAAGCTCGAATAATTATAATAATAATAAAATATTATTAAAAGCTTAGTTCGTTGTTAAGCAAATTTTTCCAATTTTTCAATCGTTCAGAACTACCATGTACTAGTCTTACTCCAGTGAAAAATTTTAAAAGGTAACCAGTTAGTTTTTTGTAATAAAATTAGTGTACTTTTTTATTTTTTGTTTTTTTTTAACAATTCTGATATCTTTTGCTTTGAGGTTTATTTTGAAACTATCACGTCATGATTTAAACTAGTTCAGAAATATACTAGTC
The DNA here is from genome assembly GCA_037013455.1 of Ceratitis rosa. Lineage (NCBI taxonomy): Eukaryota > Metazoa > Arthropoda > Insecta > Diptera > Tephritidae > Ceratitis > Ceratitis rosa. The sequence continues at coordinate 6,228,644 of JAWMAG010000008.1, read as the reverse complement.
TCAGAACAGTACAGATAACCACTTAATTGTTTGATACAACGAGTGTACTATTTGGCTTTTAGGGAAAGTTTGTGTATTTTAAATTTAAATTTAATTATTAAATTTTTTAATCATTATTAAAATTCGTTAAAGAAAGTACTGGTTTTTACTAGTTAAATCAAATTTTGGAATGCCATTGCGAGATATACATATATACGTATATGTATGTATAAGTAAATCGGTATTTATTTCAAGCAAACTAATTATTAATGTCATTGACCTAAAATTAATAAAAATAATTATAAAATGAATTGAATTATGGCACTAAATAATAATTTTGCAATTATACCATACTAGTTTTATTGGGACTAGTAGCAGCCCAGTACTTGTTCTGATCACTTGAGTATTTCTGCTGTCCAAGTAAGCGTTATTTTGGCACTGGAAAATTATAAAGTTTTATCCAGCTGTTACATGGTCACTTGACTGCTGGCAAATATTTAAATTAAAAACCAGAAGTTGACAGTAAATTTCAAGCTAAAAATATTTCATTTAATAATATGTGCAAGCAGTTTACAACTTTATTGGCTGAAATGCAGATTTAGTTACCCTAAACAATTTTTTAATATCTACTTCAAGAGCTCTCTGAAAATTCTGCGTCCGGAATAATGAATTCAGTATTTGACAGTAGAGAATATTCGCTGGGGTTAAGGTTTCAGAAAAAGGCAATTTAAGTATGCGAATGGCTCTCAGAAAGTTACTGAGTTGCACCTATAAGAGCTGTAGATCAGTTGTTTGATGCTTCACTTAGAATTTGATAATCTGATATTGATAAAAAGGCGATGCAAATTATTAAATCTTCTTTTCACTGCGTGTTGCTAGTTCATGAGTTTACCTGGCATGGTTGTTAAAAAAGGCGATCAGATCTATAGCTCCCGCGTCCGTCGGTTCTCTTTACCGGAACCAACTGGATTTTTTCCGGTCACTTCTGTAATTGCCCCCGAAAACCAATTTTGGGAACTTTTTTTCTGCAATGACTAAAAGAATATGAAGTTATGAAACCCCCTGTTTCGAAGGGTTCCGGCCAGAGTGAGAGAGAGAGAAAGAGAGGGAGAAAAAGAGAGATTTGTATATAAAGAGAGAGAGAGAGAGAGAGATGTATATAAAGAGAGAGATAGAGAGAAAGAGAGAGAGATGTATATAAAGAGAGAGAGAGATGCAGAAAGAGAGAGAGATGAATATATAAAGAGAGAGAGAGAGAGAAAGAGAGAGAGATGTATATAAAGAGAGAGAGAGAAAGAGAGAGAGAAAGAGAGAGAGATGTATATAAAGAGAGAGAGAGAAAAAGAGAGAGAAAGAGAGAGAGATGTATATAAAGAGAGAGAAAGAAAGAGAGAGAGAAAGATGTATATAAAGAGAGAAAGATGTATATAAAGAGAGAGAGAGAGATAAAGAGAGAGAGAGGCAGAAAGAGAGAGAGATCCATATAAAGAGAGAGAGAGAGAGAAAGAGAGAGAGATGTATATAAAGAGAGAGAGCGAAAGATAAAGAGAAAGAGGGAGAGAGAGAGAGAGAGAGAGAGAGAAAGAGAGGGAGAGAGTGAGAGAGTGTGACAAAGAGAGAGAGAGAGAGAGAGTGTGTGAGAAAGAGAGAGAGAGAGAGTGTGTGAGAAAGAGAGAGAGAGAGAGAGAGAGAGAGAGAGAGAGAGAGAGAGAGAGAGAGAGAGGGAAGAGGGAGCAAAGAGGTGCTTAGTGCCGTGGCGCCGTGCATGTTAAAATCATTAAATTATTATTCTTTAAATTTTCGTAAAATCAAAACTTATTTTGTCTTTACTGAACCTGCTTCAACATCGGACGTCTCAGTATATGTAATCAAATATTAAAAACTTAATTAAAATGTAATAGCACATTAGCTAGAAATGAGCCGAAATATGATACAATATTTTTTTTGTATGAATTAAATGATTCACTGGACTATTTTATTTATTTAATTTTGATTTTTAAGCCACTAACTTCTTTTAACTGCGTTAACTTATATAATTTTATAAATTATTTGATTTGTCACGAAAAAAAATATTCACGTACTCTTAAGGATTTTCTTTGCTTCGTAAGAGACTTATTATAAAAAAATATTTAAAGTATTTCTACTGTCGGAACATATCCTTTATCTACTGAAAAAAATGTCTAAAATATCAATTCGAAGTTAAAATTGAAAATTATGTGTTCCTAAAAATGATTTTCTATTTGTTTTTTCCTTTTTCTTTTTTTTTTTGATTTTTTAATAATGAGGAAGTCGTCGAAAATTTAAAAAGACTCATTTTCTTTTGTGCGAGTATTAGGTATTTATAGCATATTGCATATGCCCACACAAACACGTTATTATTAAATATAGAAAATCATATTGTAAGCCATTGCAACCCCTTTCAATTCAGCTTTTCCAACGCACTTAAGTGCACTTAAATTTGATTAAATAAATTAAGTGCAACATGCCACATTGAGTCTGTAAAACATGCGCATGTGTGCGTGTGTATTGTATTTTTGAATAGTTAAAAATATAAAGTCGACTTTATTAAGCAGATTTATTTCCGCCAGCACCAAACGGGTAAATAAACCGAAAGCCAGAGATTTTCACAAGCGACGACGACCTTTTCGAGCATTACCTAACAATAATAAATATGAGGTAGTGTAAGCATATATATGTATGTATGCGTATTTTGTTAAAACTAAATTTCGTAAATGTTAATTTAGTTAAAATATTTCTTCCAAAAAAAAAAAAAAAAAAATATAAAGAGAAGAAGAAAAAAGGAGAAACGAATGCAAAGTGGCCACTTGTATGAGAGGAAAAATAATGATGCGAAAATAGAAAGGAAAATATACTTCAGACAGCAGACATCAACCAGGCCCATGCTATAGCCAACGTCTGTGGCATGCCCGAACGGCTGCTGTTTCCATTTTATCTCAAGGTAAAGTTCAATTTTTCATTTACCAACAACAAGAGGCAAAAACAACAAAGCACAAAATATGCTCGGTTATATTTACATACTTACAGACACTTATTAAAGTTATTCACCCGCCCGCAATGCTCGTCATTTATACACTCATTCAGCCAGCCAGTCAGTCAGTCGTTCAATCATTCATTCATTCATTCATACATATTATATCTTTCATTTCATTTCGTGCGCCCGAAAATTGAATGGGTTTTCATTTCATTTTGGACTATTACTTGTTCATCAATTTTTTTCTTTCCTTTTCTCTGGGTTTTGTGTTGAGTTAATATTTTTATTAAAGCAATAGAAAAAGCTTCTGTATGTGTGTGTGTATGTGTTGTGGGTGAGCGAGTGAGCAGGCAATATTTTCTATTCAAAAAAACGAACTCAAGTACACTCGAATGTGGTTGAGAACTGGGTTGGTGTGGAGTACAAATAAAAGTGAAGCATACAATCAGGCGTTTGGTCGAGCAATCGGTCTTTGCGCCCATTCGCTGTTGTTGTTTTTTATTGCTGTTGCACGTTCATTCATGTTGGCAACATTGAAAGTTTGCACGTCAGTGGCAAGTTCAAGTAGCGGCCGCATTATAGCTAGGGCGCGTAAAGTTTCAAAAACAACAGCAAAATCAACTAGAAATACAACTCTATACATGTACACACACCTACATATTCATGACTCTGCTTCGGTGGTTGAATGTACGCTCAAGTGGCATACGAGAAGGTGAAAATACGCTGAGCTATGTTTCAATGAGTGAGCTGTGTGTGGCATTGAAATTTTGCAAAATACCTTGTAGCAGATTTTCGCAAATTTTTTCTAGCGCCCCAACTGTGTGTGAGCTGAATAAATACAGACGCGATTTGTTAAGTGTTTATTACTGTGTATTTATGTTTTGCATTTCAGCACATACATATGGATATAAAGGTATATAATACATGTATATGCACAGATGTAAGTGCCAAGTCGCGAAGAGGGTTAGGCGGCGAGTGTGTGAAAATCGATATTTTCAAAAACAAAGCGTTAGATGGAGAAAAAAAAGTGAAAGAGCTCTTTGAAAGCTCTGCGCGTGGAGTGGTGAAACGTGGCAGGGAGTTTTATTTTGTTAGCTTGCAACTTGTGGTATGCTCTGCATAGGTACTATGGTTAAATTTCCGTATTTTTCTTTTTATTTACTTTGGCTGGGATTAAAACCACAAGCAATGCGGCTCTGGTGTTTCAGTTGGGATTAAAAATAAAACAAATATTTTTCTTTTGGAATGAGTACTTAATAAATACAGTATTTTGTTTAAGAGGTAATGCGAATATGGGCAGATTTAATATTTTTCACATGTATAACTACTAGTAGAAACCAAAAAATAAAAAAATAAAAAAATAAAAATAAAAAAATTGCCTATGAATTCATCTGACTCGGAATGGTAATTGTCAATGGAATATATATGTATATCTTTATGTATTGTATCGTATCAGCAACGATTTTTACAGCCATTGAGGGGTGTAATTTTTTTTAAATTACTGAATTTTGTAAATTAAATTTTGTGATTTGGTTCTTTCTTTCTGTGGATTAATTAGCTGCAATTTAAGAAAAAGAATTCACCTTTGTTTGATTTATTTGTTTTTATAAAATTCTGACATTAAATATTTTTAATTTTCTATCGAAAATAATTTTTTTAAATTTTCGCTTTCTTCTGCATAATATAAAATTATTGTTATCTTAATCTGGGCCTCTCGTAGAAGACTTTCGAATTCTACTGAATGTAGTGTAAGTTATCTTCACACCAGATAGTTGTCGCTTGATAGTTTCCGGCGTCGATATATACATCTCGTTAAGCTGCATATTAAGGGCTATAAAGACTCGTAGTGCAGCACATCAAGCACTCCGCTGGAGATGGTAAACAAAATATCCTTCCTACGAAACACCCAACCATTGGAAAATTAGACAATGTGTTCCACAGAGTAGTGTACTCTCCCCGCTACTGGTTAATTTATATACACCGAAGTTTCCCTTAATACTAGATGGTGTTTCATTGATGTCACATGTCGATAACTGTTCCATATTGGCGCCTGGTCAAGACATTTATAATCTTCGTCCGATGCTAAGCTTCTATCTCGCCGATCTTTTCTTTCTCTTCACTACACTGCGATTCTCTTTACAAGCTTGGCGAAAGAGCACCAGCTCGAGCTGAATGTGGAAGCCGACAATAAATAACCCACAATTATTGGGAACCATATTTGGCACCCGGCAATCTTTCACTCCACAAGCGGCTACGATTGCCACCAAAGTACAGCATTCCCTCAATATTCTCAAATCGTTAGCGGACAGCATCCGGTGAAAATGTAAAGCAACGTTGCTCGTAATTTATTGGACAATCGGCCGCAAAAAACAATTGAAGCGACGTCGGACCGGCTTGAACAAGGGGCAGATGAAGAAGCTTCAAGCCTGCCAGAACAAAAAAACTTCCGATGCCACTTGTAGTTGATAAAATTGTTGTGAAATTTGTAGTTTTTCTCTCACCATCGGTCCGGCTCTTCTTTCGATCTTGCTGAAAAGCGAGAGTAGAGTTGGCACCTTCAGACTTGGGAGCTTGAAATATCGTTTTGTAAATTCGTTGTTATATACTGCTGCATACTTCCATAACCATTAAACGTCGCGGAATATTGGCAATTTACACTAAGATCAGATTTCCCGTCTTACTCACAATCTCCGGCCCAAAGAAGAGAAAAAAATTCTTTTCAAAAGCAAAGAACTAAAATTTCCCTCCAGTTTCTTCAAAGTCAATAATATCATATAAAATAATTTTTTTTTTTTCGTTTAAAGTAGTTTTATGATTCCTCTTTGTCTCTATTTACTCGATTACTGCCTCATTACAGGCTGATTCGCTAACTTGAAATTCCCTCTCTCTTCTGGACCTCTCTCTCACAACTCAATGTCGCACCACTTGTGCCACTGGTGAAGTAAGTAATTGACGCTGATAAACACATGACAGCAGCAGCAATGGCGGCGGCTGCGGCGACGGCGGAGCAACCACAACACTAAATAGACACTAAAACAAAAACTAACTGTTATTACTTAGTAACCGTTGTATGTTGCTGCGTTGAAACGACAAGCAGCCTGATTAGCACACGCGCTCGCGCTCATACTCACCTACATATAGCCAGACAGTGAAATGTGCAACAAAGGCCATAAAAGTGTGCAAACTTAAGAGCAACGTGCAATACACAACAACAACAACAGCACCTCACCACAGCGGGTTATATGACTATTGTTTGTGTTGTTGTTGTTGTTGTTGTTGTTGCCATCTACGCTGGCGGTCCGCGCAGTTCGTGTACGCTATCAAAATTTTCAAGTAAAAAATTTCTATATTTTTCCCCCACTTCTTTTCTTTTTATTTTCCACTGGACACTTCACCAAGAACGGCTCTGCGTTGTTGCTTGACGCTAGAGGTACAACAATAAGGATGGTGTCGGTGGTTGGTGGTTGGTGGTCGGGTGTTGCAGATTTTTCGTGTTAATGCGCATGCGCGGCTGGGCTTTGTTTGGTGTTATGGTTGTAGCCATAGCCTAAGGCTGCTTCGTAGCTACATAGGTATGTATGTACGAGTATGTATGCATGCATGTAAGAGTCTATGATTTTGTGGCTGCTGCAACACGCCAGGAAGCGAATTAAATGACTTCACCTTTGTTTTTGCTCACACAAACGCACACAACACATACACACACACTCTCTTATATTTTCGGTTGCACACCACATGCTGCAGGAGCCTATGGCTTCTGTTGAAAGCTGCCAAGTGTGCCATTAGTAGTTATGAAGAAGAAGAAGAATAAGAATTGAAAAGAACACTAGTCTTTCTTTTTGGTATGGCTGAGTTGAGGAGGGTCTGAATGGCGGTGCACCAGAGGTGAAAGTGTGTGTCTGCCTTTGCGTTAGCGTAAAGCAATTAGGAGTTTATTGCTTATGCGAACACCTAGACTTACCCACTTACATATATACAAATGTGTCTATGCACTCAGCCTCAAGTCCATACACTTCGCTGGAGAACACTACCAAATGAAGTTACTCTTGATTAGCGATATTAAAATACCACAAAAGTGGCAGCCACATGGCGGTTATGAGGTTAATGTTGATTTATGTAAGCAGCAGCCAAGAGATAGACGAAGTCTTAGAAATGTGTCTTGGAAATGTTTAGTCCGAAGAATTCTATGAAATTTCTGCCTGTAAAAAATAAATAACATATTTTTTTTATTTAAATTAGTATTATAAAAAATTCAAAAAAAAAATACTCTGGGGCCCATACGATATCTCTCCAGCAATCATTCAATGGGGAGAAAGATGTGACAATGGCGTTGGTGGCGAGAAAAATTACCGTCAGAAAGTTTTTCCGTTTGTTCGAAACTAATTACATTTCAGTTACTGGTTTGTTTTAAGAAGATCTTCATGCGCCACTTCAAGACTTTAAAAAGTAGCTCCCATCAGCGGTGGGTGTTAGGCATGTGGGGGTAGTAGAGCGACGTTTTACTCTCACTTTCCATTCTTTCCATTAATTCATTTGACTTAACATAAAAGCTTGAGAAAAAGCTTTCGGAAAGTCACACTTCGAAGTTTTGCTATCAGCTTGCTCTCTATCACACTCGAAGACTGGTTCTGTACAAAGTGACACCCATTGAATAGGCCTACTTCTTTGGCGAAAGGAAAGACAGTGATGCAATGTTGTGCATACTTTTAAACATCAGTTATCCGCGACGTCTGTCATTACTTTGAATAAAAAATCTGACTGGAAACGCCTTATCAGTGCTAGTCTTACCATTTCCTTCCAATGATTTCTCGAAAATAAGAGCGCGGAAAGGCTTTTTCGTCATAAAAGCTATAGGAACCACAAGTGGACCTGTTGACGACAATACCAATTTAAATAATACTCGTCCAAATTTACAAATTTACCAACTTCGGCCGTAGCGTTGCAATCACAGGACCCTTCAGGAACGTAAAACTACAAACCTATTACTGGACTTTAAGGTCGAGCATACCATCAGCCAAGTGCAGGGATTTCTTTGATGGTGTCAGATTTATAAAAGACACAAAAATTCAAGTAGTTGCAGTCCGTAGAAGCATCTCTCCTTATTACGGGAATGCACCCCAGACTCGATTATAACTGAGCCAACAACGGAGATCCAGTCGTTTCCTATTTTCGATCTTTTAGCCAATTTAAAATACCATGTTAAGCCAAAATCTCCTCCACATGTTCTCTTCACCGGAGGCGAGGTCCATTTATTCCACTGCTTCAACCAGCAGGTAGTCGCGCTGATATTTTTCATTAGTGCTGGCTTGTATATGATAGTTTCCGAGCTCAAGGCACAACCTAGCAGCGCGAGTAGGTGCAAATTTAGTACGCTTCAAGATCTACGTTCGCTCGTAGCTCTGGTGAGCAGATGCTGAAAATTGGCTCTAGTGCACCCTTAAACTGAATACATGCGAGTCGCTCCACCAAAGCTCCCTCTCCTTTAGACGAAATCAAGACACATCTCGAATTGGTTATCACATCACTCAGAGTGCACGACGAGGACTCCAGAGTAGGAATTGTAAGTGCATGCTTAGAAGCGGTTAGGCCTCTGGCCAAAATTACTCAGTGTTCCCACATCGGTAGCTACTTCTACACACATATCTACCATAGAAAGGGCTCTTCGTTACTATAAAGCCGTATGAAAAGATAATTTTTATTATTTAGTTACCTTGGAATAGGAAAGTTACTTCAACTCTTTGTTTCGAATGCGCTTTGATCCCTTCAACACACCAACACTTGTTCACACTGGATGCTTAAAAGGTACTTGCACATTTCCCGGTACTTTATTTATCTATATATATATATGAGAAGGTGCATATCTCTCTACGAGACCTTTTGGGTTAACACAGCGTACAAAGTCACAACTCAACAATTTTAATGGCGTAAGCGCAGCGGGATAAGTTAAAAGCAAAGAATGTTCTAATGTTCTTCAATATTAATACTTTTTTTTTATATTCCCCAACATTTACTTCTTTCTCATGAAATCCCGAATGCACGAAGCACCAAACGCCAATCTAACTCAGCCCAACAACCAACCCACCATCAGCAACAGCAACTGCAACTGCAACACACAACGATGAGCACACATGAGCTTAACCGCGCGATAGGAGTAACAAACAACTGAGCTGGATGCCGCCCCGTGCAGTTATCTCGGACGCTGTCGCTGCTGCTGCGCTCCATATGTCATTTCTACGCACTGTCAGGCTGACAGGCTGTCGCTGTCGTTCGTCTATCTTTCGTTAGCTGGTTGGCTGGCTGGCTGGTTGTTGCGCTGCCGTCGCATCGCACATGTCGCCAATCATTATCAGCGGACGTCATGCCGCACTGTGTGCGATGCGGCAACAAAGTGAGCGAGCAATCAAATGTGTATGGTATGTGATTGTGAATGTTTGTGCAAAAAGCTAAAGGAGACCGCACCACACCGTACCGCGCCACACACTCTCTCCGTTGCTTCCACCGCACTTCACTCGTCAGACAAACAGCCAAGTGATCCGCGCTTATCTCGTACACCCATGCAACGCAGTTTGTGCTTGCAACATTTTGTTGCACGTACCATTCATATGTCCATCTATTTGTCTGCAGTATGGCAGACATGTTGCTGCCACTGCCACTGCCACGCCAATGCAGTTGCTTTTCAAATTACACCACAACTACTGTTGTTGTTGTTGTCGGTTTTTATAGCAACTGATTTTGCTGCCACGCCGCGCATGCGTACGTGCAGAAATTGTTGTGTGTAATTAATATTGTATGGCTGCGGCTGTGTGGCTGCATGGTTGGCCGCCAATCGGTTCGGCGGAATTCTTGGCGCAGCAACTTCCTTTTCAGCCACGACTCAAACGATGGACCGCGTCACGCAGCCGGGCTGCAGCATTCTCATTTCAACGCGAATAATTACAAGTTGTTGTCTCTCGCCCGTCGCTCGTGGCTCCCTCCTTCTCACCACCAACTGTTGAGGCTTCATGCACTCTCCTCTGTCTATTCTTCTTCTTCATCTTCTTCTTCTTCTTCATCATCTTTGCACAAATCATCTATGTATGTGCTGAACGTTGCGCTCCAAATGCGAACTAATGCTGATTCGCGCATTTCCTAGCTTGGTGGTGCATGCGTTTGCAACGTGCGACGTGCGACGTGCGGCTTGAAGCATGCAGCGTGCAGCATAATCGCAATTACAGCCATTCTCGGTGAAATTCTAATAAAATTGTTGATATGTGTTCTGCGCATGCGTAGCAAATGTGTAGAAAATAACAACAACCAGCAACAACAACGGTATGTTTAGCTCAATGCAAGCAGCCAGCACTCAATAATAGCCGCAATGATAATAAAAACATGGAAATCACTGCCTTGTGTTGGCCAGAATAACAGTTTCAGTCAGCCAGCCAGCCAGCCAGCCAGGCAGCCAGTCAGCTAAGAAGCGAGTGAGATTGCATGTGAAAAGCGCTGTTGGCTTTGGCGATGATTTGTATTTCGAGATCGTTGTTGCTGTTGTTTCTATATGTGATTGCTTTTAATTGATTCTTTCAGCGTTGCAAGTTTGATTTCCTCAGTCTTTGGGTTTTCTGGCACACACGATTTGACCGCATTTTTTTTTATATTTGCGATATTTGCGTGCAAAGAAGTGACTATTCAAGTCACTGGAAATTTCAAAATATTCTCCGGAATGAGAACTTAATTTTACTTAATGTGCGAATAGGAGAGTTTGCGATCTTCGGGGACTAAATATTCAAGCAATTTCCGCTTTCCACCGATGAATTTCTCTTAAAAATCTTCAAGGGAGAAACCTAGTCGACAAAAGACTCCAGTTACCGAACAGAGGTCGATGGGTATGAAAGTTTTGCTGACTGTACACGTATGTTCCTCTAGGAAGTATAGGATAATAGTTTTTAAGAACTCAGAGCGCAGACATCGGTTTGTGCCTTTAAATTGGCCTGTGGTCATATTACCACATCCTGATGGAATTTTTAAATGTCTAAAAAAATGTTGAGGTTTAATTCTGTAAGATGGAATATTTCACTTTCTGTATATCAAAACAAAAGGTTCGGAAGATCATTCGGACAGGGTATTTCTCAGGACCAATGCTATGGAAAAATTCGAGTTATCTGTATCTGCATTGAGTACCCGACAAGTTACTTTTTTCATTTGCCTCATATAGTCTTCTATCTGTGATTTGCCAACGGTTCAACTAATGAGCAGTCCAAAATTGGTCCAATATGGACGTCGCTTATTTCAATCTAAGTTTTCATACCCCCATTGCCAACCAATGCTGGGCCCCAAGAGTTAAGTGGCACATCGAATTTATGAGCAGTCATAATAAAACTCCGCTAAAATAGTATAGAAAACACACTATTATAGCATACTTCATAATTTATGTGGCGCAATTGCGTGGACAATTGCATTTTGATCATTAGAAATTAAAAAAAAAAAAACGATGAAAACAAAAGCAACAAAATCGATTGAAGCGATTAAAAGGTAACCAAACAGCAGCAGACTAATTACATTTTTGAAGCAAATCCATTAATAGTTTGCCATAACATGACTCATTAACCTAATTTTATGCCGCATGACCACCGTGACCACCTGCCCACCTGCCCACCCGTCAGCCACTGGTTGCCACTTGTTGTCTCAGAGGAGTACAAGCACAGAGACAGGTATTTTTCCAACTCAATTTTCCACACCAGAAAGGGCAATTGCGTCATGTAATACCTATGCCAAACATACATAAGTTGTGATTGTCTTTGACGTTGGCCTGTCAATGTGGTTGCGGTTGCAGACTGCCCTGTACACTACTACTCCACATCTAGCGCTATCTCTATCAACCCACAGGTTATTCTCCAATAAATTGGTAATTTATAATTAATGATTTCTCTTCGTACGGTCTCAATATTTCTTCACGCTCACTAATGATTGATGATACTCTAGGGTCCTGTTTAGTGTTTATTGCCTTTTTCCAATTCACTCTCTCCCTCTTTCTCTCTGCAAATGGTCGATCGACAAATGACGACGATTCAGTTAGACAACATCAATTTGCCTGATTGTCTGACACCTTTGCGCGGGCCAATTCAATTGCTTGCTTGTTTGGATTGCGAAGGAAAGCTATTAATTACTTGTTATTATTAGAAGAGACAGTGGGCAAGAGTGCAAGAGTGGGTGGTGGTAACAAGAAAATATGAAAATTGTTTTGAAGGACCATCAGACTTTTTAAGGTGAAAAATACATATAAAAAGTTAAATATAGAAACTTAGTATTTTTAAAAATTGTTGCCTACATTTCTAAGCTTTTAGGCTTGATAAAAAATACAATACGAATACAAAATGTGCCAAAATGTCTAAAATCTATTTGAATGTCATTTTTCATACAAAAATATATCAATACTGCCAATTTCACATTTATTTTTCCTTCACCTGAACTCACAGTTACGTCTGTATGCCGAAATTTATAATACATCAATATCGTTGCCTACAGTTTGGAGCAAAAAGCTTAAATTTTATACGCGAAATACAAAAATGTGAAGAAATAGTGAAAATGCAGATGTGAACGTCGAAGAGAACAATAAATCAATCCTTTTTCTTTCACTAAGATATATTACTCTTCCTTCATTGAGAAGCATCAAAAAGAAAAAAAAAGGTTTGCGCGAATTTTATATTGAATAAAAATCGTTGCCTACAGTTTGGAGCAAACAAAATAGAGGAAATGCTTCAAAAGTTGTTGCCCATATTTCGGTGGAAATTAAGAAGGAAATGAAAAGCCTATAAACTTTTTAAAATAATATAAAATTTCATATCCGTTAAAATAAAATTAAGGTAATAGAAACCAAATTTTTTTTGGTTTATTTGTGCAAAAATTCTCAAATATTTTCAACTTTATAATCCACTTCAAATCAACCAAATTCGCTGCAACATAAATAATTTGAAAAAAAATTTCAGAAAATTTCTAAGTTGCTCACAGCTTGCCACATACGACTACGTTAGTAGTTATAAACCCGCCGACATGTTATGCCAAAGTTAGCAGCTTAAAATGTAAAACTCACAAGTGAACTCCATGCCGCATGAAGCGAAAACTCGCAAACTCGCAAACCCGCAAACCCGCCAAGTGACCCAAAGAAGCCAAACAAAAGTTATGATTTATGTTATTTCCTCGCAAAGCCGAGCGCGTGCAAAACGCCGAAGAAGACTGTGCTTGTACAGAGAAATATGTACGAGTATGTAGGGAATGGACACCAAATATGCACTTTAAAGGTACGACATGAGGCACGAGCTAGCGAACGAGTAGTCTTTAAGCACCAAAAGTATTAAGATGGAGTAAAGGATAAGCGCAAAAAGTACTACAACAGAGGGCGGGGGTAGAGTACAAAGAGTTAAGGCAACTTTGGAGTTTGTGAGTACCACCAGGTCATTGCTAAACGACAAGACAAAATCGCATAAACAACAATACAATGCGACATTGGTGCGCAAGACAATTCAAAAGCATACGAATATGTAAAGACCGCGGTATATACATACTTATTTATGCATTTAGAACACATTGCGGTCGAAAGAAAGAATCAAAAGAACTATATATACCTATGTATGTATATTGCATACACCAAAAAAATCGGAAGCGGAACGCACAAAGTATGCCAGCAAACCTCAAACGCAATATCTATAATTTTCATACAACAACAAAGCACTCTATTCTTTGTTGTGCAGCGCGTGCTATATGCATGTGGTAAACATCAAGTCATGTACAGTCGTACATATGTGCTAAAGAAAAAAAATATATATTAATATTGATAAATGGCAGTTGAAGTTGCGAAGGACACATTTTTTATTTTTTTCTGTATTTATTTTAAATCGTTTTTTTTTTTTTTTTTGGCAGACGTACCAATATTTTTAATATATTTGCAATTTTTTTAAATCTTTTTTAGGTAAATATGTATAATTTTTGTATTTGTTTTTACTGTGAATTCATATAATCTTGGCGTTAAGCGTATTAAATCATTCTTTTGTGGTCGTATTGTCACCAACCATGTCACAAGGTCTCAGTGACATAATGTGGCATTACGCAAGATTTGGTTATTCATAGCGTACTTGCAACAATGCAACAAAGTGAATTTGAATAACCGACAAGCGTCTGTTCTCTCTTGACCTGCTTTATATGGCGGTTGACTCACTCTTTACCAATCGTTAGTAATACAGAGTCTATAAGATTTCCACCCATCGTCAATATGAAGTCGATTCATAGCCCATGTAAAAGAAAAGAAAATGAAGAGGACTCAGTGTCTTAAGGTCACGTGGACCCACTTAAGACATTGAGTCCTTTCAATCGAGAGTAGTTGAAAATATCTTCTTCGGTTTATTGTTCATAAAACTACCATATAAGCTGCGCTATGCAGCAGTGAAACCTTTAGATCCAATCCCCCAATTTTCCCAAAGTTAGAAAAGGAAACCGCAAAGAAGAGTAGTTTGCTTAGCAAAGTAGATCCCCTATGTTAAACAAAGTATTGGTACATATGCCCAGTACTGTTTAACCTGAGATCAAAACCTTTCTATCGTATGTCCTGGAAAACATGGCCGAAAAACATTGACTCTCGATCAATAGATTCCAGATGAAGATATAAGGAGGAGAAGCCTTACCTCTAGTCTATGCAGGCGCCCATTCAAACATCAATGAGGCACTTGGAACTATTAACCACTGGGCTATTTCAACGGAACTAAAGTTTCTAAACAGATCTGGTATACACCAGGATCCAGCTTTGATCAAACCAAAGCTTGGAGAGGCCACTTTATAGCTGAAACTTAGTACTAAGTGCTGCGGAATCGTGCGGGAGAGGAGGCTCAATAACGAAAATTTCAGGTTTTGGACTGCACTTGGGGTTTCTCACCTGCTCTCTGGCGCTAGATCTTTGTTGCGATCTCTCCGAGTTTCAATGATCACCATATCTCAAAGCTAAACTATCTGAAGCCCCTTATGCGTTCCTATGTATTCCTCCAGCAATCCTAGCAGGTACAAAAAGGGAATGCATAACTGCCGCGAGGCTATGACAACAGAGCTCTTGCAGTTGCCCTCAAAGCCTTGTTTTCATATGGCACGAAGTCAGCTGGGGTTGGACTATGTAAAAAGGCGATACAAAGAAGGTTTATATTTTTGTTGTGTGCTAGATCATATGGGCATCAAAGGTAATGAGATAAGTGATGACTGGTTAAAGAAGGTGTTCTTTTAGAACTGGAAGAATCAATCACTTCCACACGGGGAAGTGGAGCAAGCAAGATAAGTAATCTTGCAAACCGACTATGGAAACGAGGCAAATGTAGATCTGGTAGAGGAGAACATTTGAAGGAAATGTGGAGAATATTTGAAAACAGTTGAGCATGTAATGCATGAGTATCCAGTACTCGGCAAAGAGAGGTTACGCTGACTCGAAGCAGAAATGCTGCTGGACCTTCAAACAGCAATGGGACTATTGCACGACTATTTCCAATTTGAAAAAAGAATAGCAATGGCAGTGGAGACACAATAAAGTATAAGTCTATTTGGTAAGACTTTGGAGGTAGTTCATCTAAGTGAGGCTCAATGGGCCTACTGGTTCACCCTAGCCCTTGGCAAAAAGTGTGTATATGAATCCATTAAAACAGAAATAAGATCGAACTGTACGTCACTACCAACCAATGCTTCCATTGAAAAAAATATATAAATCATAAAACAGCTTCAGAAAAGGTAGCAATCATCTATCATATTTCTCCGAACTATGCATGAAAGAATTTTTTGTTTCAAGCTTCATACGTGTAATTAAGCGGCAACGAAGAGAGATATATAGATATATGGTATAGTAGCTCTAGAAGGGGAGGCATATGTCAAGCATAATATCTTTAACAATGTACTATTTATTAGATTTTAATATATACATACAAATTTTATCGAGGTTAGTTTTAGAGTTTCAGTATGGTGAATAGCAGTGTGGTGAGTTTTATAGGTATAGCTGTGGCATCTTAAGGCATTTCAACTTGATTATAACGTGGTAAAATTTGTTGTATTGTATTTCAAGGTGGTGAGTTTCTTTATATCAAATTCATTTAAAAAAATACAAAATAAAAAATAAACTTAACAAAAAGTGCGTATCTCAGCCAAGTAAAAATCTAATTATATCTGAAAAAATTAATGCCAAAAAAACTCACATAATACAACAATAACAATAAAAATTTGAATCCTTCAATTTTTCAAAACAAATAAACTTGAAAATATCAAAATTTTGAACCAAAAGGGAAGTGGAAAATTCGGTCTAAGCCCTACAGTTGGAGCTTTATTGTTATGAATGTATTAGAAGAACTAACGGTGTTCAGTGACGTAAGAAATCTAATTCAAAACAGAAAAGTTTTGTTATTTTTCTTCTTTTTTTAATTTAATTATAGCGTTAATTTTGCTATGTATATATGTATATGTCTTCAGATATGTAGACTCATAAATTTTTTTCGAGTGAAATAACTAGCAGCCATCAAGAATGTTAGACAGGTAACAAGTGCCGTAAGAATGTATGTATGTATGTTGCACATAAAGAAAGAAAAAAAATATCGGGAAAATAATTGTTTGAGTTTTGCAATCAAAATATGACAGCTGCAATTGCAATCAACAATTTACGAGATCTAACCAACACACACGCCTGCTGCTGCTGCTGCTTGTATTCCCCCACGCTGCTCACGCTATGTAAATTATTTGCCACATAAAGACACACTTGAACACACACACACACACACACATTCATACAGATATTAGCATGCGAATGCAGAGCAAAACCTTTCATGCATAAAGCAACTGAGCAGAAAATTAAAAATTGTAGCAGCAAAAAAAAAAAATTATAGAGAATAGAAAATAGAAAAAAAAATCACCGTAAAAAGTAATTGCAATTGCTGCTGCAAGCAAGCAAGTAAGTGTGTGCTGCAAATAAAACATAGTAAATGGAAAAAATGTGACTGAGAAAGTGCTCGTAATGAATGCTGCTGCTGCTAAGCTGCAAAAGCTAAGAGCTCAAAGCTGGGAAGGAGATGGAAAATGAAAACATTGAAAAATCTAATTGAAGCTGCATGCCACTCAACGGTGCAGCAGCAACAACGACAACAACAACAACAATAAGAGCAATGGAACTGTAATACACAACCCCCAACTACCTGTTAACGCTCAATTCAAGCAATTACATACACACACCGTACATGTATGTATACATATATGTGTATAGTGTGTGTTTGAGTGTACAAGGTAAGCAAACGGCAAAGTGCGGCGTCGGGGGAGCCACAGTTGAGCAACATTCAGATAGATTCTGTTGCGATCACATTTAATGTTGAACGTTTTAATCAGCAGCAACAGCAGCAGCAGCAGCTAGCAACAATAATGGAAAATCACAAAAATAAACAAAAAGAGGGAGAGTAAAAAATCACAACAACAACAAACTTAAAGACAAAACAGCAGAATCTGTAACAAAGTTACCTTTTGTAGCAGCAGGCAGTGGCATCAACATTGGCTGGCAACATGACCAAAGGTAGAAATGTAGCGTGTACATGTAGGCAGATGGTAAGCGACAACAACAAATACAAAGCAAAGAAGAACGCTGAGACCAGCGATTGTGATTGTGATCATGATGATGCAGTTAAATTTAGTCAACGTTGTTGCTGTTGTTATTGCTGCAAGTTTAGCAAGAGTCGCGATCTGCATGTGCGATTGCACTTCTACGATTCGATTGTAATCTCAGTACACCAACAAAGCCGAACGAGGAGCAAAACTCATACCAACTAACCATCATCAAATACATATATAAAATGACTATCCACTCCACAGAGAGTGTAAGTGCGTTTGTGTGCAAACATGTCTTCTCGGCATGCGCAAATTTCTTTTTACCTTTAGTCTTATTTTTTTTATCTTCAATGTTCGCTTTTGAGTTATGAGATCACTTCGTTGGTACTGTTGTTGCTGTTGTCGTTTTTTTTTTTTTCTTTCTTCGTACTTTGTCTTGAGTGGCCACCGAGGAGATCATGATACTGTCAACGGATTGCATAAGTCTCTAGAGGACTGCGGTTACCGCATAGAGTTGTGATAAAAGAGCTGAGAGGGGAGGGAGCTCAGGTAGTCGTATCAAACTTGGCGGTTCACCGGCTTGGCGTAGCATCAGCAGCAGATAAATTTCTGCTGGTACTTAGATCTAATCACAAAGAATACTGAGAAATCTAGCTGCTCTACAGAACGGTCAAGTAATGCGCAAGATTGACAAAAAGAGATTGAAGTGAAATGGCAGAAGAGTGCTGGGGGTTTATATCTAGTAAGAATTACTAAATTACTTTTGGCTATCAACAAAAAATTACTGTTGGAAAAGTTAATGTTAAATTCTAAATTAATTTTAAATTATTTAATGCAAAGTTACTGTAGTAGTCCTCAAGAATTGAGAGTGAAGCGAGGTGACAATCACATAGAGAGCCGTAGGCCTGCCGCGCCCAAATCCACAAAGTATTACTCCAAAATACTGGTGAATGCTTTCACTTCTAAGGGCGACTAGGACTGGAGTTGTTTTATTTCCTTAAATTGGAATGCAGATATTCTACATCTCCCTTCTACTCTCTTCCTCTTTATCCTCTTCATTTGAGTTTAATAAAGTCTCTTGGAAAACGAAAACTTTAAACTAAGAACTCCAAAGTACAGCTACGGAGGTTAAATTGAATTAGAAAAGCTGTGCTACCAAGAGCTCAGAGCACATCTCAGATTTTCTTATTCATTCATGCCCCACCTTTTTGGTTAAGCCAGGTGGAACCAAGCCATTTTGCAGCCCTCACCTCCAGACCACTAAAAAGTAGTATCAATTTAACAAAAAAATCCGCGAAAGAACGCGAGTTGGGACTTACTCTTATTACTTACTCGTAATCTAACATTTGAGTCAGTGGTAAGCTACTGAGTGAAGTTGAATAAAAAATTCCCTGGGTGTTCAAAGCCCTGGCTTTCCCTCTTATTTCTCGCAAAGGATGACATATAATAGGCATGCAGAAAATCGTTGTCTTCCTTATTTATTTTTCTGAAAAATTACTTAACAAAAAACTGTTGGAAGTTCGAGTTTAATTTTTTGATATTTTCAACCATTTTGTTAAAGCTAATGGTCATTACCTGCTTGAATTATTTCATCAGGCTAAGACATATACCAGCTATCACATGTAGCCTTATAATACAAAGTAACTAATTAACAAAAAAAATGCAAAAGAACACGAGTTGAGACCTACTCGGCTATATAAGCGACCTTAGCGACGACATTGCTAGCTATGCCTTATGAAGAATTGCTTTTTAATAAAAAAAAATTAAATTAAATTTAGTTCAAATTTGAAATTTATATTTCTAATTTTTCAATTTCTTCAAGTCTTTTTTCTACCTCTTTTTATGCAACTCTGACAGCGAGAATAAAAATTATATACTCGTATAATCGGATCTTTGTGTGCAACTAAGAAACAAATTTCACCAGCTAACCGACTACACCTCCCTACAAAATGTACGCGCACTCGTATTCCAAACTGACTGACCTGAGACACTTGTTGCATGCAACATGTTTAATTTAATTCCGCACAATTTTGCGCAACTTGCAATTAGTTATATATTTCTGCAATTGCTGTTTTACTCATTGTTCGCTACTTTCTTATTCATTGTTGCTGATGTTGTTGTTGATGTTGTATTTTTTTTTTTTTTTGTTGTTATGGATACTTGAATTTATACTTGCAACAACTGCCTGGCTCGCTGTGTGCCACTGCGTTGATTGGATGCGCGATGCGAAGGAACGTCGATATAAAGTACAAACAACAACCAATTGCGGAGTAATGTTGCAACAACAACAACAACAACGAGAAACAATTGTAAATATAGTGGAAAAGCAGAGCAACAAATTTAATATCTCTTGCCTGTTGATCGACGAGTTTTTCTCATGTTTGTTGTAGCTGAGCTACCGCTGCGATTGCTGCTGTTATTGCCGTTGATATTTTTGCTTGACTTCACTTTTTTCGAATATCGAATTTTTCGTTTTATTTCTTATTTCGCTTCAACTCGTGTTTATTTGTTACCGAGCGTTTTGGTGTTTGCCTTCACATTTTTTGTTTTGCTTTTTATTTTTTGTGTTTTCTTTTTGCGTCAATTTTGAAGATTATTTACATTTCCTTCAGCTTAAAAGACATTGACTGACTTACAGCGCGGACGGACGGACGGACGAATGAATGGATGGACGGTAGAGCGGCGGGGAGGTGTCGAGCTCGGAGTTGATATGTACCTTGAAGGAACGTGAACGCGAGCACGATAATCAAGCGAGCTTAGCAACGGTGGTAATGGTCGTACGCTTACCACGGGTTTGAGCTGAGACTGTGCGCGTAGTTTGTGCATCTCTTGCCGCTTGGTACTACATGCGATCAGTCCATTTGAGGCGGTTACCCCACGGTCGCGCTAAGTCTACACCGGCAACAGCCACGTCGTCCCTCTTCATCGCTCAGTTTGCCGCACCATGAAAACCGCATTCAACTGCTCAACGCCCTATCGTTATGTTCTTCACTCGCCGCTGACGCTCGCTGGCTACCTGCTGCGCGTATGGCGCGTACTTGCGACGCTGCCTGTCTGTCAGGGTAGGCTCCCTGCTAGCTGTGCTCGAGTGACGGACTGCGATACTCACTGCTTTGTTGCTTGCTTGCTTGTGCTTGGTTCAATTCCATGCGCCGCTGTGTTCACCGTGCGCACGTCGTGTTTTTGTTTTGTTTTTACCTTTTTTGTTTTTGGAGTTACTTTTTTCTTTGGTTTTCATATTCTTCTCTTGGAGTCGTGTGTATCCATTAATGCCATCAATTGGAACATTACTTAAGTATGGGTTTCTGGCTTTCTGGTCGATGCGACGCGGCGCGGCTCCATTACCTCTGCAGTCATTTGGTCATCTTGTGTTTACCGTAACCCTCTTTACGTTTTTCGGCTTCACCTTTGCGGGGCACATCAACGCTGTGCTGCGTTCATCAACAACTCAACGCATTTGAGGCACAGAGAGACGGACGGACGGACAGACAGACATACGTACTCGTACTCAGGTATTATGTCTTCCTTTGGTTTCGGCACGTCAACCTTGTTGTTGTTGCTGTTAATTTCAGTATTTTCTTAGCCTTATTGGTTGGGAGTTTTATTGTTATTATTATTATTTCTTAGAGCTTTTGTTTTTATTTATTTTTTATGCTTTGTTTTCCCTTCAACAAACGTTGATTACGTAGCATGTTTCCTTTTCTGTGTTTGTGTTTCTGTGCAGTTGAGGGCTCTGTTTAAATAACAAATACTCGCAGCAGAAGAGCTCGCCATGGAGCTTCATTCCAATTTCAATTCGAAAAAATCAAACTAATCCAACGCTGATTGCTGCTGACTTTGAGTCTTACATCACATCGCGCGCGCACACACACACATACAAATGTACGCACCCCAGTCAGCAGTGAATTGAAGCTTGGCGGCTTGATTCCGCTTCGTCTTTCCCGCGCGTGCAACATATCAACGCTGCCACTGAAGCTTGCATTTTGGGAATCCTGTTGTATTTTCAACAGCGCCGTTTGTCCTCGTCTTCATCTGCCCTCTTTCCTTTGTTTTTTTTCGTTAATGATGACTTTCGTGTCCAGTTTTCTTCCTCTGGCTGGCAATTTGATCGGGACGCACGCCTGTTCGCTGTGACGACAGTTGTTGAGTCCAACCTCCAGCGCTTGGTTCGTTAGCTGCTGCGGTGGTGGAGTGCATGCGGATTGCTACATTGTCAGGTCGTTGCTGTTTGGTAGTAAGTAAATAAAGCACTCTGACGTCGGACGGCATCTGAAATTAGGGCTGAGCTGAGGTAAATTAGGGAGTAACTGCTGAAAAACTGCAGTCAAGGTTTCATCTATTAACTCAAGTGAGCTGTGTGTATGGGAGTGGTGCCAGAGGGCTAGCTGATGGAAGCTCTTCGGATTTACCTTTTCAACAAATACTGATGTTGATGCATTTAAAGTTCGGAATCTGTGTTCTTGAGCATCTAAACCATTGGAAAAAACGTTGGATCTCCACGTCGTCTTGAAATGCAAGTTCTTCGAACTACCGAATCTATTACCTGTCTAAAGACGTGTTGTTATTAGTCGAAAATACAGCTGTTGATTCGGAGCGAGACCTCTGCTGTAGAGAGCAGATAAGGAGTTGGTAATCAAGATCTAAATCGAACCCTTGCGCACAGGTTTTCTAAGGTTTACAATTCTAGCCCATTTGATTTTGGGAAAGTTTAACATATCCTTGATTTCTTGGGTGAATTAATAATAAATAGACTGCAACGATCAAATTGAAACTTTCAAAGGGAATCTTAAGGTTCACACTAGTCAGCATCTCCACAGTGTATATTTTCCTTTTTTAAGAAACTTCCGATTATCCGAATAAAATTCTTGAGTTGATAACTTTGAAGTAATTTGCCTCAAAAATTGGCCAAAATGACAAGCTAGTAATAATTTTCAGTATACCAATAGAATACGAGTATAAGTTTCTCTCCTTTACTGGCAAACCATCTTTTCCATGAAGCTTGATCGGGCTAAGTTATATAACAGCTGTCATCTACATTGATTTAATATGTAGTGTTATATTATACCAAAATTTTGCAAAAGAACACGAGTTGAGACCTACTCGGTTATATAAGCGACTTTAGTGAAATCGTTAGAAATGCATAATAATTATAGTGTTACGATGGTTTTGGTGGCAGCGGCTGAACTTTTGAAGGTATACATATATGTATGTATGTATCTAACAATAGCACGATGGAAGCGTACTTCTTTTGATTAGTCTCGTTTTTTGGTGGGATCGACCTTGCATTCTATATTTACCGAACTACAGGTTTTAAAAATTAAATTGCTTTTCTCAAGAAATTATTGAATGATGCCATGTTTACATTTTATTTTATTTTTATTTTTATTTATCTCTTGTATTACACATCTCTCTCCAACCAACCAGCATTGCTTTTCAATAAGCCATAACGTCTGAATGCCAACTACTCAACTTCTTAATTAAATAATTCATTGAAGCTTAAATTTAAACTTAATCAACAGCAGCAGTGTAAATAAGTCCTCCATAGAAGGAAAAAACAACAAAAAGTAAAATAAATCTAAAAAAATAATAATAAAGAGATAAAATATAGATAACTAAAGCAGTGATAAATAAACATGAAATTCTTACAAAATGCTCAAACACACCTACATACACACATAATAAATGCATCAAGCATTGCAGCTATGAGTGGCTGCCTCTGCAGCCGCCTTTCCTCGCCGCTGTGGCATTTAGTCAATGTAAGAATAAATCCCAACTGTTGGTTGAGGCTGATGAAATGTCAGGCATTCTGCACACACAAACATACACATAGTTAATTACCACTACACACTCTTGCTCATGCAATATTAACACACACTCAAGCAGTTTTCTAGTTGTTGTGCTTGCAACACGGCTTATTTGCTGCTAAGCTCGTAGTCTATCAGCTGTGGCGGGCTATACAAAGCAGCCACTTGGTTCTACTACTCATTGAACTCCTTCCTTCCTTAATTGTATTGCTGCTGTTGTTGCAGCTGTAGTGACTGCTGCAACATACACACATTGTTTTTATTATTATTGTTATTGTTTTTGTTTTAGCTGCTTCTGTTGCTCTATTCCTGCTGCTGCTGTTGTTGCCGTTGCATTTGTGGCTGCGTTGCTCTTTGACTGGTGTGCCATTGCCAATGTTGGTATTGGTGTTGCAGCAACATCTTCATTTTCATTTGCGGCTTTTACTGCAGACATGTTGTATATATATGCATGCATGCTTACAGACATACCTACATACATATATACTAGTGAGTATGTATGTACAAACACGCTTTGGCGTAGCTAATTATTTATTTATTTTTGTTGTTGTGTTATACTTTTACTATCCTTCAGTCCTCTCTATTTATTTATGTTTTATTTTTATTGTGGTTCGCCAAGCACAAATGTGTATGTATGAACAATACATATTGTGCAAATAAGTTTGTTCACATATTTGCGTTACATCGCAAATAACAACAAATGAACAACATTGATGATCAGCAAATTCATTGTGGCAACGATTGTATGTAGTCTTTATCCTTCCATTGTTTGTGGCAAGTGCAATTAAGATAAGTCTTTTAGTGATGATTGCGAATGTTTTAATGGTTTTGATATGTGAAAAAGATTCCTACCTCATGGAAAGCCATCCAAAATCCATCAATTATTTTATTTTAGTTTATTTTATTTTATTTTAATTTATTTTATTTTATTTTATTTTATTTTATTTTATTTTATTTTATTTTATTTTATTTTATTTTATTTTATTTTATTTTATTTTATTTTATTTTATTTTATTTTATTTTATTTTATTTTATTTTATTTTATTTTATTTTATTTTATTTTATTTTATTTTATTTTATTTTATTTTATTTTATTTTATTTTATTTTATTTTATTTTATTTTATTTTATTTTATTTTATTTTATTTTATTTTATTTTATTTTATTTTATTTTATTTTATTTTATTTTATTTTATTTTATTTTATTTTATTTTATTTTATTTTATTTTATTTTATTTTATTTTATTTTATTTTATTTTATTTTATTTTATTTTATTTTATTTTATTTTATTTTATTTTATTTTATTTTATTTTATTTTATTTTATTTTATTTTATTTTATTTTATTTTATTTTATTTTATTTTATTTTATTTTATTTTATTTTATTTTATTTTATTTTATTTTATTTTATTTTATTTTATTTTATTTTATTTTATTTTATTTTATTTTATTTTATTTTATTTTATTTTATTTTATTTTATTTTATTTTATTTTATTTTATTTTATTTTATTTTATTTTATTTTATTTTATTTTATTTTATTTTATTTTATTTTATTTTATTTTATTTTATTTTATTTTATTTTATTTTATTTTATTTTATTTTATTTTATTTTATTTTATTTTATTTTATTTTATTTTATTTTATTTTATTTTATTTTATTTTATTTTATTTTATTTTATTTTATTTTATTTTATTTTATTTTATTTTATTTTATTTTATTTTATTTTATTTTATTTTATTTTATTTTATTTTATTTTATTTTATTTTATTTTATTTTATTTTATTTTATTTTATTTTATTTTATTTTATTTTATTTTATTTTATTTTATTTTATTTTATTTTATTTTATTTTATTTTATTTTATTTTATTTTATTTTATTTTATTTTATTTTATTTTATTTTATTTTATTTTATTTTATTTTATTTTATTTTATTTTATTTTATTTTATTTTATTTTATTTTATTTTATTTTATTTTATTTTATTTTATTTTATTTTATTTTATTTTATTTTATTTTATTTTATTTTATTTTATTTTATTTTATTTTATTTTATTTTATTTTATTATTACTTCATTTTAATTTTATTTTAATATCTTGCTTTAATTTCTTATTATTTTTATGCATTTTCTTTTATGTTGTATAATTTTTCCTTTAATTGATTTTTTATTGACTTATGCACCATTTTTTTTTTGTTGAACTAAATTTTTTTTGAGCCATTTCGAGTACGTGAAGCCATTTTTTAAAATCTTTTATGACTCTCGACATATATTATATAATCAAAAACATGTTGGCATATGTCATACGCTGCTAATGAAATACATACCATTTTCATAATATTTTAACACAAGAAGAGTTTCATAATTAATAAAAAAAAATTAAATATTCTTAAGAATTTTCAGTGGCCTGCCTTGAAACTTTGCATTGTGTGCTCCCCTCTATGTGTTGCATCATAAACATATGTATGTATTGTCAAGACCCTCATTTGCTGAAGCAGCTACTTTTGAATAAGAACAAGCATACACATATATGAATTTAAATTTTAGTGTGTATGTAGTTGCACAAATGTATGTATGTATGTATGTATTCACATAAGAGCACTTGTGGAAGCCACTTCAACATTTTGGGACAATTTCTAGGGAGAGCATTGGGGAGTACATAGCCGTTGGTGGGGCAGGCATTTCTGTCGTATGCAAAGCGTAACGGCGAAGCAACGAGGAGAATAAACCACCATAGGCCACCAGAGCTGGGAAAGGAAGCTGCCGGCGCTGTGCGCTGTGCAGTAAAGTGAAGACGCGACGCGGCAGCGCGTAAATTGAGGTTAATATATGCGCGCAGCGGCAGCAGCAGGGCCAAGAACAACAGAAATGTTGAGAATTATGGCAATGCTGGCAATTGCAGCAGCGTAGCGATAGCTGAGGAGCGCATTTATAAGTGGAAGTTGTTTTGTTGTTATTTATTATTTTTATATATTTAGTTGTGCTTCTTTTTATTTTGAATGAGAATATGTATATGTACATAACGTATACATACATACATATGTATATATTTTACTTGCCGCAGATAGCAGAGCTCACTACACTGCGGTGAAACTTATCTTTTTATTGTTTTCTTTGTTATTGTTGTTGCTTTATCTTTTTTCAATTTTATTTTTGTTGTACACTAATTGTCATCATGTTGTTGAGAGAATATAAATGGGGCAAAGCGACATGTTTCTCGATTTTTATACCAAGTGAGAGGAAGAAAGAGTTAATCAAACACACACATATACTTTTACTCGTATATGTATGTATATGCTGGAGTACAGTAGCTGCTAAATTGTCGCTGAAATGGAGCGCAAATGAAATGCAAAATTATAGCTGCGTCGTCATATGGCATTGTACATACATATATATGTATGTACGTATGGGTGGCATGAACCTCCTGCCAGTGATGAGTTGCCCAAAAGTACGCTTAGGTGGACCGGGTGAAGTGAATCTGTATGAATTCGTGTCTGTGGGTGTGTATTGAATGTGTCAGCTACAGCTGATGTGGGTGGTGCAATGGTATGTCACAGGCATACATATGTATGTATACATGAGCCCTGCAGGCATTTTTTTTCGGTGCTCTTAGCTGCTTTTTTTAGCTTATTTTAGGTGTAAATTTTGGTCTCGACACAAATTTACATGCTATTATGAGTTGTACATAAAAATTTCGGGCTATTTTTTGTGGATGCTAAAATTAGAAATCTGGTTTCACTTTTAATAATGTCAAGCGTTTATATCTACAGAAAACAGCATTAATGCGCATTTTTTGGGTTAAGAGTTCAACATAATGACTTTTATGGGGTCTTTTGTTAAAAGTTTTGTGTGAAGGTTTGTGAAAATAAATCTAAAAAATTCTTGGGAAAGTAGATTGTGAAGTATTAGATGACGATGTGACGTTTATATTAGCATTTCGGGGCTTTATGTCGAAAGGTTTTTGCATTCCTGTATAGTTGTATGTATATGCTAAGGGATAAGTGAAAGTTTCTCGGTCACAATAGACAAGTGAATAGCAGTGCTTACTACCATGCAGTAGATTATGGGTTCGAGTCATGTTTTTATATAAAGTTAATTGAAATAAGAAACTTATTTGCGGTTGCCCTTGGGCAGGGAATATCTAAGCATTTTTGAGGGTTGCTGAGATTGGCAGAAGTGCCATTCGTCTGGCAACCAAACCAGTACGTAAGATACGAAAATCACTATGGCAAGTGGCACATACAGAAAATGTGCGGAGGCAGTCAACCCGTTGGAATACCTCGATACGAACTTCGTTTTGACATATATGAGCTTCGCTGTTGGCATGCTGAAAAACGACCTTACCTCTAATTAAATTGAAGTTTCATCTGGCACCATAGAGGGCCAACAGATCAAAGCATATAAGGCAAAACTGCCATCTTAACTTAGCCTGACCTATGTATGTACAATGTGCTGCTTCAAAGAAACTCTATACAATTTTCGCCAAAATGTAGACTACCATTTCTTTAAAAATTTACGGCTAAAGCGCAATAGCAAAAATCATTGCCTACATTTAGACGGATACTTTAATAATTTCAGGGAGAGCTTTCGAATTAATCGACGAAATAAGAAAGATAATTAAATATTTTTAATTTTTCTGAAATTTAAATATGCCTATAAGTCACTTTAATATCATTTCCTACATTCCATTATATTATTTTAATCAAGCTTATTAATTGGCTTCCTCCACGGTGGGGTTTCCCACTCACAAATGATATATTTCAAAGAAAAAAAAAAAAAAAAAAACGAAAAAAATCATGCAAAGTCTTTCAAATAATTTGATTACCAAAGAGCGACAACAACTGATGTCCTCACCCAGGAGTCACACATATAACATGTACAATTAAGTGAGTACACACACACTTACTCTGCCATTTCACCCACTTGCTTGCCACACGGAAAGCGCCACAAAACAATCAATATAATAATAACAGATCCTAATAAAGCATTAATACACCCGGAAAGCCACGGGGAGCTAAGAAAGAAGGTTGACTACTTATATATGTTCATGTACGTATGTATGTTTGTTGCTGTTTTTCTATGTAACCGCCACATAAAACACACAAAATCGCTTTCAAATTGTTGTCGTTGTTGTTATTACTTTTTGCAAGCGCCGTTATTGAAAATCAAAAATCCAATTCACAGAGAGGAACACAATTTAAGCTTAAGCATACAAGCACACAAAGTATATGTATATACTTACATACGGATATGATGCCAGAACACTTCCTGCTAAATAAATAGCGCCTCCCCACAACAAAATAAAGCCTCTTAGTAAAAAAAAAAATCAAGCAAAAAAGTAAAGGAAACAAAATGAAAACAAATCAAAGTTATTGAAAGTGAAAAAGGAAGTAAAGCATAACAGTAACGAACGAAATAAAATAAAAACCGACGAAAAATCAATCAACGAAATAAATCAAAATAATATCTGACTGAGCTGAGCACAGGGGCGTGAGAGCGCCGGCAGTGGGGGACCACCGGTTGTACATGGCATATGCCACTAAAGGCAGATAGGAGTGTGAGAGTGTATAGCTAGGTAGGCGGAATACTCATGGCCACGTTTAGAATGAAATTGGAAAAAAAAAATGTGGAAAAAATCGAATTGGCGCATTTTTGGGCTGGCGGCTGATGGTCGGCCGACACTCTGGCGTCGCTGGTGGTTGTCTGTATGTCTTGCCTCCTTTGTTGATTAGTTTTGTTGTGCTGGATGCTGGCGACGAAATTCGATTCATGCGGTCGTGGATTGACTAACGGCTAACAACAGACTCTGACTAACCGCCTGCCTTTCAGGACGAAATTTGATTAAGCTATGAAAAGGGCGGCCAGCCACAGCTCTATAACAAAAATAATAATACAAAAATACAACAGCTAAAGTGGCAGCAGCCACAAAAGCGCAGTTTCTGCGGCAGCTGTTGAATAAACTACAAATACAAATACATAGAAGCACAGAAAAAGGAAATACTTAGATTGAGTTTAAGAAGAAAGCTAAAAAAAGGCAGTCAACAATAACAAATTTGATGAACCTGTGTGTGTGTGTGTGTGTGTGTGAGCAGTGATGTAGCAACATTGTATGCCGCATTAGAAGTTTGAGCATGAAGTTAATTTGGTCCAGAGTTAGCTTTTTTTTGTTGTGCCGCTTTTGTTGCCATCAGTCAGCCATGTGAGGGCCAAAAATTCTGCCGGTTGGCGTTGCACAGTGGAAAAATGTTGGCAAAATCCTTTAAAAATAATTTGAAAAATATGTCTAATCGCCGTAAGAATTAATTTTAAATAAAGCTTCTTATTAATCTATTACCAATTTAACTAAGTAGTCATAACTGGTAATTCATTCAATTCAATTGAATTAATTAATCAAAAACATCTCAGTTAATTTAATTAAGCAAATTCATAAAGTCAAAATCAATCGTTAATTAATTAATCCTTCTTTTGATTAATAAGTAAGCGGTTACAAAACGCCAGTCAAAATAATTACTAAATTATTATATAAAAATTAAATGACATTCAACTGATTAGTAGTTTTTTCGTCATTAATTATTTTTGATGCGTTCTAGGAGCATCGATAATTCGAAAAATTAATAACCAAATTATTTTAGTTATTTTATAGTGAGCAAAAAGGCCTGGTTTATTATTATTATTATTATTAAATTTTTTTTTTTAATTCTCCCACTGTGCGGCAGTTGCCTCAGCAGCTTTGTTATTGGGCTCTAGCAAAGTGTTGTTGAGGGCGGCGTTTTTCTAGTGTGCGGTCGCTACAAGTTGATCTATAAAAGGCAGTGATGTCACACAGCCGTCGATGAAGCCCCTGCCACTGCCTTTGGGGATTAGGAAGCAGCAATTTTGTAGCTACGTCATGTTCAGGAATTTATTTTTTATTTTTATTCTAATTTTATTTTATTTTCCTTTCTAGCTTCACAGACGATTTGTGCACGTCACGCCGGGATTTGTAAAGATTTTCAGCAATTTGCTTTTATGGTATTTTATTTTATAATTTTATTTTCTTTATTTTTTTTTCAAAATCAGTGAGTAGCAGTAGCAGTAGACGGAGTTTAATATTAAATAAGAAAGTTTTTAAATTTTTTGCAAATTATAAAGATTTTTAAATTATTAACCGACGAAGATTCAAGTAGAAACTTCAAGAATAATAGAAAGACCGCAATATCACTCAAGTGCCGATAGTAGATCTGACATTTGTATTCTTTATACTGCACTCAACGCACACTAGCACAAGCAAGTACAAGTATAAATAGCCACTAAACGACAGCATAGATTGGACATTCAACGATTCGTCGCGTTGCGTTTTGTCCTTAAAAAATGCAAAAACAAACCACGAAAAAAAGCGAGAATTGGAAAACAATAACAAAAGCAATTGCATCAGTATTGTCGTTTCATCAAGTTTTGTTGTTGTCTTTTTGGTTTCGCCTTTTTGTTGCTTTGTCAGTCAAACTTACATTTCCGTTGCTGGATTGGCTTTGTTAGCAGGCTTCTGGTTTCTTTGCTTGGCTGGTTGGCCGCTTGGCCGTTTGCTTCTGCTCTTTTGCATCTCGTCAATTCAATTGTTGCATTGTTTTAACCATTTTTGTGCTAACCGAGCATATACACACATATACAAAAGCACATATGTAGCACATAGGGTGCTACCAATTGCCTGGTCAACAGATCGCCGCTGCCATGATTTCCACTTGCCTCTACTGCTTTTCGGCCGCTTCGCTGACGCCCTTTGTTGGTCAGTGCTTTGCCCAACATTCAACTATTCAAATTGGACACTAAATGTGTCAGAGGAACTCTCTTAATTGTGTGATTGATTGATTTATGGTGAACAGGTTACTTCCCTGGCAAGCCAAACCAAGCCAAGCTACGAATGCGGTGGCCAGCAGTGCAGTTGGCAAACAAAGTGGAGAGCGTCCTTGTTGCCCTTGCAAGTGGCTGCTTTTGCAAATGTACATGGGCATTTGTGTTTGTACCTATATGTGTGGGTTATTTGCATGTGTAGAAATCGCTTGGAGTGTGGCTGTTGGTGTGATTGGCGGCATTTCTGTGAATTTGCTACTTTTCATTCGATTTTATTTTGATATAAATATTTTTTTACTTTAATTTTTATTTTTATATTAAATAAACCAAGGCATCAAGAACTGATGGGCTTAAATATAAAAAATTAATAATATTCAGAAAATAGAAATACAAAAAAAAAATTAAAAACAAAACAAAAAAATAAAAATAATAAGTTAAACTAAATATAAAATAAAAACATAATATAAGTAAATAAATTAAATTAAATTTCAATTAATTAAACTAAATTTAACTAAAATAAAACAAGTTATATAAAATAAATCAAATTAAAGAAAACTAAAATAAATTAAATACACTAACTCAAATTAAATAAAATAAAATTAGAATAAACTAAAATAAAAAAATTAAACAATGTGAAAAAAATAATCCAAAAATAAATAAAGTAAAATAAAATTAAGAAGAAATTGCATAAAATAATATCAAATGAAAAATAAAAATAAAAAAAAATATGAAATTAAAAAAAATTAATAAAAAATAAACCAATATGAAAAAAATATTAAAAATAAATAAAGTAAAATAAAATTAAGAAAAAATTGCATAAAATAATATCAAATGAAAAGTAAAAATGGAAATTAAAAAAAAAATTAAAAAACAAAAATAATAAAAAAATTAATGAAAAAATAAAGTGAAATTAAATAAAATTAAATAAATTAAAATATAAAAAAACAAGAAGCATAGAATATGAAATTAAGTTAAACAAAAAAGTAGTTGAATACAAAAATATTAAATCAATCGTTTTTACTCTTTTGAAGCAAAATTTAAAGGCAATATTTTTATTAAAATTTAATATTAAAATATTTAATAAGCAAATTTTCGCTTACTCTCTTTCCAGTTTGTTCCTGAAAATGCAGATTGCCTAAAGGACACGATATGTTATCAGGTAAGCTGAAGTATCAACAAAATTTTATTTACGCATTATACATTTTGATGAATTGCTAAGCTGCCTCTTGAAATCAAAGCTTTTGTGTGTAAACATGCGAGTTCATATCAATGTACATACATATATAGGTGTACGTCGGCGTGTTCAACAGCAAGTCAGACAGTGAGGCAGTGAATGAAATTTCATATTCGTTACAAACAGACAGACACGCGTCGGGGATTAATGTCAGTTACATTTTAAAGAAATAAATTACTTTATAACACATATTAAAATAAGCCTGCAGCGGCAGCAAACATGAGAAATTCATGATATCAACAACAGTCAACAGCAATAAGGATATATGTAGGAATTTGTGGCGAAAATTTGACTGGACAGAAATTAAGGCAAATGCGTTAAAATGGCAATAAACGCATTTCGAAAAGAAAATAAAATAAAATATTTTAAATGAAAGAAATGAGGAAATGCAAAAAGTTGTGAGAAGTTGTGATGAAATAAGCACATCAGGAATTTCTTTGCTCAAATTTGCATATGCTGTAGCATGTGTGTGTGTGTGTGTGTGCGGCTCATCACACAAGAAAGTGCGCAGAACGTGTTGTCTATAAAATGATAGGTATATATATGTGTGTGTGTGTGTAAACATATTAGCGCGGCAATCCAATTAATCACGCCGCGTTTGCTCGATTGCTGGCTTAAAAGACTATAAGCTCCCTATAGCGAAATTCATATGTGCCAATGTAAGTATGTACGAGTATATAGTAAATTGTTGCGTATGTTTGTACAAAAAATATGTGCCGCATCCCAACTTACCTTTAAAAACCTTATAATAATGACATTAAGCACATTAAATGACAACTGAAACTGGCTGAAGAGCTGAAAGCCGAAAGCTGAACAAAAAAAAAATAAATAAATAAAAATAAAAATAAAAAAATAAATAAATAAATTGGAAGATAAGTAGATAAAAATATGTACAACGAAAATATTCGCACATAAAAATTAAAACACTGCACAAAAAAAGGTGATGCATGAAAAAAATGAGTAATTCTACGCACTCGCAGGCTGAAATTCTCCGCAAAGTGGCCGCAAAATACTTTTGTTGAAACTCCACTTGCACAACCACGACAAGCACCTTTAGAATGTGCGATGCGCACACATACACACACACACACTCGTGCAGGTTCCACTTGTGCACGACGGTTGAATTTGTGTCGCAGGACCTTCGTCACTCACAATGTTGTCATGTTAATTAGACTGACAGTTTGTACGGATCAATTACAGACGCTGTCAACCGAACGCCGGCCAAGCCGCGATGGCATCTAG
Source organism: Ceratitis rosa (assembly GCA_037013455.1). Lineage (NCBI taxonomy): Eukaryota > Metazoa > Arthropoda > Insecta > Diptera > Tephritidae > Ceratitis > Ceratitis rosa. The sequence goes on along the minus strand of JAWMAG010000008.1, from coordinate 6,194,991 downwards.
CTGGACAGAGTGGACTAATTGATGAACACAGCATCCGCCGCAGAGGGTTTCAACGTACCTTTAGGATGCTTTTCTTGGAGACTTAGTCGCTTGTATAGTTATATGCCGCAATATGGAATAAAAAAGTTGTGTTGCTCTTAGAGCCAGTTGGCGAGTTCACGCTTATACATACATACATATATGCTGCGTAAATTCTTTGAAGTTCTACATACCAATATGTATGTTTGTATGCTCGCAGCTATGTTGTGGCATAATATATATTATTTTCCAATTTAACGCTCGAATCGCCTTCTACCAATTTTATAGCTGTGCCACATGCAACGCGACCATAACAAATTATGAAATTAAAACGCCAAAAATATGCGAAATTTTAAAATTGTAATATTTTAATATTGCTTATTGCTTTATACTGTTATTTGGTGCTTCCAAGTTTTTTTTCTTTTTTGTTGTTTTGCATAAATATTTTTTTAATAAACATTTCATCACTTTACTGCCCCTCGGAAGTTGTTCTACTTTTCACAGGCATCTCTTCATGACAACTTGTTGACTGAAATCATAATTACAAGTACCGTTATTCACAAATTAAAACAAAAATCGCCTTCTTCCAGAGTGAAAACTTTAAAAACACTCGTTATCGAATTGTTCTTCAGGAGAGTTTTGTCCGCTTAAGACGCATGTCTAATAAAATTGTTATAAATTCTTCTCAAAAAGTTACAGTTGAAGCCTTTCACTTGGTCTTTGCTCTCCGCTAGATGATATGAATTTCTTTTAGTAATATATGTGGGCAGAAGTGTAGGACAAATACTAACGATACCAAGTCAATGTCAAACAACGTTTGCAGCACTCGCCTGAGATTAGAGAGCGCCGATCTTTTAAGAAATCAAAATTCTTTGATATTTAATTTGATTCTCTCTTGGATACTCAATAAATTATCAATAGTTTGGACTGACCTTTAAAATAGAGTCAGAACTATCCTCAATTAGGTAGGTTTGAATGCTTTAGAAAAAGTTCAAACCTCGGGCGCAATTTTCGCTAGATGCGCTATTTTAAAGATCTTGGTTTTTCTACACTACACTTCTTAGTTACCAAATCGAACTGATGCGTGGGCACCGTATTACCAGGTGTGTTAGTTGAAATTTGCCGGTTTTTTCGATAAAGAAAACACTTAATTTTCAGAGGAATCTCAAAATTTTTTTATTCAAAGTATTGACCATTGGTTTGTTTCTACACATTTCGCCTATCTCTCAGGCTAATTATGGATACCATTCCAAAAAAAACGTTTTCTCTGTCGATAAAAACCATTCGATGAGCCATTTTTCGAATTCTTCAAAATTAGCGAACCACTGCTCTGCAAGAGAGTGCCCCATCGATGCGAAAAGGTGATAGTCGGAAGGAGCGAGGTCTGGAGAGTATGGCGGGTGCGATAATATTTCCCAATTAAGTGTTTCTAATGTGTCTTTCACCAGTTTAGCGGTATGAGACGGGGCGTTGTCACGTTGCAAGATAACTTTGCCATGTCTTCGGGCCGATTCCAACCGTTTTTCGATCAACGCATGATTCAAATTCAGCGTTTCACCAGGTTTTAACAACTCGTAGTACCCCACACGACACTGGTCCCACCAAACACAGAGCATATTCTTACGGCCAAAGCGATTTGCCCTTGCAGTCGATGGGCCAGCTTCACCAAAGGAAAGCCATGATTTTTTTCGCTTCGGGTTCTCAAAATAAATCCATTTTTCGTCCCCCGTGACAATTCGATGCAGAAAAGATTTCCTTTCGAATCGTTGAAGCAGCATTTCACAAACGGTTTTTCGATTTTCCATTTGTCTATCGTTCAGCTGGTGTGGCACCCATTTTCCATACTTTTGGATCTTTCCCATGGCTTTTAAACGTTGGCAAAATGCTCCTCGAGTCACATGTAGTGTTTCTGCCAATTTTTGTTGCGATTGGGTTGGATCAACATGCATTTCCTCTTCTTCGAACTTTTTCGCTGCACCAGGATGTTCATTGTCTGTCAAATCGAAATCTCCACTTTTAAATTGACGAAACCATGTCTCACATGTTCTAATCACTGGAGCATGTTCACCGTAAGTTTGTACCAGCTACAGTTGCTTTTTTCTTTTGATGAAATAAGAAAAGCAACGAATGCCGCAAATGCGAATTACTTGGAACGAAACTCGACATAGTCACTGAGGTAAACAAATATGACGCTATTATTTTGGCGGAATGTGACTTGCGTATTTTTGTAGGTTAATATCAATAGAAAAAATTACATACATGCGAAATATTAGAAATTTATACATATTGCTAGCGACATCTACTAGTAAAACCGGCACACTTCAACAAACACACCTGGTATAGCCACAGCCTACCTTTAGCAAGACAGCACAGGGATTCCACTTAAAGATAATATTTTTAAAAAAGCTTGAATATATAATGCGTTACGCACTTCAAATTTACCTCAGCTTTTATACCTAACACCTGTCTGGAGAGAGATTCGTTGATGAGCATAATTGAGCATACTTTCAGGCGATCATAAGCACCAGTTCTCGAATAGGTAATGATTCTCGTCTCTATTTAGCTTATAAGCCTTTCGCGAAATTTTTTTCGATGGCACTTAAGCAAATTATTGAATGAAATAATATTGTTATTAATGAATAAAAAATGTTGAACTTTGATTTTATATTCAGAAAGAATATTCCATTTTTAATAAAATATTAACTTCAACAAATAATCGAAATTAAGAGCTTTTATCGAAGTTGCGAGAAAACATGTAGATAATTGTTAGATGCATATAAATGCTGCTATATTCGAATATGAAAGCATCAGAGTACAAAATTTTATCTGCCATCAATTATTACGTCGTTTCCTTTTCCTCGAACCCAAAAGCTTACGACACTTTTAGTACTTTTTAATATTCTTCCAACAAGGCTCAACTTTTCATTTGCATTAATTTGTTTGATCCTCTACGAGTGTGCCACAAACAGAGCCAGTTTGCGCCAAAAGGACAAGTTAGTCCACAGTTCGCTGCGATTTTTTTTTTTTTTGAATTATCGTTTTAGTTTTTTAAAACCTGCCACCAAAGGCACAACGGTTTTAAATGAAGGTGGCACAAAAGTTAAAAAATAAAAATGCCAAAAATGGTTTTCTTTGCCACGTAATATGTTTTCACACATTGCTTTTGCTTCTGGCAACGCTTTGAATTTTTTGGGATCTCAAAAAACAGAATTGTGGAAAAATCTCTGCCTTTTTAGGCCAAACACTAAAGTTGTGTGTGTGATCTTCGTTTGTAGCGCCGTTTCTGCAAACACTCCTATTATGTCGTCCAGAGTTTTAGAAAATCAATTTTTTTTCATTTATTTTTCCAATTTTTTTTCGCCGCATTGTTTCAACACTCAAGTGAGCAATGTTTGCATCAAAGCATGGCAAACTTTGATAAATGGCAGACGAGTGTGGCAAAAGATTGAATGGCATATGTGTATGTGTGTGTGTGTGTATGTGTTGTGGCAACATATGGTGGCATATACTCATACATGAAACTTTGCATATTCGTATGTAATTTATGTATATATGTATGCAGTGCATGTGTGTCGAAACTTTTTGAATGCAACTTTAATTGATTCGCTGTGCGTTTCAAACTTGCCACGAGCAATGGCAGGCTTATAAAAAATGCATATGTGCATAAAAACCGTATGTATGTGCATAAGTGTGTGTGAGCTTGTGTACGCATATACTCGTACATATATGCTCGAACGCAAATCGGGCTTCAGGGTCGTGCCAAATAAGAAAAAAAAAACATGAAATATTTGTGTATTTTTCGTAAAAGCTTTAAATTCTTTATACCTTTGGAAGAAAAAAAATATGCAAGAGATTTTCAGTATCGACGTTGCATGTTGCATGTTGATGAGTGGAGCGCACGTTAACGCTTTCAATGATTTTTTTCACGTAAGAGTCACCTTTTGATGTGAAAAGATATTTGTTTATTTTTATTTTTCACTCTTTTTATTTAACCCCCCTCCCCCCGCTTAATGCTGGCGCTGTGAGGGTTAAGCAAACTTGCAATCGGCGAAATTGTGATGAAATGAATTTTTGTGTGCACAGACAAAGGGAACACAGTTTGGTGGCAGGCGTGGCACATGTGTTCGCTTGTTTACATTCCATGGGTAGCCACTCTTATCCTTACACATACATGCAAACGCACATCGAAACAACGTTGCCACATGCCCATTTTGGGCAGTTATAATACTCATTTTCACTTTTTTACATACCACAAAAGCTCTTGTGGTTACAAAGTTGCCACATACACCCACCCGCCAGTGCGCATAAAATTGTTGCCAAAAGGCCTTGTGACGGCCACTTACCCAGTGGGCAGCGCGCATGAAAAGGCTATATTGATATGCATTTTATGGCTTTTTAAAAACATTTTGGTGACACTTTTGGTAAGTTATTAAATAAAGCAAAGTCTTTTGGTGATGGGTCAAAAGTGGAGGCCGAAAATATGTTGCAATATTGCCTACGCGTCACACACATGCAGTTTTGTTGGGTGTTTTTATGCTTTTGTTGCAACAACTTTTCCTGTCAACCATTTAATCCCATTAACGCCATTGACGCTATTTGTGCCACTTGCAACAATTCATTTAAGCTGCATGTACGCTTCTCCCTCGCACGTGTGTGTGTGCGTATTTGTACATATGTAGGTATGTGTGCTGTTGCGTTGCATTGTTGCATATGCCATTTACAACGGCTTTTGTGCCGTAATTTGCTACTTTGCCGAATAGCACTTTCTCAAACACAATACACACACGCATACGCACACACACACACACATACGCTATTTTGCAATATGCCACACCCGCACGTCAATGCTGTCTTAAAGGCTTCATGTTGTATTTACGCATTCATTTATGCATGAGTATGCGTGTTTTTTTCTCCACGGCACAAAATGCACTTGCCACAGCATGGTTGCTGGTGTTGTTGCACTTGCCACCTACGCAATGTCGCTTGAGCGCCTTTGTGTCGTCTTTCGCTTAGCTGCTTCACCTTGTAACAGTTTTTTTGTTTTTGTTTTTATTTGATGTTACAAATACACTTCGCGTGTGCGTATGTATTTGTGAATTGAAAGCATGTGCGTGGAAAAGAAAGTAAAATGTAGCACTTCACTTGCAACCACACTCCACGCTCCAGCATCCACCTTCATGCTTTGTTGCAGCTTCTACATGTTTGCTTCTTCTTGTTCTTCTTCTTCTTCTTCTTTTTCTTCTTCTCAATTTCTTGCCACTCTTTTTCCCTTCAACTTGCCACTTGCAACACGATGCGCTGTGGCAAGGTTTTGCACACTCGACAATTTTCCTTTTTACTTCCACCATTTTTTTCACTACACACTTTCATATTGCATGTTGCACGTTGCACGTCGCGACCGCTGCTGTCACACAACCATGACGCCGGCATGCTGAACTTGGCTCCAGTTTCCCATTACCGTTAGAGTGTCGGCTGTGTGGAACGCATTACTCAGTCAACGCATGCGCATATACTACGTACAACTTGCCACTCATTTATGCTTCGCCTGCCAGACAAATAGACAGACAGCCTTCATGCCACAAACCAAAGCCATACCTCACCATAACCACCCAGACCAAGCAGGTCAGCCAGCCAGTCAGCCAGCCAGCCAAGTTAGCGGCTTAGGTTGTGGTGGCAGTAAAAAGCAATTTATGCAACACAGGAAGTACTTGGTGCGCTGTGGCAGCAACTCAACTCAGCTCAACTCAAGTTGTTGCAAAAATTTTCCTTTTTCTCTATTTCTACACAGATTTTTCGCTATTCTCTCAGGTTGCTGCACGCTGCTTGAAAAATGCATTTCCATGTTGAAAAATTAAAAACAACAAAGGCAACAAAGCGTCTGCCACAACGCATACACACACACACACACCAAGTGGTGGATATATTGTCAAGTCAAGTTGCGTAGAAAAGTAAAGAGGAGATGTGCAGTACGAAACAAAGCAGCTTCTTCCATAGATAGACGTGCGGAGCAGAGTCTACCAAACTGCCGCCTGACAGCGCAGCGCAGTTGCATCATGAATAGATTTAACTTGTGACAAATTGCTTTGCCTCCTGCGTACGCCAAGGCGCAATGCACTTCATTCTGGCTTCTGCTGCCATTTCCATTACAAATTTTTTCCATTTTTATTTTCTGTTATGAACTTTTTGCCTTTTGCATGTGGCCCACTGGCCCTTCTAGCATACACGGAGGCGGGCGTGTAGTTGAGGCTGTGGTTGGCTGACTTGGCTGGCTCTCTGTGTCTTTGGTGCAATGACGTCGCATCGTTTAGCTTTTCATTTTCATTTAATTGTTGTTGAAGAGGCCAACGGCAACGTCACAAAAAGCCAGCGACACTGCTCCATCACAAGTCTCCTCGCGCGCACCCAGCCCCCACCAAGAGTGGCAAGTGCAGTGCATTGTGGCATTGTCGCATCTGGTGGAAAATGGAAAATCTAAAATAAGAAAAATGCTAAACGATGCATAGTCAATTTTATGTGCCTCATGTTTTCTTATTCTTCCTTTGCAGTGTGTGTGAGTGTGTGTGTGTACATTTCCCTGCACCACTCGACGGTTGTGTAAATTAAGTTCAGATTTAATTTTGTACATTTAAAGTGCGCACTACTTTGAGCTATATTGTGGTGGATTATACCTTTGTTGTTTTTGCTCAATAAATGAGAATAAAACAAAATATAGAGGACGAGGACTGTAGTGCAACTACAAGTTCTAAGTAATCTAGATATGATCTTAGATGGGAAACTACCTGGAAGCGAAATAAGGGAGGAAAAAACAGAAAGGCTGTCGCTCTTTACACCTGCAAGTATAAGGTTGGGACGGTCTTCATCCTCATTCATCCTCATTACAGGCGTGTTACTTTTCACTACCACTAGAGCTCTTGAGATCCTCCTCAACCTTCTCTCGATCGTCCTTTATGCTAACTTTCATGAGCACTACAACGACATGGGGTCAAATCCTTTTAGCCGAACGAACGTGCATGGTTCAAAAGTGACATTTTCGAGTTAGACGACGGAGAACGACCCGGACAGCAAAAAAAATTTCAAGAAGAACTTGCAAAAGTAATATGAGTTGATCAAGCAACCGTTTTCAGACGATTAAAATCATTAGGATTCATCCAGAAGCTTGGAAATTGGGTGTCTTATGAATTAAAGCCAAGAGACGTCGAACGTCGATTCTGCATGTCGGAAATGTTGCTTCAACGCCACCAAAAGAAGTCATTTTTGCATCGGATTGCCACTGGCGATGAAAAATGGAATCATTATGATAACCCAAAGCGCAAGAGATCGTATGCGAAGCCCGGCCAACCATCGACATCCACGGCAAAGCCGAATATCCATGGTGCCAAGGTTATGCTATGTATATGGTGGGACCACAAGGGTGTGCTCTATTATGAGCTATTGAAATCGGGTCAGATGATCAATGGGGACCTCTACCGAAAACAATTGATTCGTTTGAAAACGGCCATCGTGGAAAAACGACCAGAATGTGCGACCAGACACGAATCAATAATTTTTCATCATGACAACGCTCGGGTACATGTTGCAAGGCCAGTTAAAAACTATTTGGAAAACTGTGGGTGGGAAATTCTACCTCACCCGCCTTATAGCCCAGAGATAGCACCTTCCGATTACCACTTGTTCAGATCAATGCAGAATACCCTCACCGGAGTGCGCTTCACTTCAGAACAGGGTATCAGAAATTGGCTCGATTCCTTCTTGACCTCCAAGCCGGAGAAGTTCTTTTGGGATGGGATCCACAAACATCGTAGCTACCGATGGGCAATACTTTGAACATTAAATGTATAACAATTTTTTTATAATAAAGTATTAATTTTCGAAAAAACTTTGGCATTATATGAGAAGAACTACATCATTTAAACGATGATATGATGAATTTTCGCAAAAATTGATCCTTTTGAAGTAATTTTCTACCACTTTTTGACACATATTAGGTGATATCTCAGCCGTAACTTTAGGAATGTTGCATAAACATGGTCTTTCGCGTAACACACAAAATAGTCCAAGGGTGTCAAACCGTACGATCACGGTGGCCTATTGACTTCGCCAAGACGAGGGATTACGCTGCCAGGAAATATCTCTCGCAATAAAGCCTTATTCTCTCGTGCTGTGTGGCAAGTAGCACCAAGTCTTGTTTTTCAAGAGCACGCCATAAAGTCGGTTGTCGGCGTTATTGTCGTTTTCACAAAAGTATAGGCAAATCACATCTCCCGACCGAATAGCGCACCAGACAGTAAGTTTGTTTTTTATTTTGGTGTAATGGCCTCTCTTCCATTAGTTGAGGATTCTCTGAGCTCAAAATGCGGCAGTTTTGCTTACTTCTATGTATGTCCTCCGTGTGAGAAATGTGCTAAAGAAATTTTTGTTCGAAAAATCGTTGTCTCTGTCCTTTGTTCAAGCACCCAATCGGTGTATGTACGGCCTGTGTATGGTCGCTGGCTTTAGTTGTTGTGTAAGCTGAACTTTATATGGTTGCAGGTGTCAGTTTTTGGTACAAAATACGCTATAATGTGCCCCCAAGAAAGTTCTTGAGTACGTCGAGAAATAGAAATATTCGGGTCTTTGGCTACACTTTCACTTACAGTGGCGGTATTTGTGGTGGAACGAGCAAAGAGCTGGTGCACAGGCCTTACAATATTTCTAACCGATACAGGCTACTCAAATTACTTAAAAATTTTATTAATTACTTGACTGGTAGTTATGTATGTGCACCATAATCGCCTCTTAAGGCACGAACCATTTTTCTTCTTTTCTTCTTACTGAAACAAAATATTGTTAGTTTGACATTTTAATTTGACGGATGTCAAAATGCAGCCCTGTGCAAATAAATTTTATTTTGTGAGAAATTTTTTAAATAAAATTATATTTTCCTTCTCTCACTATTTCAACTCTACATGTATTATAATCCCAATTGATTTTACATTTTTAATGAAATTTTGCGAAATTCAAACAAATTTTCAATATTAAATTAACTGCTCAAAAATTATTAGAAAATCACTTGCCTTGCGTACGCGTGTGCTGTGAAATATTTTTTTATAATAAAAATTACAAATATTCACCTGAAGTGGCTTAGAATACACAATGGACGGATTTTCGATAATCCATTTAAATCAGTTTTCGACACAATGCACAAGTAGCTTAAGCGGATGCACTTCACAAGAGTCTCTAATACATGCGCAACATACATACACGTATGTATGTGTAATAATATATTTATTCCTACTATACATGATGTATATATGTATGTATATGCCAAGTGTTTACTTTTCATTAATGAACTCGTTTGCTGACCTAATTGAACTAACAACAAATTTCAATTAAAACAAAAGTGATGACAAAAATTTATTTAAGAAAATCTACATAATATTAAAATTCTCGAAAAAAACTGAAAAAATAAATAAATTTTCATTACACGTGAGAAAATGCTTGTGCATAAGATTTGTGGCACGTAGAGTTGCGTTGCGAGCTTTGCAGTGTGTGATTGGTTTTAATTTAATTAAAATTTACATGCAACGCAACACACTCACATGCCAAGTCAACAACTAAAGCAAAGAGCGTAGATTGTCTAATATTCTAGTAAACTTCTGCTTCTTCTTCTTCATCTTCTCCTCCATTCCGTCTTTCATGATTGCCGCTTGCTGGCGCTGCTACTTCAAACAAACTATGTTGACATTATTGAAATTAAAATTATAGTGAAAATGAATTGAAAGTAAGAAGTTATTGTTGCTGCTGCTGCTGCTGCTGAGGAAGAACGCCAGCGCGAGCAAACAAGTTGCGTGGCAAAATCGTTTGTATAAACGCTTCTGTTTGGCGGGGTAGCAGGTGGTTATAGAATAACGAAAAGAGGCAGGCTTAAATAAATATATATAGCTAAATATATGTATGTGTGTGCGTGCAATATGCACGTTAGAAAAGCTGTAGAACAAAATACTCGGCTGAGCAACACCCCTGCAGACAGTTTCTGCTTTATTATTATTATTGTTGTTGGAAAATTCTTTTAAGTCTTCCACTACACTTGCCAGCGTAACGAGGAGTAGTAGTTGTTTTTGTACTTCTGATGCCACTAAAGTGAGTAAATATTAGTTTAGCAGCGTTGAGACAAGCAGCCGCGTTGCATAATAAACAACAGAAAACTAATAAAAAAAAAATGTAATTAAATATGTTGCAAGAAAAACAGTAACAACAACTTCAGGTGACAACAAATTAATAAACGAAAATCTCTCAAAAATTTGCAGCTGCAAAAGCAAAAACATCACTCAAATACCTTATTTGTACGTACGTATGTATGTGTTTGTGTTATGCGGCACGATGACTTTGTTGCCGAAAATACCAAAATAAGGTGACAAAAATATGCTCGTGTTGTCTTAACTAATGAGCAATGACAGCGTGTGTTGCTGTGTGGTGCTGTTGCCTGCAACATTGTTGTCATTAATAATTTTAAGTTTTTCATTAGCTGCCCCAACAATGTTGCAAGCAAGTTGAAAAATTCCGGAAATTCCATAAACCAAATTTCTATATAGTTCTATGTATAGACACCAAAAAAAACACACAAAACATACTTATGCAAGATAAAATTCATTGGCACTTCTTGGCAACGCCGAAAATGCGTCAAGTTAATTGTGCAACAACAAAACATACCAAGTAGAACAACAATGCGCGCTTGGTTTTATCTGCTGTGCGATAAAAAAGAAAAAAAGAAAAAAGGAAACCGGTAGTAGCATCACTTGCCGCATCTGCAACATATCAATTTCATCAGCAGTGAGCGAAAAAAAGAGCAGCGCAACAACAACCTCTTAATATACGTCAGTGTTGCTGATGTTTGCAATTATTATTCTGTTGCTCATGAATTTCTCCAAAGAGTTCGGTGCGAAACGAATCACAGTAAAAAGTAACTGAAATGAATAAAATCGCTTCTTGTCTTTTTTTCGTACTCAAAAATATATGAGAAGGATTTAAGGCAAATAAATACGAATCAATTTCAGAAGAAATATATGTATGCGTGCGAGCTTCTGTTTTTATGTGAACTCATTAAAAGTACAACGCGAAAAAAGTTTCTCCAGAAACGGTTAATTAAACTTTGGCTTTCATGTGAGTTTATGGTTTTGTATAAAGGAAGAAGGTTTGAAAATCTCTAGATACGTGGAGGGAAGTTTGATTGAAAGCTCAACTTTTCTTTCTCAAATTGTAAGCTTTCAATGTAAGCTTATATAAAAGCGCTTTCACAATAATAAATAATAAACCAATGGTTAGAGGCTCAGCTATGTAGATGATACCTCGAATTTTTAGTTTAAAAAGTCGAAAAAGCGCTCATTTTGGCAAATATAATGCTTCTGATTGAGATATTGAGATAAAGCTATAAAAGTTTCGCAAATGACATCTTTTATTGGAAAACCCTTTATTTGTACACAAGTTAACGAAATCGATGAAAATTTATAGCTGTTTAAATAAGGAAAGCTCGAAGTCTTCAACGAAAGCTCACCACTGGTTATGCACATAAAACTTCAAATTTTTCAATCAAACCTGTCAATGGAAACTTCTTAAAATTTAGCTCCGATTGAATTATACAACTGAAATTCCATAAAAAAATTTTCGGATTTCGCAGAAATTATTTTCACTAGTTTTCAAAAGGTAAACTTTTTTGTATAAGTGAAAGCTCTAATTTATCACTCGTGTCTAGTAGTGGAAATTAATATTCACAAATTTTCAATATTTTTATGAAAGCTCCTTCATATTTGTGAAAGCTCTGCAAGTTTAGTGAAAGCTATCTTAAGTTTTTCGTATGAAATTAGACATTAAACGAATTTTTTTAATTTTTATTAAATTTTTGTATTTAGCTTTGTGACTTAATTTTTATGCTCCATTTAGATCTGCAGCTTTTCTCTTAGTGCATAGTCCTTCAAGACGAGCAATGGTACCGGACCCATTTTTCAATTCACTACATTTGCAAGAGCGGGCCACACATACATATGTACACAACCAAACACTTGCACTCTAGAGCGAGAGAAGCCATCAAGTGATAAAGCAACATTGCAACAGTCAGCTAACAACAACACATTTGCAGCGCCTTATTATGCGCATCATTATCAAGAATATCTACTTGCAACACAATACACTAAATGAGCAGTAACAAAAATAACAATCAGCAATGGTAATAAAAACAGCAACAATGCTGCAACCAACCGAAGGAAGATACAAGCTCATGGTTTTGTGCATAAAAAAAACAAAAAACAAAACGGAAATTGCATTGGACACAGCATGCGACCAGGCGACCGTTGCGTTGCTGGTTGGTGACCAACTTTTCTGTTGTTGTTGTTGTTGTTTCTGTTTTTATTGTTGCCATTCCGCTGTTATACTTTTATTTTATACTTTTTGTACACGCTTTACATTTGTTTTGCTATGCGGTTGCGACAAGATTTATAACCTACGAAAAACTGTCATCATGGTATTTGCAACACAGTATAAATGCAAAAACAACAACAACAACAACAACAACAACAATAGTTATAGTTACGAAGGAAGCATGTGGCCTGTGGTGCATAACGAACAAAAAAGATGACATTGTCTGTCAAAAATTTCAACATTTTCAACAAGCCAAAGTTGAAGTCTCTCATTGCGAACTGCGGCGATGCAACGGCGACGAATGCCGCAAATATAATATTATGAAGAAGAGTGGAAAAGACGCATAAAGAAACGGAACGACTAACATTGCTTGGCTGCGGAAAACAATTTTGTACAATTACGAGGCCCGACTTGTCGGCTGCTTGCACGGCTTGGCTATGGTCATGTGGCACAAATGACCAGCGCAGCATAAACAACCAGCGACGGCGGCAACCACAACAATGACAATGATATTCAACCGCGTTGCAAAAACTACAAAAACACAAGCAAAAGGAAGAATGAATAAATAAAATGATCAGCCTTGAAATGTGAATGAGAATGAGAATGAGTGCAGAAAGAAAATCAAAATAATAAAGCGAAGCGTAAAGAAGGCAAAACGAAAAGCGCAGTAGAAGTGGCAGTGTGTAGCGACAAAAACGAGAGTCCTTTTTTGTCACTTAAATTGCTGTGATAACACATAGCAATGACTACAGCAACAACAGCAACAACAACAATAACAAAAAAGAAGACGCTGACAATGAGAGCAAAACTGTGTTGGCCTGGAAAAAAAAATATTAAAAAATTATACGGGAAAAGAAGTACAATAATCTCTGACTGCGTTCTGAACGCGTAACGAAACACGCTTGCAACGCGAACTTGCAACACGTGCATCCATACATACATATGTACATGCATGTGTATGTGCATGACAGAAAACCTTGTCCACCGACCAAGCAAGCAACCGTCCAACCAACTGGCCGCATACACTAAGTGCATGCTGACAAAAATCACACAGCCAATCAAAGGAAAATGAAAAGAAAAACAACAACTGGATGCAGAGACAGAATCCAAAAGAGCAAAAAGTGAAAAAAAACTACAACAGAAAATAATGAAATTTCAAATATGAAGAAAAAAAATCTGCAGAAAAAGCACTGAAGCTCAGCAAAACTTGCAAAAGCGCGACAAGCAAGTTACACATAAAAGCAAATGGCACAAAAGTGAGTACGAAAGATGGGAAAAACTAAGAAAAAAGCTGAAGAAAAAGAAAAAAACCCAAAATCGCATCACCTTGTTACCAGCAAAAACATTTAGTGCCTTTTATATTTGCTGGTGTTGTGGTCATTTCGCTCGCTTTGCACTCATTCGCTTGTGTGTGTTGTTCGTATTCTTATCTAGTGGAGCAAAATATTTCGCAGAATGCACCAAGTACCAAGCTAGACAATGCTGTGATACTCTTTTTTTTACCATAAGAGTTCACATTTATGTCCATCTCTTCATATACATATGTGTGTGTGTGCGTGTGTGTGTGATTGTGTGCAAATGCTTATCTCTCTGACAGAATTCTTTTAGTGCAATGTTTTTGTCTATCTTTGTTATATGTCCTTAAGACATTATGACCATCTCAGTTGCCACATATTTCTTTATGAAATTCTTCTTATTAACTCTATAATGAATTTTATGACTTTTTATTCTGAGTTTATTATACCAGTAAGCCCCAGGGAGGAGAGCTCATTTCATAGATAAACTTGTTAAAAAATTTAATAGGAATATATATGTATGTATGTACATAGTTTTTTTTTTTTTGTGATTTTATGTTTATCTGCTCAAACGATGCTTCCTTCCTTTGTTAAACATTTTGATAGAAGTGGACCCGAATCTCATTCTTAGTTTAAATAATTATACTCTTTGATGTGTTTAAAGAAAAAGAGAAGACAAATCGCAAAGATAACCACAAAGAGCTGGTAACATTACATAACATAACATAACATAACATAATATAACATAACATAACATAACATAACATCACATAACATAACATAACATAACATAGCATCACATAACATCACATAACATAACATAAAATAACTGTTCATATAGACGTGTTGCAAAGATAACCATGAATATCTGGTAACACACTTATACATAACATAACATAACAGAACATAACAAAACATAACAGAACATAACAAAACATAACAGAACATAACATAACATAACAGAACATAACAGAAGATAACATAACATAACATAACATAACAGAACATAACATAACATAACATAACATAACATAACATAACAAAACATAACATAACATAACATAACATAACATAACAGAAAATAACATAACATAACATAACATAACATAACATAACATAACATAACATAACATAACAAAACATAACATAACATAACATAACATAACATAACAAAATATAACAAAAAATAACAGAACATAACATAACATAACATAACATAACATAACAAAACATAACAGAACATAACGTAACTAAACTGTTCGTGTCTGATGATAAATAAGATCGGGAAAACAATCTCTATACAAGCAGCTCATTAAATATGTCTCTCCAGCTCTCTCTCTCTCTCTCTCTCTCTCTCTCTGTTATATACGCACCCAAACTTTTTGTTTTTGTTTGAAGACATTATTTATCAGCTGCTTTCTTTGGTCTTTGGTTTTCAAGAATTAATTTATTTATTTATTTATTTATGACCCTAATGCAGTAAGCCCTACTAGGTACACAATTCTGACGTCGGGTATTATTCAAAGTTTCATCGTCGGAGACAATGGACCTGTTTTATATACTCGTTTCCTCATCAGTTTTTTTCCATATATCAATGCATCTAACCTAGACTTAGCTCAGCGAAACAGTCATAAAAGGTCGAATTTCCCTGTGAAGGAAAAAATTGATTTCGTGATTCTCTACATCTTCGTGAGGAAGACAAGTTCGGTCTTAATGAGATTTACGGTCGCCTAGTAGAAGGTTAATTCTAACTACCATCCAAGTTCTAAACATCTCCCTCTTCGTGGTAAGTCCATGTGGCTTTAGAGATTTTTTCCCCCAACTCCAGCTATTTTCGCTCACAAAACCATTTTTCGCCCCAATTTCGTGTTGCTTTATTTACTTTGCTCCACCTAAATACCCCCTGAGTGGGTTTGTTTAAGTAAAAATCATCAAAACTGTAAAATAAGCTATCAGCCTTGTCAACAAATTTTCGAAGCAAAAACAATGCACGCAAACCCGAAAAAGTACTTCCTTCTTAGGGACGCAAACATACGCACACGAACAGTTAATTGTGCTGGTGTCTTCCACAGCTCATTAGGCTAAGACGCAAGTATTGGACGGCTTATAAAGGCAATTCGTGAAGTAACTGGCCGCGAAGGGAAACAAAGCACGCCTACAAAGTAAACATGAGGAACTGAAATATGGGCGTTGTGTGTTTGTGTGTGCGTGTGTGTGTAGACAGAGTATCAGCAAATAAGCACAAATGAAAATCGTGCAAATAAAAGGAAACTCACTGTTAGTCCTGTGCCCAGCCTGTGTGTCTCATAGGCGCATGACATGCCCAGAACAATTAATCATTACCGTCTGGTCACCGGCAGACAGACAGACAGACAGTCAGTGGCCTAAATGGATACTGTGTAATGCTAAAGTGAAGAAAGAATCTTATATTTGTGTAGCTTTCTTAGTGTTTGGCGTGAATTTCTTTTTTTTTTTGGTTCTTTGTTTGCATTTTGCTACAATTTTTTGGTTGCAGTGTAATATGTTTACATACTTACATACTTACATACCCAGATACGAGTATGTGTGTGTGTCTGTTTTGTTTATATTAATAGTTTCACCACGCCTTTTCTTTGTTTCAATTGGCATGTCTTTGCGCCTCGACACGCGTGTAGCACGCTGCAGCCATAGTGGCGTTTTTCGACATCGACATGTGGCATGCAACATTCGTGCTGATGTACATCTGTTCGACTTTGTAAATACTAGTTTATACATATACGAGGGGAGCTACAAAATTCCTTGAAATAAAAACGTATGAAGTGAAATAGAAAAGCCTGTAACTAACAGGAAGGTCTGGGTCTCAAGTCCTTCCTGGACCAGTATAGGAAAAAAACTTTCTAAGTACAATGGCTTCTAGGTAAAGACTATCAAACTCTCCCTAGTTTTATAACCATCCACATAATGCGAAAAAATTAACTGTTGCCATACCGACCTAGTTAACCTTGTTAGTCTTTACAGATCTTCTTAAACGCGGAGCTTAATGCGTACGTTATTGTTGCGCTCTCCTTACGGCATCCTTACCCTCTCCAGTCCAATCTTTTTCCCCAACTTTTGCCACTCCCCTCGTAGATGTATGAGCATCCATTGTTTCGAAGTTCTGACAGAGAAGAAGGAAGTAATGCGCGTTAATATACCAAATTTGGGCTGGATTTGCACCAACAGCAAATTGAAAACGAAATCCTAGGCAAAAACTAAGACAATTCAAATGAAATGAAAATGAATAATTCGCAGTTTTTTTTTGCATGTGATTTGAATGACAGCTGAGGGAATTAATGATGTTAGAGACTGTTCGCTTTCAGTGCCCCCTTATGAGGGGATATGTGAGCTTAAAATAGATGATGACTAAGCTTGCTTGCCCTCATTTCAGCAATAACTCAACTTACATAAAAACTAACGCCTTAACGGCGAGTCAAAATTCAATTTACACTTCATCCATTGGTTGTTGTTGGCGCTCTTGTAGATAATAGAGATGCGTAGGCATAAATGATTTCTCAAAACTTATATTAAAGCTCTGCCACTAACTAAAGGGCATAGTGCTGTTTTCCTTAAAATCGCCTGAGAATTCTTTGCTATTAAAGTGAACACGCTTGCTTCACTCATAGCAAACGCTACTCGCTTTGCGCCGCAATTAATCATTTTACTTAGAGGCTTTGGCAAAAGCACGGCTGCCTTCCCATCTTGGGGTGATAAATAATTTTTATGGACACAGTTTGCTTCCCTCCACGGGCCGCTGTAACGTACAAGTGATGCTACTTCTACGAAATGTGGGAATTACTTTTACTTTTAATAAAACTCTCCCTCTCATTTGGAGCAAGCGGCAGCCGACAGACAAAAGTGGGCTAAATTTGGTAAAACTTTGACATTAATTTTGTGGCATTTTCAACGCATTTGAAAAGCTGCGAAGCCGAGAGCTGTTTGTATCATGAAAATTTCCAAACGCTAAGTAGCATTATGCGTATGGCGTCAGGGCGACAAGAATAATTACAGTGTCATTAGAAATGACTTTATTTAAATGATAACAAACTCTGGTGCGGCCGAAAGAAAGATGAGCGTGAAGTTTGTGTGATATGAGGCGGCTGGTAATTGTTAATTTGTGTAGATAACTAGGGGAACGAGAAATTGGTGCTCCTTCCCCCCTACTAGTCAGAAACAAGTCTTTGGAGATTTCACTGATCAAAGTAGTTCTTTATGGCATTTCAAAAGATTCAATCTTTCCACAGCACACAAACTTCAGTTAAATGGATATTCTTTGAGTTGTAAGGTCTTCTTAATTTAATAAAAAAAAAATTATGCTTTAGTACATGCTTGCTAATGATTTTGTTGGCATTCTCATTATCATCAACAGTGTTTGTCTATCTGTCAAGGCCACTGGCAGCAGTGGATTAACATGTCGGCTAATGATGTTGCTGTCAAAAGGTCATCAAAGTAGCAAAAAAGAGCTCTACTAATAACTTACAAACGCTTAAAGCAGTTCTGAGACAGAGCTAATGAGAAACCTTTACGATTGTCGAATGCTACTTACAGAAACCAACTAACAATTTCTCTTAAATTAAATTGGACTTAAAAAAAAAGAATAATAATATTAAATTATATTTCACCAGTCCGACATATTTGCCTAAAATTTTGAAACAGAATATTTGTATTAATCACATGGCTTTCCGAGATATTTTAGTTCAAAGCATTATGGCCATTCGAGATTTAACAAAAGTCTACGTGTAGGTAAAATTGATATAAAAACGAATTGGCTAATAGTTTTGTCTTAGACTATCGTATATCTAGATGTCCCGTGCGACATCGAAAACCTTCATTTACCATCAATGGTATTAAATTTGTACTATTTATAAAAAATTTAAAAAATCGCGTTGATTCTTATGTCAAGAAAACCAAATAAAAGTAGTAAGCAGTAAAACATTTATTCTTTATACTTTCAAAAAGTCGGTCCCGTGTGACATGAAAAATGCCAAAATTTATAAATAAAAAAATGGGTTTTTTCATTTTAATATATTTTTTATAGCATTTTATGACGTGATATTTACGCCTTCTTTATTATACTAATGCAAGTTATTATTTAAATTGGTTATTATAATAGGTCTAGTAAAACATAATCCATTTTTTAGGTAGTTAGACTTATCTGTTTTATGTCGAATAAGCAATAATAAATATTTTCTATTTCTTTTTTTCAGGTAAGCATTACTGTTCTAAAAAAATATGTATTATTAGCGTCAAAACGTGAGTAAAATTATATGCTTTACTCCTCTGTTTAAGCAATATTTTTCAGGCCTTGGAATTGTGTGCAAGGTGAACATCCGATATCCCCTTAAACTGCTTCCTATTAAGCTCCAAACGCTTTTTTTTAATTTCGTTCTTACCTAGTCTCACAGTAAGCCTCCTTAGAGAGACCCTTTCATACCACTTTATACTTTCCAAAAATATAAACTTATTGAAAAAACTGTAAAAATAAAAAAAATAGCATAGAAATTGTTTAATGCCTCACATAAGCAAAGTTATAAAGTAAGTCCAACGGAAAAGAAGACAACTCTTGACCCGAAAAATTGCAATTCAATAGCATCTGCCAGCTGGTTTATTGTTTAAAGCATAAGTACCATTTACAAGGCACACATTTTAGATGGCCATGACTTATATAGTAGGAAGAGTTTTTGATGTAAACTTAAAAAAAAATTTAGACATTTTGCCAGGTTAGTACAACTGAATCCTGTACTAAAAACTCCCAAGCTTTACTATTATTATGAAAGCGCGGAAAAAAAAATATGCATCATATATCATCTCTTAATACTCGCATCATGTCAACATATTTCTGTTCAAGGATGTTCTTTAGAATCTCTCATTGATCTAAGCAAGTTCTGAATGATATCTCCTTCTACACTAGAATATTTAACTAATTTAATATCTAATTTTACTCCACCGGAGCTAATTCCTTGATATCCCCTTTATTCTTTAATAAAAAACTGCCTTCATTAATTTTTTCTTCAATTAAAGTCACTTCCCATTAGCTGTACCTTCATCATTAAGTCCTTAGCCAAGACACTACTAAACAAATATCGACAATTTTAACCCAACCATAACATAGAGTCTCAATACTTGCCACAAATTGTGGCTCAACATCAACCCTAATTGAGGGTATTAACTAACCACCTGCACACAATGCCACAAAAGCCAACTCAAAAGGAAGATATAAAAATTAAGAAAGAAGTGCGGTGGGGGGAATCGAAAATGGCAACTTCATTAGCAATGTATTACCTCCATAACGGTTTTTTTCACACAAGCCATGACAACAAAAAAAAACAAGAAGTGTTGTAAAACTTCTAGCAATGGTGTTGAACATGCCCATTTTCGTAGCCGCCTTCATTCGCACGCCTCCACAGAGCAAGAAAAAAATAAAAAAGAAAGTAAGAAATATGCAAAGTGGGAAATATTAAAAAGGAAAATAGAAAAAGTGAAAATGAAAATGTGAAAATTGCAATGCGTTAGAGAGAAATTGAGCGAATGACGAGAGGGAGCAGGTCGCCGCTTTCCCTCTTGGCAGCAATGAAAAAACTAAATGTTGGTCCTACTTTGTTGTTGCTCGTCTATTGTTCCGTTAGTTTTTTATTGTTGTTGTTTTTTTCGCCATCAACATGCCTTTGTCGCCCTGTGGCCTAATAGCAATCACTTGATTGCCTCTACAATGACAACAAAAAAAAAGAAAGGGGGTAGCAGTCAGCCGGTACAGCAAAGAAAGCAAAAAATCTCAGTCTTCAGTCAATGTACAACAACAACAACGAGTACAAGAAATGTCTCTTGTCCTCTTCTCTATACTTCGCAAACGCCACGTTGCACCAACGAACAGTCAGAACAAAATGCTGCCAACAACAACAGCAATGCTACCAACCTTTGAAGACCATCAACTCTAATGGCTGGCAATCTTGGCTCGGTGTTCATTTCAATTTTTATTTAGCTTTTATGCAAAGTAGCCGAGCTGCTAGTCTCTGTGGCTATGTGAGTGAGTGGGTGGCTGGTGTGGAAATTAAAATGCCACAACAACAAAACAACATTAGCAACAGTAGCACACAATGGAAACAATAGTGCCGCGGAAATTCCGAAACTTAGTCCGTGATGAGGCACCAGTTTATTGTTGGTATTACCGTTAAGTGCTATGGAATTCACACGCAGTTGCCACTAATATCCGGCCATTTCACTCAGCAGCTTGTTTAGCGCGTTGATTGAATGAATGCCCGCCGGACCAAAGAGGTAGGAGCGACCAATGCCTAAAAGGTTGGCACTAAATTGACCAACTGACGAATCGACTAACTGACAGCCTAACTGTATATTTGGTGTATGCCGTTTCCGATTTAACATATTTCTTTCCTCTCTGCACGTGTGTGTGTGTGTGTGTGTGTGTGGGTGTGACCTCGAGCTGTAAAGTGCTCAAACTGCCTCACGCTGATCCTTTGTTAATGTGTGCGCCATAAACGCGTAGTTGTAGTGTTGTGAAGTGGATTTGCGTAAATTGCGCTACGCCATGGGTGGGAGGGCTCGTCTAAGTTCGCGCTCCTTCTTGAGCTCCACAGTCAGTGCTTAAATTCGCTAATGAAACGTAGCTGCGTAATTTGCCCATTGGCTCAATGTGTCCTTCTGCTTGGCTTTTCCAGCTGTTTCTTAAATAAATTTTCCGTTTCCTGCCTTTGATTTGGTTTCATTAGATTTATTTTTTTGTAGTTTAGGACACATCTTTCCATTTTATCTTCTTTTGAGCACATTTCAAGTAATTGGCTTTTTATTTCATTACATTGATATTCGCATTTTAACTTTGAAATTTAAAAATATAAACAATTTCTTATTAC
The DNA here is from genome assembly GCA_037013455.1 of Ceratitis rosa. Classification (NCBI taxonomy): domain Eukaryota; kingdom Metazoa; phylum Arthropoda; class Insecta; order Diptera; family Tephritidae; genus Ceratitis; species Ceratitis rosa. The sequence goes on along the minus strand of JAWMAG010000008.1, from coordinate 6,173,408 downwards.
ACTGAACTCGACGCTGCTAGAAGCGAGACAGCAAACTTCTTTAGAGATCAAAACTTGAAATATAGCTCATCCCTGATGCGGTATTCAGACTAAAGTCTTTACTTTCTATGCTACTAACAAGTGTACACTCCATATTAGCTTTCGGCTATGAACAAGAAACCAAGGTATTTTACATGGGGCAAGGTTTGATGATTGCCCGAGAACAAGGCTATATTTAACCTGCTCGAGTACCTGCCACCAAGTATCTCAAGAAATCTTCTATACTACACACACGCCTGCAAATGTACAATTTGTAATTTACTTCCATAAACATAATCTACTGCACCTCTTGGATCCTTGGTGAAGTCCGATCATCATTCGCCCCCACAAGTATCTGAATGACGTATGGCGATCTTCTTCACTAGCTTGAATAAGGAGTACCTACACGACCTGAATGTCAAAATCGATGAGGTAAAAATTTAGACTGACAATAACCCGAAGTTATGACCACAATGGTCACCAGTACCAGTACAGTACTGCAGCACCTGAGCAAGGCAAAAGACCAGCGAGAGGCAGTTGAAGAAGTTTCAAGCTTGCCAGAAAACAAAAATATCGTCTGCACACTGTTTGCTTAGCGAAATATTTATGATGTGATTAATGACGTCATCAAAACTCAACAACAAGGCACACTAGACGAAAAGTTTAAGCTGCCCCGCGAGCCTCGAGAAATACTGGCACAATTAAAGTTTGAATAATACAATAAACTTAACTTTTAATTATTCCGACACTAGTTCGACATATCCAGCATACCTTCTACAGCCAATCAGTCCCATAATGACAGTTATCTGGTACTTGTGTGTTTACTAAAGCCTATTTATTTCAGACCCATCTCTCTATCTGTTCAGAACCCCTCGAAACAACTCATTCCCTGAGCCTCTTGTTAGGTGAAGTTACCTAGCCGCTACAACAACAACCACAGTAACACTCACAATAAGCTTGCTGCAACATCAATGAGTATTCTCAACCAACATTATCGTACTTATGTCCTCTCATATAAATTTAATTTTATCAAAGAGGGCTTGGCTGGATCTTGAGCATCTACCACGGTTTCTGGTATATATTGTTCTTCCCCTTTTTTCCATATAATTGGCGCAAGAGTACATCTTGTACTCTTGGGAAACTGTGACTTTGTTTATAAAAAAATCAAATCGGTCTCCTGTACCTAAGCCTCTTGGAACTCATTGCCACTTTTACTACACTAGGAACTCACTGCTTTTTTTTTTTCAAATAAATTTTACTCCTCTCCACTCCTTCCCGGCAGCCTTTCATTTCATTGCTTTCCTTTCGTTTAATTTCACTCCATTTCACCTCATTTGCACATTTTAGCTATTTATTGCCAGAAAACATTTCCGAAGAATGCACCTTATACCACTGACGACTAGCGAAGCTGCTATTGTTATTCTTGTTGTTGTGGATTTTTTGTATTATTTTTATTTTGCATCTAATGAGTACACAAGCTCTAGGCGCCACACCGTGCTTAATGTAATGTAATTACATTACAGCTACAACGGCCTCACTCGCCATCGTTGTCGGCATAGCATACTTATGGGCGCATTAGCGTGTGCCAGTAATTAATGAGAGCTCATTTATTTTATGTTGTGGCGGCTGAGCAATTTTTTTGTTGGCATTTCATTTCAGCCTCTCATTTGTTAGTTTCAAGTTTTTATTGTTTTTTTTTTGTTGTTGGCTATAATTTCTCTCATAATTGAAAGTGTCGTTTTTTCCTGTGGCTCATTTTTATTTGATTGCTTTTCTCATCTCGTTTTTTTTTCTACGTTCGCGTAGGCCAATTTAACGGTTAAAGTGTCCACAAAATTTTAGCTTTTAATTAAAATTACTTTTGCGTGTTTGCTAAGCGTTTTTTATGTTTACCGTTATTTGTATTATTTCGCATTTCCGCTGTGCGTTTCCTGAGCTGAATTCAATATTTTAGGAAAAATAAAGAAATTGAGTTTGTCGCTTGGATTTCAGGTTCATTGCAACAAATAAGTGCTACTCTTCTTCTTCCCCAAACTCTTTTCATGCTGAACTTGCCAGCTAACTCACAATCACCAGCGTTTGACAGGTTATTAACCAAATTAAATGCCCCAAACGGACTTTTCCGTTGAGAGAAGTGAAGAAAACTTTTTTTGTTGTGGAAAGTCTGAGACCCCAACCTCCACCCGCTGCACCCGCTCTGTCCTCTATCCGCGTATAAATTAAAGTGAAAATGTCAGATAAAGTTTTAATGGGCAACCCACTTCGCATACTCGCATCTAGACAAGTAACAACAAGGTAGAAGAGAAGTCGTGTGCACCTTCTCTGCCAACAGTGTAGCGGCGCGCTGCTGCGCTCTCTGTTGCGGCAATTGGAAATCAGTCCACAATTCAGATAATAAATTACCACAAGTATAGCGACAGTACAATTACAAAAGACTTAACAACAGCAGCAACAACAACACCGGCAAGTAGTTATATAAAGCGCAAAAAAATGGCAACAGCAACAACAGCAGCAACAGAAAACTTTTGCCGTCACAACAATTATTTGTATTAAAAAAAGTGAAAAGCAACAACAATAACACCGACAAACTAATGCGTAACTGTATTTGTCATTTCGTGTTTTGTAACTACTACAAACGTTTACAACAATAATAGCAACAAACACAACAACAGCAGCAATTACAATACCGATGACTACAAAAGTTGTTTGAAAAAGTTTCAACAGTCAAATTAAACTGTGGCTAAAAGCTTACGCCAAGCAGTGTTGTTGTTGTTGTTGCCGGTGCTCGTTTATTTTTTTATTTTTTTTTTTAGTTTTGTTTTTTTTTTTTTGTTATTTGTATGTAATATTGTGGCTGCTACTGTTGATTTGATTGTTATACAGACATTTAGTGAAACTCACTTACCGCACATACATATATTTGCATAAAAAATGCTCTCACTTCCCTACACATTACATATTTACGTGGAAGTTTTGCTTCAATTTTCAGCGTTTGAATTAAATTTCTAAATAGAAAAATTTTAATGGAAAATATTTTTGATTTTAAGAAACTTGGATCAAAAATAGTTCACCTTTGTTTCTAATAAGTTTTGAATAATTTTAATTACATATATCCATATTTTTTTATTTATTTTTTTTATGAAGGCTTAGCCTACACCGCACTGGTTACACATAAAGTTTCCTTTTTCAGACGAATTTATTTGTTGTTAAATATAAACTTTATTTATTTTTTTAAGGTCAGACCAAAAATTTTAGAGACTCTTTATTTTCTTTCTCTCAATTCGTAGGTGTGTCAGAAAAAATCCACTTTTTAATGAAAATCTATTTTATTTGGGTCATACTTTCTTCCGCAATCCGAAATCTAATGGCTTCTTAAGCCCACTGGCTATGTGCATATCTGTATAACAGAAAAGACCGTACATGAGGTGAGAAAGTATGTAAAATATAAGAGTCACTGGGTCTCTCCCTTAACAAACTCAATACAAAATATATACTCCTCTATATGTCATCTGTAGTAGATTTCCCAAGGACAGAACTCCTTGCATCAGATTTAATTTTTTAATATACATACATCAATAAGACGGGAAGTTGCACCTTCCGAATTCCAGGTTAATGCCCTTCAAGTCATGGTTTTTAAAATATTTGCTGGATGAAAATTGACCAAGAATCATCTACTATGAGGTTCTTCCCTTCGGCTTATCTTTTAATTCGGACTTGTACTCTCAGCAGTTGAACCGTCTGAAGGAAGCAATCACCATCAAGCAAACAGGAGGGGAATTGTGTTTCACCAGGATAACATCGCAACACACATCGATATTGACGCGCCAAAAGTTCGGAGAGAACCCCCCATGCATCAATTTTATAGTTCGGACTTCGCACCAAGTGATTACTAACAGCTGGTGAAATATTTGCTCAAGAGAAGCCTATGAAAATCGATTGTCCCAACTTTTGGCCAATAGGGTGTCATAAGTCAGTGGACCATTGAAACAATTTTTAGCATAATATCATAGGAAGCAAACATAAAATCAAAGACGTTTATATATATATAGTATAACCGTTTCACTCAACAAAATACAGACTGATTCTATAGACCGGTTAGTCTCCTCTTTTCTCACAGTACTTTATCGGGTGGGAAGCAAGTAAATTTCATTTCAGACTACATATCTCTGGCCCCCTGTTGGGCTTAAATTAAATTTATTCTCTGCCTCTTTTCCATACTAGTCGAAATAGTCCGTTCCTTGAACCTGAATTCCAACGTAATTTCTAATTTTCTCTTCTCTCAAGGCTTATACACATAGAGATTGCAGAGCAATGAGCGACGTCTGCACCCAGAATATTTTGTAAATAGCTTATTGAGACTGAGTTCTTTATGGCGCCATGCTCAACGGTGAATTGATTTATGACTTGTGGGACTTTTTTAAACTAACACTTATAGGAGCAGGAAGAAGGAGTAAGGACTGTTCTGTTATGGACCACCTAGTGGATAGAAGGTTAATTTCAAGTTTGTTTGAATTACATTCATCAGTTTTTCAGTCAAATTATCACCTAAGAAACGAAGATTGGGGTTGTTGTTTTTACGAATTATCATGTTGCAACCCTGCCATTTTCGCCTAAAGGAACTCCATTTTTACTAAGGGAATTTTTCATTTGAGGATTTAATTCATTTATGTTCATTCCGGGATGGTATTTAAACATTTTTATCAATAATTTCTGAAATACTTTAAACAAAATACCTGATTTGATTTTTGGTCATTTTTTTACCATATATTCAGGGGGCAAAGTTTATTATTTACTTCTTTTTGCTTTCAATGATTTATGGCCCAGTTAAATAAATAAATTAGGATACGAAAAAACTTGAAAGCTAAACTAAAATGTTTCGTTAAACATTAATTATAACAAAAATAAGTAACTCCTTTTGTTTCCAACCTTGGCGTGATAATAAAATGTAATCAGCATCAAGCAACGCTGGTCGTAATTTAAAATAAGCCAATAAAAAGTGGCAAAATTAAAGGACAAAGAAAGGGTCATTAAGTTTATAGTGTCAATAAAAAGCACGCACGTTAGCAAAGCACGCTACGAGAGATGAACATTAAATTTCAAGAGCGAAAGATAAAAGGATTTTGACTAACACTAAAGTAAAGGGAAATCATGAGTAGGCGAAGGAGAAAAGGCGAAGGAGTTGAGTGATTGTAGCTGAGCGACAACAGGATGTCTAATTACGCACGAATGCGATTCATTAACATTTTCATGCGAGATAAAAGATAAAGCTTGCTTAAAATGAAGCAACGGCACAGCAACAAAGAAAAGCTTTCGGATGGTGTTAGGCAGTAAGTGGATTGTAATCAGTTGCCCCTTGAGATGAAGCAATCTCGGGTTTAGACGCAAGATAACAAAGGATGCTCGTTGCTGGCAGTAGTGGCAAAAAAAGCGAAAGGAAAATAAAATGAAAGATAGAACTGTAGAGATGAGAAGGAACGGGAAAAGCGACGAAGAAAAGTGTGTAAAAGAGTGAGGGCGTTAGTAGGGCAGCGCCTAAGCAAACAAATGCTTGAATGAAGGCGATAAAAGCAAACAATATTTGCTGCGTATGCCCTACGCGCCGGCTATTGAATTCCAAAATTAGTTTATTTTGGACGCCACATTGTTATTTTAGTTGCCTTAAGACTGTTTTTTTACAAAGATTTCATTCAAAAGTTTCTTCTATGTATTACTTAATAGCGGCGAAGCAGAGTAGGAGAACAGTATGGTATTACTTAATATGTAGGGAGTTATAATAATAACATCAAAGCGAAAAGTAAATATATATATATATATATGTAAATACCTAAAAAGGGGGTAGAGAAATACACAAAAAATCAATATATTCGACCTAAACTCGGTATGCGCCTAAAAGTAGGCCATCGCAAAAATTGATGAGAAAACCTTTTTTTACATTTTCTTTAAGCTGCTATGTGTATATCCACCTTGCTTCTACTCTTCCATATACAGCCTTATATACATTTATACATTTATGTATAATATTATATATTCAGATATTCACATGCTTTATTTATTGTCTTTGATTTTATATACGAGTAGGTAGTTATTTTTAATGGTTTATATATATATTTTATTTTGTAAATATATATGTACATACATTTGCTTATATTCTTGATAAACATTGTCCTTTGTTTAAATTGCTGCCCATTTTTACGCTTGAATGCCTCAATTAGTGCCAAAAAGTCAAACTAAATTTGGTTTTCATGAAAATGTGGCAAAAATAACAAAAAAAAATAACAAAAAAAAAAAATAAACGAAAGTTATATTTTGCTTCGCTGCTGGCTTGAAATTCCAAAATTAATATCAAGCATTTAACTTGGCTGTTGCAAGTTGGCCTAACCCAAATGGCCAGCAGATGATTTCCTGACGCTGGAGCTAAGTGTTCTCTGAAATGTGCTGCCAAATCTTTTCAGAACCCTTTTTGCTGTTTTTATTGTAACACTTCTTATACAAAAAAAAAGTAGTGTTGCTTAATTTGTGCCCTCATTGTTGATTTTAATTTTACAAACTTTTTTCTTTACTTCGATATTTCTTCGACTGATTTTCCTGCTTCTTTTTGGCATCGCTGGAGCAAGTTTGTTAATTTTTTTTTTTTTTTGTAATTATTTCATTTTGTTGTTTGTTTTCTTTCTCATGCACTTCGCTTGTAATTTGCTTAAATGTTAGCAGCAGCGACACAAACAATTCCAATTTACTTTTCCTCACTTATCGTCACTTCAACTCTTTGTTGCCACTTTTTGTTCAGTTCTGCCTGCCACAACTTGTGTTTTTGTCCTGTTTTTTTTTTGTTAGTTTTGTGTTGGCACGTTTAAATTTGTTAGAAAGTTTCCATTTTATCTGTTTCCGAACACTCGCTGTAGTCTTCGCCCGCCTGTTTATTATAAGTTTACGTAGAATTTTTGAGAATTTTGGCTCTTCTTTAGTTTCAAAGTTGGCTTAAATGTGACATTCCAAGTTTTTGATATTACGTTTCCGAGCCTCGTTGAAATTTAGTTGAAGTTCTTTGCAAAATGGCCTAAAGTTTGTGGAAAGCTTTTCGCGCTTGGTTTTCTGTTAGTTCGATGTTGTCAACTGTCTCAGTATATTTTTTCAAAGGTCCATATTGAACTACGTCTTAAATGATAGCTCAAGTACATATCTTCCACCATTATAAAGTCACTGAAATATTAATTTTAAAAAATTGGTTTGATTTGGTATTACGATATTCTGTTATGACAAAATACACATAACCAAAAACAAAAAGAAGATATATACATATAATATATTTATTTTATCTTAATATATGAGGTAGAGCCCGTCTACCCTTTATCTACTTCCACTGAAGTTCGATAATTCCTTCGAAAGTCTTCTCATTCAGTTATTATCAGTATCTCTTACAATACTTTAGTCTTAACTAGTAAGCCTGTTGCATCTATTTTCTATTTGGGCAGAGCTTTTATGTGTTGGGTCCCAAAACCCCAAGCATGCCCACAAAGGGTTAACCTTCTCACTTAAACTCGCCTCCTAAATGATGTTTGTTGATTGCCAAAAGGATGTCCTGTCCTGTAATTGCCCGAAAATTGTGAGCTGCTTGAACCATATGTAAAGGAATTCACTGCTAAATGAATGGAATTCAAGCTGGGGAGACAGCATTAATTGATTTCAAAGCTTATATAGATATGCAAACTGATGCTGGATAATACCAAAAGCGCAGCCAGAATTTGGAAGGACACTTCCGAGCCGTTAGGTAGCATATAAGGTTTCAGACAAAGGTCCTCACTATTGTGTAACTTCTTTAATTTATTGCTGGAGAAACTAAAATGGGCTTCAGAGCTAAATACAATATTTTACAGGAGCCTACAACTAGAGACCTTGGATTTAGCAAAGCAAAATATCTACAAACAGTCACATGTCTTCGGGCTCCCATGACACTGCTGACGGCCATTTTTGATCTATCGAGGAACCAACATCAATACCATTAACAATGTCCGCCTAGAATTACTCTTTGAAAGAGATGATACTGTGAAAGTAAAGCTGTCTCTCGACGAATAAAAACCAGACTCTACCAATCGCTTTTCATTGCCGTCCTACTAAATGGTGTAGGAGCTGGGCGGATCTGAAGATCCGATGAGTCGACACTAACAAATTTTGAGAAAAAGGTTCTGGGACAGTTTCGTTGTTTTTTGCGTATAAGGTAAAGAGCCGTACGAGATATACGAAAACATGCATATAGTACAGTAAACCAAGACTCAACGGGCTAAACCAATGTCTTCCGAAGAGATAAAAGCCCTTCAATTTTGAATGAATTCTATGCAGTTAGTACAAGTCCGATACAAAATTATCGTTTACAAGTACTCAAGAATCTTAAATATCAACTGTCTTATCTCCGTGAGAGTATCGACTACTTTTGTAGTGACTCCTTTTTGGTGGCCATGGAATAAAAGCTTTTAGAATTAATGCAAAACTTTTCATCAAATACGGATTCTAATTCAGGATTTTTTTTTAATTTACTCAATTATATATTGATGTAGTGTAGTATGCGTTTCCTAAGGGTTTGAACTAAAGGAAGCCGATTGCTCAAATATAGACACAATAAATTACTTACCATAAGCAATTTGACGCAACTATTGAGTAAAGTAGTTAACTCGTTGTTGCTGTTATTGCCACATAATAAAAAATCGAATGACATATTGAAAATAACAGTAACAGCCAAATAGGCAAATGAAGATATGGAATATTGAATGTATGGAAAGCAACAAAAAAACAAAAAATTACAGCAAAAACAATAATCAAGCGGTAATGAAGCAAATAAAAGATGCCATCAAGTGAAATGAAGCAGCAAGAATAAAAAAAAATCAAGGGACAAATAAAAAAATAAACTCGCAAAAACAATAACAAATAGCATGACATAAAATATAAAATGGCAAGCAACAAATCATTTGAAGAAAGATCAAAAGAATGAACAAGGATTTATTCCATGCAATTGTGCTTCGCGGCAGCGACGACAAAAATGCCGCTGAAGCATTTAAATATATAAAAAATATATATTAGTAAAAATCTCACACTGAAGAGCAAATAAATATATGTAAAGACATCAGCGCAGCACACATGTACATACGTGTATATATTACTCGACAGCACTCCAGCTGGTTTCATACATCAATATATATGGATGTAGATGTATGCACACGGCCCGGCACACCCACTCAAACGCCACACATCTTCTCCAAAAACCGGCTTGCCACTTGCCACATCTGGTTGTTGGTTGCTTGCTGCTTTCAACCTACAGAACGTTTGTTGCAATTTCGCTGTGTTGGCATTTCGGTTTGTTGCACGACATCACTATATTTGCCACATTCATGCATATATAAAGTGGCACAAAAATATACACAAACACATGCACATTTGTATGCCTGCCAATACCACTTGCCTCACCATGTCAAATCGAATATCGCATTACAACAATTTAAATTTTATTACATGCGACACCAACTTCAATCAGCTCCAATTTAAACTATTTCAACTCTGCTCATGTGACTCAGTCAATGTGAATCGATGGCAGCACACTTGTACAGATGTTAGTGTGTATGTGTGTGTATATGGAGAATGCCACTTGCCACCTTGTAGGTGTTTGTTTGTGATTTTAACATTCATTGCCGTGTGATATATACATATGTACATATGTATGTCTTCCTTTGCTTTTGATATCGGAAACTTAACTCTCCGCTGCTGCTGCTGTTGCTGAGCAACGCGTGGCAATTTACTGGTGGAAAAGTAAGAAGAAATACTCGTAGTGTCTACGCCAGCAAATTTTCGTGGAGGTTTGGCATATGCACACAGTTATGCACATATTTGTACATAGGTACACGTATGGTATGTATATTTAATTACATATTTACATATAGACCTATTCGTTTACGATGTGGTGTGCTTTGCCATATTTACAAATGCTTTTCTTTATCGCTCTTTGCGTTTTTTTTTTAACTTTTTTTGGAGCTGTTGTTGTTTTTGTGCTCTTTGGGGTTTTTTCAACTTTTAAGTGGATTGAAATTCGAGTACTGCTTTTAAATTTAATTTAATTCTAATAAATAGAAAATTACCAATAAGAAGTATTTATTGAGCTTTAGGTACCGTAAAATCGGTAAAATAATTTATTTGATTAACATTAACATAATTTACCAATAACTTCACGGTATCTAGTTAATTTATTCGGAAAATAAATGTTAAATATAATTTCATTTTGGATTTGGGTAGTAAGGACTATGGGCTAGTCGCTTTTTTGGACACAATTTTCTGAGCTAATTTAAATATGGTGAGGCTTTTTCTGTTAAGCAAAAAATAGAAACAACAGCAACGACAATTAAATATGAAGCGATTTTCGGCCGTAATCCTCCTCGAACTTGTGGTATGCGCCTTGATGTTTTCCAACAAACGGAGGGACCGACAGTTTATACTAAGCTTTCCGAACGCGCGATGGATTTTGATGAGAAACTTTGATTTTTATGTCAGAAATACAAATGAAGGGTTTAAAATTCCTCGCCGAGAGATAACCGCTATAAAAAAATTTTTTTTTGCTATTTCCTTGGATGTAGGTCGAACCAGGACTCGTACCCTGAGAGTCTGTTAGCTATGCGCTGAAAAAGAGACATTCCTGACCATTAGAACACTCAAGAGTCCTTGAGAGCTATATTTTTCTACTAAACTACTACTTCATGGCACATATTCCTGGCCAGAAAGAGTGAACAAGCAAAAATGACGCTCCGGCTACAGCAGTAGAGCTCTCATTCAAGCTACTGAATCATTGCAAGATATTTCAGGTCAAAATCGCCGCTATACTTAAGAAGCGTAACTTAATCTTCAGTGACAGTCTGGCAGCAATGAAGCTCTAGGTTCTATGATGACAATTGAAATGAACTGTCGTAGAGCGAACACACTAACTCCCGCTAAGAACCCTTGTTACAGAGACATTGGCGGAAAATGTAGGGTAGACGAACTTAGATAAATACGATCAGCCTCGGTTAGGCAGGTAGATGGGAGAGCTAGCCGCGGTACATTCGCACCTATTAAAGAAACTCTTTCTGGAGTTCAAGTGTTCTATGTCGAATATATGACAACACCAGCAACTGTTTCCTGATTCCAATTCATAGCTATACGCAATAGGACTAACAGTCACATTCTAAATTATTATATATATAAACACATCTGGGGTTTAAAGGTCGTTGCTTTTCATCTTGCCAAACTTCGTTATCTTACAGCAGATACAGCAAGCTTAATGGCCTCCTACGATTAGTGAGTTTGCTTGAACTTAGGGCTCAAAAAGCAGTTTTTTAAGTTCGTAATTTCCCTTGGTAGAAACAAGAGAGAAGCAGGGTGATTTTGAAATCTTTTTGTTTATAATATTTCCATACTTAGTTGGGAAAGTATGTAAATTTTCTTTAAATTTAGGCAACCATGGCATAATTTTTTTATTTTTATTTATCTATTTTTCTCTGTGTCGCATATTGTTTGCTGATAGCATCTAGATAGCAGATACATTGTAATTTGGCTCCACGTTATTTAACCTACTTTGTTGCTGTTGTTTCTCTGATTTTTTTTGTCGTCTTCATTTTGTTTTCTTCTTGCTTTTGTTGTAAATCGTATTTGTGATGTTGTTTCCAACCGATATTGTAAATTGCATGAATGAGAGAATGAAAGAGAAAAGGGAGGGGAGAGCGGGAGGGAAGGGGAGAGGAAGCAAATGAAATTTTATCGTTTCGTGGAAGCAATCGATTGTTGGCTGAATTGTCTGGTTGATTTGATGGCAACTTTGTTGTTTAGAGAAGATTTCTGGGTTGATTGCTTCACTACAACAACATGTAATTGTGAAATAAGTAAATGTGTTTATATATACATACATATGTATAATGTCATGGGAATGTTTACGGTTTTTATATTCAAAATAGTTATTTTGGAAAATGAGAGATTTAGATATAATTTTCAGTATTTTTGATTAAAATATTTTTTAAGAAAATGTTTAAATGTTTTAGAAATGCGTTGAAAGTTACTAATAATTAAAAAAAATTCATAAATATTTAATTTTAATACTCTTTCTAAATAAAGTTCTCCGAAACTTAAATAAAAAATTTATTGCCAAAAATACATACATTTTTCTCCAAATCTGTCACCTTAATCTCTCCTACAAAATTTTTTTTCTTTCAACCATAATCCAAATGTCCTATTGAAACCAAAAATCGATTTTCATTACTCTGTGGCTATTTTCTCATTAGATAATCCTTTCTCCCTTCGTCGATAGAATGCAATAAAAGCATAACAAGTTTAGAGCTTTGCATTCAAAATGAGAAACTCATTTTCTTTATCATCAGTATGTGATGTGTGCGATGCTGCGATGCATTGGAATCTCTTTCTCATTCGGAAACAACAAAAGCAATCGAGCAAAACGTGCCAATCGACCGAAACCGAGTCGAGTCGGGCAAAAACGCCATAAAGTAGATTACAATGGGGTAGACATATGACAATGTATTGCATATATGTATGTATGTACGTATGTATGCTTGAATATCCGACTTGAACCAATATCTACTAAAATCTACTACAAATGCCCCCGACCTAAGCACTTGTAATTTCCCTGCGCTACATTACCCTAATACCACCATGGACCCAGTCAATACTGTCCCCTTATATGTATGTACGAGTTTATGTATGAAAGCGACAATATTTGGTATTTGTGTTGGTTTGCTGTTGGTTCGCCTGCTGGCCATTTTTCGTGTGCCAATTTTCTTTTGTTCTTACATTCATTCATTGGAAATTTTGAATTTTATGACTCTCAAGTGGGCATAAATGCACAAATGTCCAAGGATATGCAATGAATATTGTAATATACACATTTATACTTCGAAGGCTGTGGTTTACGTGTTGTAGAGAATATGAGACAGTATTTAATGCGTTCGACAAGCTGTGGTTTGTCTTTGTTAATGGAGTATACGTATGCCGATCTGACCAGCATATCAACTACGATAAGTGTTTAAGCATAATGTCACAGTGTGCTGGAAGGCAGGCCCCTTATTGTATCGAAAGATACGAGATTGCAATGCTGTCGTTTTCGAATTTGTTTTAAATAGTAAATCTTTTGTAATATTTTAATATTGATAATTTATTGTTTTGAAAGTTTTATATGAAAGCAACAATTCAAAGGATTATTTAAGTTAGTGAATTAAATTTTTTCTACTCATTAACCTATCAAAATTTATATCGGAATGTCGCACGGGACAATTTAAATTCGCAATAATTTTACTTTTCAAAATTTTTTTGTTTTCAAAATTATTAGAAATATCAAAACATCACACTGGACAAGAGATATGTTTTCTAAAAGCCAATACAGCTAAATCCGGAGCTCCTAATCCATTTAAAATTTTGAAAGTTCTTCTATTAAATTATTTCTACTTATTTTAATAAAATGTATGCGCAGGTGTTTCGATGGCATAAAGGGTTTAAGTTTAAGTAAAGCTCACATGAACAAGTTGAAGGTGAAAACGATGATTATTACCTTTTTCGATAGCCGCAGAATCGTCCACAAAGAATTTCTTCCACCGGGGCAAACCGTAAATCAAGTCTACTATCACCAAGTACTTGGAAGATTGCGAAAACGAGTCAACAGGATGGGCCCAGACATCGCTCGTAACTGGATCCTCCATCAAGACAACGCACAGTGCCACACCGCCCTCAGCGTATCCCAGTATTTGGCCTCTAAGGGGGATCCCGTGTTTCAATAACCGTCTTATTTGCCCAATATGTCACCCTGTGACTGTTTTTGTTCCCTAGAACAAAATCGGTGGTCAAAGGAGCCCATTTTGAATCGATTGAGGACATCCATGCGGCCGTGACGAGGGTACTCGCGGACATCCCAGTCGAAACATTTCAGAAATGTTACGAAGCATGGTAAACGCACTGAAATCGTTGTATAGCTACTCAGGAGGACTACTTTAAAGGGGATGGCAGAGTTGTAGAAAAATTTTGAAATATACGGGTTTTATGGAATCATTATCATTCCTTAATTATCACACCTCGTATGTTTTGGAATTTTGTCCTTTTTGCTTTTTGTATTTATATCACAAAGTTGGCCCCGTGACTTTATCTAAGTTGATCTCAAGATTAAAATGTCCTTTATATTTATGGTTCCTTTCTCCGTAAAAAAATGTTATCCATTTTTATAAGTGTTTTTGTTGTAGTGTTTAAAATTAATGTTCTTCGATGTCGCACGGGACACCACGATTTGTGATAGTAAAAAGCAAAATCCCATTACTAGTAATATTCAAAATTCACCAAAAACTTATGTACTCCATTCGAAATGTTTGAATTATTTTCTTTAAATTCTGCTCCATAATTTTACCCATATTTTTTAGTTAAATTTATTTTTTATTTTCTTTACTTAGCTTCTTTTTTTTGCGGTACACTCGAACGAAAATAGGCTGTCATGTCAAATTGTTAGACAAGCATGGCAAATAAATACAGCATAATCCTCCTCAGCTGCGCCCGCCTGCCTTGCAATCCTTGAACTGGAAATCTCACTCACTTTTTTGTTTACCATAAAAACGACTTTTGCGCCAAATACACACATAGTTTTTTTGCTGTTGTTGGCATGTTAGTGCCAACTTTTTAATGAAAAATACGCTAACCAAAACAACTGCAATAAAATCGAAAAGGCGCACATACGAGCACTCGTATATAGATGAGAAAGTACTGTCGTGCTTAGCAAAAAAAGCAAAGCAAGCGGCGTTGTCGGTAGGTGAAGGTGAAGTTGAAGGAAACAAATTGGAGTATCGTCGTGTTGGCACACGCTAATGTGAGAGTAAACAAACAACCACAGGGCACATATACGAGTATATTCGCTTGCTTATAACTGTGCATATTTATAGACGACTGTAGGCTTAACGTGTATATTTATATTTACCTGCAAACATAAAAATAAATTTCAAAAAATGTCTGTATGTATGTGTAAATATGAACTTATCGAAAAAAGTTTGCAAACGCGCCAATATTACCGCCATCAGCAGGAGCTAATACAAACACACCACCACAAATACTACTTTTATATATCGTACACGCATACACACATACTCGTACATACATACATACAAACATATGAGTTTTGAAGTAATGGTTTCTTTACATACTCTTTTCTTTTGCTATTGTTCGCTTGGTTTTATGTGACAGGCGAACAAATAAATTTCTACAACCATTTTCATATTTTTTCTCATGAAAAGCTACATGTGTGCATGAATATACATATATATATATACATATATATATATATAATGGCAGATGTTATAGTAGGCACATGTGGAAATGTGTGTCGTCATCGCTAGCAACAAATAAAGACACGTGAAATTAGGTTTTTAGAAAAATTTATCTCAAGGAAATATCATATTTGGCGTAATTTTTGGTCAAATATATTTTCTAATCCACAAAAAAAATATTTAATTCTTATGCTCTGAGATCATATAATAAATTGACGTAACAAGAAAGATTTGAAAAGAGGGACGCAGCTAAGTACAAAAAATGATTCTGTTATGGGGTCGACATGTTCCTGATACTAGACCCAAATTTGTATTTATATAAACCCAAATGAGTGCTGAGTTGATACCATTAATTTAAAAAAGAACGCCTCGAATAATCTTGACGTAATTTTGGAAGCATTTGGAGACCAGTAGATTGCAGTTTGTGATACTAGCACAAGAATCATGTCCAAAATAAAATAACATAAATTTGTAATAATATTTTCCTTTTAGACTCCTTTAATTAAAAGAAAAATAGCAAACTTGATGAACCATAAATCTCGAGAGCTCAGTCAAGTTGCGCCAATCTAAACATATACATGGCTCTTACAAAAAACCGCAGTTTCATATGGCCCGTTAGAACTCTTAAAGCATTTCTCAAAATATAATCATAAAAACTTAAACTTGAACTCAGGCTGAGGCCTTCCCCAAAGTAAATACCCACGTTTTCCTTTTGGGTTTACCAAACGCCTTAGTTTGACAGATCTACCTACTCACATTCACCGTGTCTTTTCAGCATTATTGCCGTTCTTGTGTTGTTTTGTTTTGAAAACTTTACCGATTGCATTGTGTTGAACATAACTATTAATTAGGTTGACAAATATTTGCACACAATATTAATAAAGAGCACAGGATGACGGTACATACGGAAGTAAAACTCAAAGTGAAACGGACGAGAGAGGAAGTTTTCATACAAAATTCTAACGACAAGATGTACAAGAATATTCAAAACGAATGTGCCTGGCTTACCACCCTACCATTCAGCCATAGAAAGGTGTCAATAACACATACATACATATATAATTGTTTGAGGTGAGCAATTGTGGACTTGTGTATGTATGTCTGTGTGGTTCGGACTTTTGTGGTGCTTTCTGTCCTCACTGTCGATAGAATTTATGAATTTCTGTTGTTTTTTTTATGTGTACATATTTACTTTTGATGTTTGGGGTTGCTTTAATATCCAACTGCCTTTGCAGTAAAAGCTTTAAATATTCATGTGTTCATGTTTGTTTGTGTGGAAAACTTTGCAGTTGTACTTCGGGTGTTTGGGTCATATAATTTAAACATATATACCGTTAGATAGTGTAGTGCGGATAAGCACATATGGCTGCAGGTGTGTGAACATACGTATTAAAGTGGATATGACACATCTAATTCTTTGTGAATATAATGTGCTAAGAAATCATTAAGCATATCCTTAATATATAGAATAACCTCAAAATGAGATTTCTGGGAAGTGAAATTTTCGTCTTACTAAGGAAAAATTTTCACAAAATATTTAGTTCTTTAGAAAATACTTTAAAACCTATTTCTATCAATGTTTTGAAAGCAATATGAACACTTCTAACATATTTGCAAATGCATATATGTCTGAGAGACCAATATTTATAGCTCAAATCTATCACATATATGGTATAAATATATTAGCGAAAGTATGTACGTAATGTTTAGAGCTTGCATGCCGTAGCGACATTTGTTTGCTAAAGTTTTAAGCCTTTGGGAATTTATGTGTTTGCCCATACTCATATACTAAAAACGAGCATGTGATTTTATATAAAATGTATGTAAACATATATTCTTGTTTATATTTGATGTTATTTTAGCATATTTCATTAGATTCTACCAGGTAAATATCGTTAGTGCAAACAAATAAATAATAAATAACTAATATAATAATAAAGCGAAATAAAAAAATTAATATAAATTAAAATAAAATAAAATATAATAAAATAAAATAAATAAAATAAAATAAAATAAAATAAAATAAAATAAAATAAAATAAAATAAAATAAAATAAAATAAAATAAAATAAAATAAAATAAAATAAAATAAAATAAAATAAAATAAAATAAAATAAAATAAAATAAAATAAAATAAAATAAAATAAAATAAAATAAAATAAAATAAAATAAAATAAAATAAAATAAAATAAAATAAAATAAAATAAAATAAAATAAAATAAAATAAAATAAAATAAAATAAAATAAAATAAAATAAAATAAAATAAAATAAAATAAAATAAAATAAAATAAAGTAAAATAAAATAAAGTAAAATAAAATAAAATAAAATAAAATAAATTAAAATAAAATAAAATAAAACAAAATAAAATAAAATGAAATGAAATGAAATGAATTGAAATGAAATGAAATGAAATGAAATGAAATGAAATGAAATGAAATGAAATGAAATGAAATGAAATGAAATGAAATGAAATGAAATGAAATGAAATGAAATGAATTGAAATGAAATGAAATGAAAGTCTGATGAGGAGGCTCCGAAAGAGCTGTCACATCTACCATTTTTCTATGTTGTTTAAAAAAAATATATATTCAAGTCGTATAAACTAACTAGACCCTCAGCTCAATAAAAAGTTATAACAAAAATTAAATTAAATTATACTTAATAAATTATTTAAAATTCATTAAAAACAAATAAAATTGAATTAAATAAAATTAAATTAAATTAAATCAAATAAAATTAATTTTATTTAATTAAACTAAATTAATAACTAAGATGAAATTAGGTTAAATAAACTAAAATAATAAAAAATTACTTTGGATAAACTAGAAAACAATTTTAAATTTAATGGTCCGGCTTATCTATATTTATCATTTTCCAACAGACACATCTGCTAATACATGCATAATACTTTAAGCCCATGTAGGAGTCATCTTTAAAGACTTCTCATTAAAAGTCTAATTTGCGCTGACCTCTGCAAATTTTTTTTTATGGACTAGACTTTGAGCAAAATGTTTAATTTCCAAGGAAACAAAATTAAATAAGTTACAACTTAACACGACGAAAATGCCTGAAGTCAGCACCGTTCATACATACGTGTATATATGTCAACACAGTTCTTGCACGTCTAATTTAAATATAATTCTAAAAAGATATGAAAGATACGTTATATTTTAGGGAAAATATAAGCTTTTTTGGTTTCAAGCAAAACTGTATTGCTGCGTAGTAGAAAAGAACCGCGGGCCAAAAGGATAAACTGTACATACATAAGTTACAAAAAAGAAATAGAGACGGATGCTGAGTAAAGCTAAAGGAAAGCAAGAATAGTTTAAGCGACTCCGAGGAAATTGATGAATATCAAGCCTAATTTCCAACGTCCGTTTGTGGAAAATTTGTTTTGTCTCTCGTTGTTGTGGGCTCTTAGACTGACGCAATTTAGCAAAGGCAAAATTAAATTATAACAGTTCCCTCTGTTAGATAATAATAAGACAAACCTCGCTTCCATAAATGACGTCTTTTTGACTTCGTCTGCAAAGCTGCCTTCTGAAGGCGTGTGTATCAGTGGATTTTCTTTCTATTATGTGTATTCTACTCCTCTTCTTATTTGATAAGTTTTTCGGTTTTTTTTTTTGCTGTTTGACGTATCAGCGGCTGTATTGAACTTTTTTCTATCTATTCTGATGTTTGCTGATACGCAGATGCATAGTTTGATCAAACTTCACACTGCTCGCTGCTTTTTTTTTTTGCCAACAGCTTTCGTTAAAAATGATCTTTATATTTTGGACAGGGCATTCCCTCTGCCCTCCCTCGTTTCTGTAAAGTATCTGAGTTATTCAAGCTGATTTTTAAATATGAAAAGTATCTTTAAAAAATAAAAATAATATTAAAATGAACGTGTAAGGTAAAAAATTAAAGTAAATTTTCGTTCAAAAATTATGTTTAAACATTTTCAGCTTACACCGAAAAATGACACTACAACCCACCAACTTCTTATTGTATTTCCTTTATCTCATTCTTCATACCCACTACATTTTTTATATCCATATATATACATATGTATATATATTTGTATATACATAGGTATATGCTCACGTTGGCTGCCATACATTTTATGTAACAGCATTCTTGAGATTATTACATTTTTCTTTTGCTCAGCAACAATTTCACAATTTTAACAAAATTTATAAAATTTCCTCTTTTCTCTTTTCTTTGCAGGTAAACTACAATACAAAGACTTAAAAGCGAACTGTACGAAAAACAGAATTGCCCTTTGGCGCAATAAATGTATGTATGTATTAATACACACCCGGTTGGTAAGTTCGCTGAGGCCAACAAGGCGTATACGTAACTCACGAAAATTCGACGCTACTCATACACGTATATACGTATGGTATACAAAAATACGACGTAAGCATCTGTGCACTCCAAATATTACAAAAAAAAAAATAAATAAATATATTTCCTCCAGACTTAAACTTAATGATGTTGCTTTGTTGCGCGAAAAGATAATTTTGTTATATTTTGTGAACGTTTTTTCATTCTCCCCTTTCTTTAAAAAAAAGTACGTTTGTATATCAAAACGCAGTACATCGCTCGCAGCTAGACAAATTTCTTCTACCTCGCACAAAGCAAACAAATATTATTATATTACACAACAACGCAATTTCATGCTTGAGACACATTGCGTTTTAAAAATCAACTTGGAAATGTATGTATCTGAAAACAAAGGTGCACGTTTGATAAAGTATGTTATGTTATGTGTTAAGTTGCTATGTTCATATAATATATTTGGTGTTTTGTAACCGCTGAAGTGATTTTAGACCGATCTCCTCCTCCAACTTGTAGTGTCCGTCATATCGTTGCTCTAACAGTCCGATCGATTTTTATGAGGAGCTTTAATTAAAAGACATAATATCCACCGCCGACCGTAATTAGCTTTCTATATTTGCTGTTATTCAGACCAAAATTCGAACCCTGGAATTGCGAAGGGTCAAATGCGTCTGCCTACAACATTTATTTCTCTTTCATATTTAAGCTTAGAAAGCTCAATCAAGAAAAGGACAAACTCCATACAAAATACAGTCAAAAAACAGCTCAAGATATTTTCTGGTGTTAAATTTTCTTGGGTCACTACACAGCTTCCGAGAAGTTCAGAAATTTCTTTTACTACTTTTATTTTATAAATATTGAGTACCGCAATACAGGTTTTGCAAAGTAAAATATGGGCTTTTATTTTTTTCTCGACGATACTGAAATTCAATTGTGTCCGGAAGCCACTCCCTATCTCCAAAAGCTTGTGTTCTATGCACCTCTTTCCTTTGCAACTGAAGAGGATCTCCTGAAAATTGATAAAAAATTCTTTGTCCAGTTATTTTTAAATAAGTTATATAATAATATAACATAAAGTAACAGTCAAATAAAAAAAGTAAAATAAAATGAAATAAAATAAAATAAAATAAAATAAAATAAAATAAACTAAATTAAAATAAAATAAAATAAAATAAAATAAAATAAAATAAAATAAAATAAAATAAAATAAAATAAAATAAAATAAAATAAAATAAAATAAAATAAAATAAAATAAAATAAAATAAAATAAAATAAAATAAAATAAAATAAAATAAAATAAAATAAAATAAAATAAAATAAAATAAAATAAAATAAAATAAAATAAAATGAAATGAAATAAAATAAAATAAAGTAAAATAAAATAAAATAAAATAAAATAAAATAAAATAAAATAAAATAAAATAAAATAAAATAAAATAAAATAAAATAAAATAAAATAAAATAAAATAAAATAAAATAAAATAAAATAAAATAAAATAAAATAAAATAAAATAAAATAAAATAAAATAAAATAAAATAAAATAAAATAAAATAAAATAAAATAAAATAAAATAAAATAAAATAAAATAAAATAAAATAAAATAAAATAAAATAAAATAAAATAAAATAAAATAAAATAAAATAAAATAAAATAAAATAAAATAAAATAAAATAAAATAAAATAAAATAAAATAAAATAAAATAAAATAAAATAAAATAAAATAAAATAAAATAAAATAAAATAAAATAAAATAAAATAAAATAAAATAAAATAAAATAAAATAAAATAAAATAAAATAAAATAAAATAAAATAAAATAAAATAAAACAAAATAAAATAAAATAAAATAAAATAAAATAAAATAAAATAAAATAAAATAAAATAAAATAAAATAAAATAAAATAAAATAAAATAAAATAAAATAAAATAAAATAAAATAAAATAAAATAAAATAAAATAAAATAAAATAAAATAAAATAAAATAAAATAAAATAAAATAAAATAAAATAAAATAAAATAAAATAAAATAAAATAAAATAAAATAAAATAAAATAAAATAAAATAAAATAAAATAAAATAAAATAAAATAAAATAAAATAAAATAAAATAAAATAAAATAAAATAAAATAAAATAAAATAAAATGAAATAAAATAAAATAAAATAAAATAAAATAAAATAAAATAAAATAAAATAAAATAAAATAAAATAAAATAAAATAAAATAAAATAAAATAAAATAAAATAAAATAAAATAAAATAAAATAAAGTAAAATAAAATAAAATGAAATGAAATAAAAAAAATAAAATTAAATTAAATTAAATAAAATTAAATAAAATGAAATAAAATAAAATAAAATAAAATGAAATAAAATAAAATAAAATAAAATAAAATAAAATAAAATAAAATAAAATAAAATGAAATAAAATAAAATAAAATAAAATAAAATGAAATAAAATAAAATAAAATAAAATAAAATAAAATAAAATAAAATAAAATAAAATAAAACAAAATAAAATAACATAAAATAAAATAAAATAAAATAAAATAAAATAAAATAAAATAAAATAAAATAAAATAAAATAAAATAAAATAAAATAAAATAAAATAAAATAAAATAAAATCAAATAAAATAAAATAAAATAAAATAAAATAAAATAAAATAAAATAAAACAAAATAAAATAACATAAAATAAAATAAAATAAAATAAAATAAAATAAAATAAAATAAAATAAAATAAAATAAAATAAAATAAAATAAAATAAAATAAAATAAAATTAAATTAAATAAAGTAAAATAAATTAAGTAAACTAAAAAGAAACAAAGTAAATTAAATGACAGAGATTTATACTAAATATATTCAGTTATATGTAATAAATGTGGTCTTTATTACATAATCAAAAATCGCTGCTGACAATTAGTAAAAGCTAATGTATTGTATAATTCCTCATTATCAAAAAATCGTCAATAATAAGTAATTATTTACCGGTAAAAAATTTGATGGCGATTACTTATCATATTGTATATACGACTACTTTCCGCCATTCAGTCGAACAGTAAAAGCGCATGCACAAAGTGTAAAAGCTGAATTGAGCAAACAATTATTCAAAAAGTCTGTTAAAATGCGCACCTCGTACAAATCAAGCAAAACAAATTCAAATACATGTAGGTGAATATGTTCTTTTGTAGGTGTAACAAAGCACCAATTCGAAAAAGCATTCGAAACTATGTTTAGCACCGCTGAAAAGAAACGAGTTTAGTTTTTGTTTTTTAGCAAACAGTTTTTCACTTTACTAGCCTCAGCTGAATTCAATGGATTTTTCACTTTTTTTCTTATCGACGAACACCTTTGGTGTTGAACGAGTATACATTTGTTTAACTATATTTTACACTTTTTTCTTTTTTTTACTCTGTATTGCACACGCCGTTTGCTCTTTGTTTAGTTATACGAGTATACCTATTTTGCTTATTTTGCTGAACACATAAAAAAAAATCAATAGGAAAGTAAAAAAATAAAGAGTAAATTTGTGTGTTTGCTTGGTTCACTGCCTATATAGGCACATAAATTATGCCACGATGAAGACAAACTGTAATCCAAAAATGGTTTTTCTCAATATGTATAATTTTTTAACGCATATACAAGTGAACATGAGTGTATTATACATATTTTATTGTAGATATCAGTTTAGAAAAAAATACATATATATGACTATGTGTCATACATAACCACATGTATAGTCGTAGAATTTTTTAAATCGCAGTATTTTTTAATAAAGAATTAAAATAAATTGAATGTTTAAAAAGAGTAAATAGGTATCATCAGAGTATTTTACTGTTTTACGGGGTATTTTAGATGTCGTTTCTAGTTAAAATTATAATATTTTTGTTGTCCGAAACTAGTTTCTTATGATGAAAATATAAATGAAAGGAAACAAACTTTTCTATTACCGTAACTAGTTCCTTATGTAACAGTTAACATTAGCTTAAGTAATCAACAATTGATTCCCCAGTATTACCGAAACGTCCCCCTCATTAACCCTTATCATTTTGAACCTATCTTTTACTTCATCCTTTGAGCAGTGAATCTACCCCCTCTAACTACTACGTCACTGCCTTTGATTATGCATTTACAGCAAACTTTGGTTGCCTTAAGTGGCAAATTCTATTAATTTTCGCCTCTCTGAAGTGTTCAGCGTTCCTCAATGGAGCTTGATAAAAAAAAATAAAAAAATAAAAAGGAGTAAAATAAAAAGTAAAATTTTAATAAAAATAAAAAGCATTAAGATTATTTTATTTATTTACGTTTATCAGTAAATGCGGCAAACGCGGAAAATTATGCGCGCATAAAAGGCTTGAGAAAATGACAATAATTTGCATGAAAAATTTCCAAAAAATGGTAGAAAATAAAATTGGACAAAAATCGCTGGAGATTCGTGGTTTGGAGTTTAGGCTCACAATATACATACATACATATATACGTACCTATGAACTTTTGTGGGTATATTTGCTCCACCAATTTTTGGGTGTTGATTATTTGCATACGAACGCTTTTAGTCTTAGCCTTTGTTATTGTTATTTGTTATTTGTTGCCTGTGTTATCGGCATTTTTGGTAATTCGCGGCGACACAAATGCGACAGACAATGCAATTTATGCAGATTTAAAGCCATATTGGTTTACATGTGTACAGTGTGTGTGCGTGAGTGTGTATATTAATATTTCTGTAATGTTGCTTGCCACTATCACTTGGCATGCCGCAAACCAAGCAAATGGCTGCATAATTTTACAACGGATTTGTTGCTGAAATTTTCTCTATGTTGCTGTGATTGTTATGGCCAATTGTCTGACTTTTTTCAAATTTTTTTTTTTTCTAAACAAATTTACATTTATACATACAATATACATACAATATAATAATATATGTTTGCTTGCACTTTTACCTGTGCCTTTGCGGTTTCTCTATCATTAGATAATAACATGCCACATTACGCAAGTTTGCAAACAATTTCATTTCTTGTACCCGGTATTTTGACATATATGTATGTATAACACTAGACCAGCTGGACACACTTGTGCAAATGCTTAATGCGCTTATAAGGCTTCGCTTTGTATACATGTACGTACATATATGTTTGTATATACATGGCACACAATAATACTTTTGTTCGCTCGATTGCAGCGAAACCTTTAACCCTTGCAGCATATGTCAAACTATTTGGCGTTTGCCAGCGCACCACGCCCCATTTTTTCAATAATTGCAGCAATCAATAGCATTGAAAATAGTTTTTTACATCCAAAATCAGTAAAATTATTAAAGAATTTGGAAATTTTTCATTGACTTTCTGACCTTTAGTGAAAATTTGACATGAAAAATATTTTGGGTTAAAATGGAAACATTTTTTTTTTTAAAGAAATTAAATTTTCTTTAATTAAAGGCGATTGGTCTAACATACACACATATTATATTTTGTTCCTTAAGTGTGTTGTGAAATGTTTCATGATTTTTTAAACAAAATCAACGAAATTTAGTAAATAAAATTAAATTCAGATAGTAAACGACGAAAAGAATCTACTGGCTCTAAACCAGATTTCTGAATCCGTTTTCACGTACTAAATAAAATCAAACACGAAGCTATACTATAGTATCTAGTTTGGAATAATAATGGCGTCCTATATTAGACTGGACTTCAGTTGAATCCGATTGCAGAAAAGTAAGCACATCTCCAAACCGTATTTTTTATTGACTTACTCCGATTATATGTTCTCACTTACACCATTTCACTCAGATCCAAAAGCTCTGATATTGACGATCCTACCATTTTTGAGATAATCGTTGTGGATAACACGTCATTCGTCCCAATAAACTGTACTTGTGCCTCACCTTTTGATTTATTTGAGACACGTTCACAAGAAGGAACCCACGCAAAAATTTCAGATCCCCGAAGTAAATTACAGAATATTATTCTAAAGGGATAATATGGCTACAACTATGATAAGGTCTGAGCAATCAAAGCACTCAAAGCTCGTAGAGCTTTTACATGTCAAAATATTTACTTAAAATTTGTCGACTCAGTTGATGTGCCTACAGTCTCAACGAATTTATGGACCTTTATTCCAAAAGAGTAAATGAAAAAATCCAGAATTAAATTTGTATAAGAAAATAAATATGTATACTTACACTAGAGCATTTGAGCAACGAATACTCCCACACTCGGTCATTGAGCATTGCACGAAAGCTTTGGACCACGAGCTCGAGCAATTCGAGCTTTTTCGAGCATTTTGAGCAAAAAATTTTAATTTTTTCCGGGAACTTCTTTATGTAAAGTGGAAACCTCATTAAAATGCTATAGAAATTTCGACAAACAAAATTTAAAATTGAAAAACTTCAAACAAAAATTTTAGCAGTTGGTCTAGCAGTAAGCTGCTCTCAGTGTGCAATATGCGGGTATCTAGAGCATAGGGTTTTTATTATTTTTTTTTTTTTTAATTTTTTTAACCAAATTTATTACACCAAATTAATTTTTAACTCAAAATTATATTAATCCTTCCTACGCTTCTTTGAAAACTACGAAACCGATGGCCACTTAATCCCAGCTGGCCTTTCTCGTAGTTCTCAATTAAGTTTTGTATTTAATTGTCAACCCTTTTTAATCTTTTTAATCTCTTCTATCAATCCAGGGACAAACCACCAATAAAACAAAACAAAAAATTCACCCATCTAAGCTACACCTGTTTTACGTTCCCTTTGTTTTTGTAACACTACCAATTGTCTGTCAAAAGCGTTGCACAGTGTGAGTGTGTGTGTGTGTATGTATGCGTGTGTGTGTAGTTGGTCGTAAACAAAGTTTTTGGGTTGAAACAGTGTGTTTGCGGTTTTACGGTGTGTGAATTTAATCAGTTCAAATGCCAAAACACGGAGACATTCCAGGAAATGAACAAGAGCCAGAGCCACAGTCCCAGACACGGTCACCAGCCAAAAGCCAGAAGGCGAAGCATACTAGCAAATATACAGAAGAAGAAGAAGTAGAAGAAAAAGCGGAACTAGTAAGCACTATACAAAACACACAGAGAAAAAACCAACAACAGTAAAAACAAATGCAGCAGAAGCTTATGGCAGATAAAAGGTGAGAGAGGAGTCCAGAAATGGAATTAAAAACTGCTCGCCAAGTGCATGAACAACTGAAAACGTAAGATGTGCATGAGTTTGAGTGGAAGCAAGAGGAAGGGGGGAGGCGGCGAAGCAGCATTGAAGTGTGTGGCAACACGTTGAAGGAGTCAAATTTCCTTGTCGCCAACGAAACAGGCGACACAGTCAACGTGTTCAACAGTGCGACGCAGTGAGCAATTGTTGTAGCAACTCTTGTAGTTCACAGTTAGCCGTTGTGTCCTTCAGCTACACCGTACCCAATGCAAATGATACACAGCTCTTCTTCTGCCCGGACATAAGCTCAAACAGAGATACATAGATACACCTGTGTACGCGCATAAGCGAATTGGAATAATGAAGCCAAACCCCAACCAGCACCGCAATTGTGTCAATATCTGCACCGTTTGTAAAGCTCAAAACTACCCCCGCACCACGACCCGTAGCAATGTTCTTATATCTTGGTAAAATTTCATCGAATCGATGCAAGAGAAAAGCTTTTGTGTGTCTTTGTATTTGTATTTACAAGTTGCTGAAGCTATTGGCATCGTTTTTCAGCTGGTTGCAAGTGCAATCGCCTTTCAAAGGTATTGGCTGATGTGCGGAGTTGCACACACACACACCCGTTCACCATTTTGCGTCAGATGACACACGCATATGCGACTTTCCGCATCCGTAATAAATACCGGAATTTAAATTCGAAATTAAATTGCGACAATGCGGCACAGCTCCATCTCCCAACTCAGCACTCGAGCCACCGTAAACAATGTACACCTACCTATGTATCTGAATGCCTCCCGCGCGCGCAATGCACGACTGAGTGCGTTCATCTGAGGAAATATGTGCAAGTGAATGAAGTTTGTAAATGTTAATGGAATTCAGTCTGAATATGAGCATGAGTATGAGTATAACGAGTAAGTAGTACTCCACTCTTCAGGTATTTCCTACCATTCACTGCTCATCTTTGTGGTCGAATCGCCTGGTTGCACTCAGTCTACTATCTTTTTTTACTCATCTTCATCCTGCTGGTTCGTACAAAACCTTATCTTGTTACATCGACATACAGTGAGCCAAAAAGAAAACCAACGCAGATTTTGACTGTTCCTGACCAACGACTAGTGTATCATCTTTCACTATGCCACGCGCGCCTGCTTTTATCAGTTGACACTGGAAGCTTTAATTTGCAGCCATTGACAGTCGGTGTAGTTTTATCAAAGGCGACAGCATCTCATTTCAAAGAATCAACTAAAGCGTTGAACGCTTTTGAATCAAACGCTGGATGAATTATATTAGAGATGGTGGACTATATCTTTGGGTGGGAAAATCTCATGAAATAAGTCATGTGCTTTTGTAATTTGGCACCGCCTAGTCGAGTGTTTTTTTTGTAAGAGACATTTTTTATCACACTTCTTCATTTTATTCGTAAATTTCGAGTATTGGTAGCAAACTCGATTAACCGCAATGAAGTACCGTTAACACTGTGAACATTTAACCGATTTGATTCTTTTTTTTAACGGATTTATTGCTATGGAATGGATAAAACACCGAGTTCCAGAGTTGCCAACTGTTTGAACTTCAGTTTTAATATCTGTAATTTTTAAAAATCACAATAATAAGTATATCAATCTACAGAGATTTAAGACGGCCTACTGTTTTAATAACTTTATTGAAGTTAATTTTGAAGTTAAATATCTTTTTTAAAATACCCATTGTCTCTTGTATTTATTGAGAACTACGCTGATTATGGGTTCTTAGTTTTTGTCCAAGCCAAGCTGGCCATGTCGCCAATAAATATTAATTCTAGTGTACTCAAAAAACATGTCACTGGCATGTCAACCTCACTTATCGATAATATGGGTTCCCAGTTAAAGAAAAATTATCGGTAACGAAAAAGCAGACGAGTCAGCTAAGTCAGAAGCCTCTCCTCTCTAGATGAGATGGTATTAACACCATGCCCCCTAGATTTCAAGCAAATAGAGCAAAGCTACAGCTATTATAACAGGGTTTGTCGATTTGGTGTAAAGAAACTGTTATCGATTTTCTCTTTGAATGTCCAACCATATCACAAACGAAATATAGAACCATTGATATGCATCTGATACCAAACCTTGAATGGCTGACTACAAAAAACATAACGAATATTAATAGTTTCATTAGGATCTCCAACCGGAGCGACTGATCGAGATTTATTATACACCGCTGAGGCGATTTTAGGCTGAGGTGCAGGAAACACCAATTTTTGGTGTGAGTCTTGATGTTGTTCCAACAAATGGAGAAACATACCGTTTATTCAGAGGACTTGAATTAGGTTGTGATGTTGCTTGGCATAAGCTGACATAGTTTACGTTTTTCGGGGGTACCAAATTAAAATTCGGTGGCATAGAAACATGACCTCGAACAAGAGGTGGCGTGTATCAATATTTTTTTCAGTGGGTTTTTCCAAGATTCTTTGGATGGCGAAAATCTGGTCAATTGTAAATTTTCACTCTCCACCTGATCCTTCCAACGGAGTGGAGGTCTTCCTCTTCCTCTGCTTCCACCAGCGGGTACTGCTGAAGTGCTGTCTCTTCATTCGCTGAACTATGTCAATGTCGCCGTATAACTCGTACAGCTTATCGTTCCATCGTCTGCGGTATTCATCGCCATATAGTAGGACGGGTACGATAAGCGACTTGTAGTAGAGTTAGGTTTCATTAGCCGTTTTAATTACCTACTCACTACAAAGTAGCACCTGTTGGCAAGAGTGATTCTACGTTCCATTTAAAGGCTGACCTTAATATTGATGACATTGACGAAATTATCTACGACCTCGAAATTATCACTGGCAACAGTGACGTGGGAGCCGAGTCGCGAATGCGATGACTGTTTGTTTGATGACAGAAGATATTTCGTCTTGCCCTACTGACCCCACTATAATTGAAGCAGATTGTGTGGTCGGCACATACCCTACAAATATGTCTTGATTCCCTCCTCAATTTTCGGTATCTCCCATTAAAAAAAAATAATACAAAAATATTTAAAGGAGAAATTGGGAGGAATTTTAAGACATTGTTCACAATTAGCACGCTATGGATCCGCGATTTAGTAATAATAATAATAATAATAATAATAATAATAATAATAATAATAGTAAAAATAATAATAATAATAATAATAATAATAATAATAATAATAATAGTAGTAATAATAATAAAAAAATATATATTTATAAAAGTTTAGAGCTGACGCTTCTCTAATAAAGAAGAGACCACAAGAAGTGCAACAGATCAACCTTGCACTCCAAATGTCTCTGTCATTAAAATTTATGACAACTCCATTTGTGAAACGCGTTCAACTCATAGCATAGTCGAGCTATACGTGCGCAGTGATCGCTCCGGCATGTGAGTGTTACAAATATGGAAAATGTACACTTGAGTAAGAGCGGAGCTATAAAAGACACAAATGTAGACTTGTAAATACACACATATTATATATCCATATCTATATAGAAGAACTCTAATGTTGCAAAGGCAACGCTGAAGTATTTTCAAATGTTAGTTAAAAATATTACAACAACAGCTTGTTGTTAGTGACCAGTTTTATAAGGTTATTTTGTAGTTGCAACAACTACGCGTACTTGCCACTTTCAACAGCAGCTGATGAATTCAAGTGGCATGCCACACACGAATATAAGGCATATATGTACTCGTATATATTTATGTGCATACAAAAGTTGATAGTACAACTAAGCAGCAGCTTTTACACGCATCTCTTACAAACGTCTCATTAGTGTCAGCACTTTGCCACTGAGGCGGCTGGTGGCCGACCGTCGACCGCCGACCGCCGACCAAATCAACCAAGTCAAGTCACTCAGTCAACGTTTTTTGCTTGTACCCATACATACATTAAACTATATATATGTGTGTGTGTGCCTGTATGCGTGCAGTCACTTGGCGCATGCGCGTTGTCGCGTGCAACATAACAGGTTGACGGTTACAAGCCACATGCCGGGTTATCTATCCATATGCACGTAACATATATTTCTATATATACTTGTATATACATACATACACGTATGTATGCATGTGGTAGGCATGTTTGAATGTCTATTTATGCTGTCGTGCGTAAACTGACTTTATAATGCATTTTCAAGAATTCCAGTTTCCTTAACCGGCCACTCTAAGTTTTTACACACAAACATACAGACATGCATACATACATATAAACATACGCATAGAAAAGTTTATTGCATGCTTTAAGTGCGTTTTCACTTACATTTATTTATTTATATATTCGCGGAAAATTAATTTGTAAGCAACTAAATAATTATGTTTGCACAAGGGATTTGTAAGCATTCAATTATTTATTTAATTACTTTTGTTGTTGTTTTTCTTGTAGTAAAATGAGTTGTTTGTACTAATTCGCGCTGAAATTGTCAGGATTTTGCCATTTTAGAGGAAAAAAGTGAAAAGTTACATTAATGAGTGCGGAGGATCATAATAATATATCAAAAACATAATATAATCAAAAATTTTTAGTTGAAGTGCTTGAAAGTGACATTGCAGACAAAAGGATTGCATTTTTCGGGTTAGATTTATTTTATGATTAATTTTGTTAAACATGTATTTTGCTTTTAACTATTTAGAAATTAATTAATTTATACTAAGCCGCCTCCGAACGGCTGATGCTTGTTTTACGAGGAGCCTTTATTTCATGTCCGAAATACACTCGGAGGGGTGGCCATCCCCTGTCGAGGGCGACCGCAATTAGAAAATTTAATTTAATTTTTTACTTAAATTGATTTTCTATAACCCGGACATTCCGAATGGGAGTACACAATGCTAACCACTCGACTAACTGGAGGCACCCTCAGCGAACATCTAGAAAATTGTACTTTAACGAAAATTTTTTTCTTCAACAAATAAGTTTTTAACTTTAATATCAAAAGAACTTTTGGTTATTAATAAAAAAATTATAAAAATTAAGTTAATACCAGGAAATAAATGAAAGTATATAATATCAAAATCATTATAAAATAAGAGTGACCAGAATTATTTGTATTGCTTCTTTAATAGATCGATAAATTTTATTTATAGCTTAACTAAGTAGACACATAATTTTTAAATCGAATGCAGTTCGAACCAAAATTTAATATTAAATCATAGTTTAAAAAGTTTTAGTAAGCTGATAAATTAACCTAATAATTGACAAATAAATATTCTAAAGGGAAAAAAAAGTAATGGTGTTAATCCGTGCCATCGAAACTTAAAATCTAATAAATAAATTCATATATTTCCAATTTGAATATATTTTTTTTATATCCGAAGAGAAATTATTTCGTATAGAAGCAGGAGTATGCTTAAATATAAGCAATATATATAAATACATATATATAGCATTTCCAAATATTTATTTGTGAAGTTTCCATCTGATGAAGCAAATAAAATAATCAAAATTCACAACATCACTTAAATAGGTCATATTAAATTACAAATGATAAAAACTAATTTGAAATTGCAAAAAAAAAATATTTAATTTCTAATCGCTTAATTTGTTATGTGTTTTTTGTTATTGATTTATTTTTTAAATTGCCTTTTTTATTGACAATGTTGTATATCAATAGTTTAGTTAAGAAAAATCACACAAATATTTTTACTTTCATATAGGTAAATATATAATATGTAGTACATATTGTCTATATACAATATAAATATTTAAAATTTGGTACGATGCAATTAGACATAATAACATAATTTTTTATTTAATTAATTTAAAACTTTCTCTGTACCAAAGTTTAAGTAAATCAAAAGATAAATACAAATTTTTGAATAGATCGCTCCCAGGTCGAATTCCCGGAAGAAAAAGTATTTCCCATGTCAATTTGCCAAAAAGCTGCCTACATATCAATTTTAATGTAAATCGAGCGATTAAAAAATAAATTTAGTAATTCGAAAATAGCGACCCCAAGCCCATTTCCCGGAAAATCCCTCATCTCATCGGATACCTGCGAAAAACACACCCACCAAGTTTCAGCCCACTCCGATCAATAGTTTGGGCAGTGTGTTGATCCATCAGTCATCCAAGCTATCAAACCTTTTATATACTTGTTAAAGTTTCCTATTTTTATCTATATCAAATCACCTACTATGTGGCCTGCACTTTAATCTTCGATGCAAAGAGTTGTAGAATAATATATCCCTAGTTTTCCTTTTTCCTTTTCCCTTCGGCTTAATTAATATGGCGCTTAGTTTTTAGTCATCAACGTTTGTTTATCACATTATATACAAGTATTTATGCCTTCATCTACGCATTTAAAGCGCCTGCGCAGCCACTTAGCTATTCAACAAGCGTAACTCATTAAATCCTACCGCAACTATAACTTACACTGCATTAAGAACAGAATATATGTGTCTGAGTTGACTTAATTAGTTCTGAGAAGCCTTTGTGTGTGGTATCAAATTGAAATGTTAAACATTTGTTTGGAATTCAACCAATGACGCCGGTCTAGGCATTCGAGTAACTCTGATGAACAGAAATAGCTACTATTGGAGTTGATGTATTTGTATTTAATAGATATTTTTAGGCGCTGAATATTATTCTCCAAGGAATTTAGGTAAACATTTTGCTCCATAAGTTCTTTAAATAAAAAGATAATGGCGTGAAATTTTGCTTTAACATTATATAAAAAGAAAATGGACGGTAAGTGACATCAAGGTATGATAACTATCATCTATGGATATAAAAGAATTGTTTCTTCACTTATTAGATTTTGTATGTTGAACCTACAATGCCTTTAGAGATTTTTAGAAGAAAAGCACTTGGTAAATAACAACAAAAGTGAAAAAGTCTAATTTTTTAACCAAAAATAAATAAAATAAAAAAAATTGTTATTATTTTATGCCACATTTCTTACGCTATGTGCGTGTCTCTGATAATAAGAGAGACTTTGCTGCTTGAATTTTATTTGATGTTAAGACATATTGTAATTGTTGTTATTCTGTATTAAATATATTGTTTTTGCGTATTTTATAATCGGGCTACTGTTTACTTAAACTGCTCAACTCTTCTCGTCTCTCCTTGTGTGGTGTCTCAGCTACTACATACGTGATGTTTAACGCTGATTACCACTATTACAAATATTATTATATACCTGCTGATGTTACCTACCTTATTTGTTGTTGCTTCCATTGGTTTGGCTTTTTTTACTTGCCCACTTGTTTCTTTTTCTTTTTAGCCGCCAACTCTTGTTGTCGGTTATCTCAATTACTACCACCAATGCTCGGTTATTGTTGTTGCTTTTGTTTAATTGTAAAGCGCCGCCTGTAACAGCTGCCGACGACAATGACGAAAAAATGATGGGTTGGGTGCTTCAAGGCAACTTTAAAGAAGCAAAAAAAAAAAACAATTAATTTCCCTCTTCTTCTTTCATTCTCCACCTTAGCATCTTTATTTTTAAGCTCCCACCTCGCTTTGCGCTGACTTCATTTATACGCACTTACGTATAAAGAGGCGAAAAATGATGTTTGTGACTGCTATTAAAAATTTCATTGCATACTGTGAATTTTCTTCTGCTCGTACGTGCGCTTATGTGCCGCCGTGTAATTGTGTATGCATGTATGTACATATGAGTGCACCCTTTTGTATGCTTTCATGGTCACTTCGAGTGGCGCCAGCTTCTTTAAATGGTCTTGAGTGCATTTGTTTGTGTAATTACTACCTGCTAGTTACTTAAATTTAATTACATTTTGTTTTTGTATTTTTTTCACATTGCATTTTAAATATTTCCATTTAGCTTGTCAACATGTTCATAAAATATTTTGTTACATTCTGCAAGCATAGTTTTTAATAATAGTTTTTTGCCGACAGTGTGCACTTTTGTATGTTTATATAGAGGTGTACAATATATATTTATCTGAGCGGGCAACTTTTCTGTAGCTTTCTTTCAATTTTCTATATTTATGTTATTTTATTGTATTTTATTTTATTTTATTTAATTTAATTTAATTTAATTTAATTTAAGTTAATTTCATTTAATTTA
Source organism: Ceratitis rosa (assembly GCA_037013455.1). NCBI lineage: Eukaryota > Metazoa > Arthropoda > Insecta > Diptera > Tephritidae > Ceratitis > Ceratitis rosa. The sequence goes on along the minus strand of JAWMAG010000008.1, from coordinate 6,138,594 downwards.
ATTTAATTTAATTTTATTTTATTTTATTTATTTTATTTTATTTTATTTTATTTTATTTTATTTTATTTTAATTTATTTTATTTCATTTTATTTTATTTTATTTTAATTTATTTTGTTTTATTTTATTTTATTTTGTTTTATTTTGTTTTATTTTATTATATTTTATTTTATTTTATTTTATTTTATTTTATTTTATTTTATTTTATTTTATTTTATTTTATTTTATTTTATTTTATTTTATTTTATTTTATTTTATTTTATTTTATTTTATTTTATTTTATTTTATTTTATTTTATTTTATTTTATTTTATTTTATTTTATTTTATTTTATTTTATTTTATTTTATTTTATTTTATTTTATTTTATTTTATTTAATTTAATTTAATTTAATTTAATTTAATTTTATTTTATTTTATTTTATTTTATTTAATTTTATTTTATTTTATTTTATTTTATTTTATTTTATTTTATTTTATTTTATTTTATTTTATTTTATTTTATTTTATTTTATTTTATATTATTTTATTTTATTATATTTTATTTTATTTGATTTTATTTTATTTTATTTTATTTTATTTTATTTTATTCTATTTTATTTTATTTTATTTTATTTTACTTTATTTTATTTTATATAATTATATTTTTTATTTTATCTTATTTAGTTTTATTTTATGTCATTTATTATATTATATAAATAAAATATATTCAAAATAGTGTTATATTAAAATTCCGCAATTCTTTGACATATATGTAAAATGCAGACAATAAAATGGGTCAGTAACTATTTAAAATTCCACTTTCTTTTATTTTTTATTACTGCAGTTATTATATGCTTTCGCTGTGTTATTATTATTATTATTTTTTTAAATATATTTTCATTATATTGCACCACCCAGTTTTGTCCACGCATTTCATATAAGCAAGCTTTTACATATATGCAGTAGGATGTACGTATGTGTTCACATGCAGATGAATGAAATGTCAATAAAATATAATTAAATAAAATTGCCAAGCCACTCGATGCAAATAAAATTGCTTATATGTGCTGCTCGGCTCCTCCGCACGCTCACCATAATATCTTCAATGGCGGTCAGGCAGCCAGCAATGGCATCGAACAAACCATTATGCAGCTGCTGCAAATTACTGCATTCACTATTATTTGTACATACTCTGCGTAGAATGTGTGTGTGTGTATGTGCTCTGCATTTGCCGTCATTACTTCAATGCTGTGTGTGGCAAATGAATGCATTGAATGCGTCGTTGGCGTGAAAAGCGCGTGAAATTTTCATGAAAAAGATATAGATTTTTCTTTCATTATGTTGCCAACGAAAAAAATGTGTTTTTTGTGTAAAGCAGAAAATTTCCATTTACAGATAAAATATATTTACACACAACTCTACCAGCACTGCATACCAGCTGCATGGACAATCGCACAAATGCATTCATCCACTTATTTAATATTAAATATTGCCGAATTCAACGCGAGCATGCTTTTGTGTGAAATGCCAGTGTATTGATGGATGAAAAATTTCTTTCAATTTGTATGTAGGTGGTACAGCTATGAAAATTATATGTAAATGAGTATTGTTGAGCAAAAGTGCATATTTAGTGTATGTGAGGTAACTGATTTTTTATTTTTTTTTAAGTTTTTGCTCAACAATTTTGGGTTGTATTTTTAAATTTAATTTTTACAGTTTTCTTGTTTTTCATTTGTTGATTATTTTTCATAGTTTTCTATATATAACTATAATTTCTAAATTAAAAAGTCTTTACTTGCAACATCTAAGAATTCGCTTGCAGCGCTTTAAAGAAAAATTAGCCTGTCATAAAAAACAAATTCTTATGAAGATAAACATTGAATGCAGTAGGCAAACAGTGTGTAGGCTCATAAACGAAGAAAGAAACCCACACACTGTCCACAGAGCCTTTCACTCATTCGATTCACCAATTATGTGTAAGATATTAAAAGAAAAAAAAATTAAAAATTAAAAAGAAGAAGAAAATGAAGAGTATTGAAAAAAAAAATTAAGCCCAAATTTATCATAAGCTGCTGCTCAAAAATTCATATCTACGAGTATGTCGCACACACAATTATACACTCATAAGCACTATCAGCTGAGACATAAAGAAAAATTAATTACGTTGCGTCACGACAAACAAAGGCTTTGTGGCAAAGGGCTAAAAAAGACAATTTTAAGTAAAAATAATAAAGTAAAAGCAACACAGCAGCAACTGGTTTTCATTTTGAGCAGCTGATTAAATTTTTATGACACAACAACAACAAGTTGCCACTTAAATTCTTAGCTGCTTAACTACACAATTATTTTTTATTACTTTCTTTTTAAGAGAAACTGCCACTTTCATCTGAGCTTTTGAATTTGTCAGCTGAAAACTAATTTCAAATCTAAAAAACCTAATTTTTCTAAGATTCTTAATATTTATTTATTTTTTTTTTAATTTTTTTTTAATTTTAAGTCCACTTTTTTAAGCCTTAGTTTTTGGGCATAGCTTGTGCGGTGTTTATTGTCTGCTACTGGCAACAGCTGGTGCCTCTGTATCTGATTGTTGGCGACAAACTCTCTAAATGGAGCATATTGTTAGCAGCAACACGCCTTTGTTATTTTATAAGCACTTTTTCATTTCGAACATTTTTTTATTTACATTTAATTTGAATATTAGAGGCATTTTTTAAATGATTGAAATAGTCGTTTCGTGTTTGTGTTGCTGCGCTTGACAGTGTCTAGCCGCATTGTTCGACTGCTGTTGCTGGTATTGGCTGTGGTGCTACTGTAAAAGCAAAAATTTGTATGACATTGTCACTCGCTTACGAGATTAGCATTAATTGGTAATTTTTCCGTATTAAGTTTGAGTTTTAAGTTAATACAAACTAAATTGATGGGCTGATATACAATTTGTTGCGCTTTGAGTGGTGAAAGGTGAAGCCGGCATATATCAAGCTTATGTCGCTTAAGCCTGGGACCACCGAGTAGTGAAACTAATTTTGTGGTATTTTTTCTGTTGGCGCAAAAGAAGAGGAAAAAATAAATAAATTTAATTTCAACTACAAATTTTCAATATTCTCTTTTTTAATTTTTTTTAGTTTAGTATATTTTATATTTTATTTTTTTTTTTATTTTTTACTTTTTTTTTTTGCAACGCCTAGGCGAGGTAATAAGCAAGCGTCTGCTGCTCTAATATGCAATTACTTTAATTTAATAAATTTTTATAGTTATTACCCAAGCAGACACGTACCAACTCCTGCATATTTACATACACAAATACATACATACATGGGCGCCGTTTCGAAAAACTTGAATTTTGTAATTTAATTTCTCCTGAGGCTGCTAATAAAATTTTATAAGGCATTTTAGCATTGTGTATCATATAAAATTATTTTCCGCAAATATATTGCACATACAGTGGCTTGGCATAATATTAAATACACAAACATTTAGGCGCTCCGAGAAAGGCAAAAATTTTAGAATTTCGCCTTTTCATGAAAACTCAACTCACTTCAGAGCTAGCTATTGAATATTTAAAGAAATTGCTACAGTAAATCGACGTTATTAAAACCCCGAGAACATTAAAAACGTCACGTAAACGCTATAAAATGCGCTAGAGTATACTGTTTACAAACATATGTATGTCTGCATATACATATAAATTCGAAAAGAAAGTAGGAAAATCAGTTCGAGAGAACAGTGCATAAACAGAGGACGTCCCTAGTCGACTCAAACACGCTGCTGGCGCGCCGCGTGGCATACTCATTGTTGGCAAAATGGCAGCAGAAACCCATTTAGCGCACAACAAAACGTTGCAACTTCCGTTTCTGTACACTTTCATTTCGCAAACGCGCTCTCACTCGTCCCACTGCACTTCCGCCTATTCAAGGCTCAGAGTGAAGTAACTGTCTGTAACTCCTTTGCGCATAATAAACTCAAACCTGGTCATTGTAGGTGTGTGTATAATTTATACAGAGGTTGTAAATAAAAATATATGTATATATATATTCTCAAGTGTATGGGCGTACACGGTAGCACGGAAATAGCTGCTTAGCAGGCAGTCAACGTAATCGTCGCAAAACAAAAAAAAAAAACAAAAAAAAATATAATAATATAGATAAAAATAAAATAAAAATAAGAATGAAAATAAAAATAAGCGACTTTCATTTTCATTTTGTGTTCGCAATTTCTACATATAACACATTGTATTTACTTAAGTATGCATGCAGATAAAGGTATACCATACATATTTTGCATATATGTGTATTTATAGTACTTTTGTAATGAGAGTTAAAAATGTAGCAGAAAATCAACAACACATCCCTTCTGTTCTTGGAAAATCCGCTCCTGCTAGGCTATTTATTCTTTTATTTTTCATAAGCGTTATATCTGCTGCATTTAAACACATACATACTTGTATGCATGTATGAGTTTTGAATGGAATTTTTATAAACTTAAAGTTATAACTGTCGTTGGCAGCAAAAAGTACTTAAGCAACTCTTCTATATGGAAATGCGTAATGTTGCTTATATCCTTTCAATTTTACATCTGCATATTTAAAGATATTCGCAGGGCTTTTCAATACAAACGTATGTAAACGAAATGAAAACACAAGCATAAATTTATTCAGAGCAATGAAAATGCTCATCATTTAAATCGGAATTTATTTCTTCTTCTTTAAAAAATTAAATAAAATATAAACTTAAATTACTGAACTTTTGAAATCACATGACAAATTTTAATATTAAGACACATTTTTAATTAAAAAAAAGTAATATTTTCTAGAATCTTTCCTGTTATAAACCAAGAACTACTTTGATTAATCACCACAAGGCACTGATGAAAAATTAATGTACTTTTAGTAAGAATCTATGAATATAACCTGAAATATTTTATATAGTACGTCTATATATAGTCGATTAACAAATGATTAATCAAATCAAGATTAGCTAATCTGACTAACCACAAAATTAAACATATCACAAAATCACTACTGATTAATTTGATTTTCATGAGTCCGCAAATTTAAGTTCAATTTGAATAATTTATCTAATAGTTTTTATATAAAAATAAATTCGAAAAAAATCGAAAAACTCTTTTTAGACATTTTCTTGAAAAAAAATTTAAGTCTGAATTAAAAGAAAAAAAGAAAAGAATCTAAATATTATAAATTAAAGGTGGCGGAAATATACTTTTAGAAAGCACAAGATTTCTTGGCTTAACAACACAAGTTAATTTTATTGGGAGAATTCGGCTGGTTCAGAAGTCTTTATGCCTAACATGACGATATCAAATTTATGGTATTTCAGTTTAAGATTTATTATTATTTTATTTAGCGAAGAAATTAGTGGAAAAGGGCTATATGATGAATATGATGAATTCCTATTACAATGAGGTGACATGATTTATTTATGTATGAATATAATACATACGTATGTAGAGTACCGAATTCCACTATATAAGATGATGTTTTGATGGATTTTCGACCCAAAACTTCTCATCTGAATAAGTTGGTTGTGTAGGAGTCTAATGATATAGTACTCCGATTTCGATGATTTTCTTACTCTTGGATGCTTTTTGGATAGAGTTTTGACCAAAGTCTCATATCTGAAAAATCGCCGTGAAATAATCGTTTAAAAATACTAGGAAAAGATAGTAGCGATGCGGAATGATAAGCGGCTGTTAGAACTTGGTCTTTGTTCTTCTAGATTGATCTTTATTTCTCAATTGCGCACTGATGGCCAGAGTGATTTTGTTTTGAATTTCAAGGCTGGCTCTGTTGTTGATTTGGACGCTAGCTCTCAGATAAATGAAATCGTCTACGGCTTCAAAGCTTTTTCGTCTCGTCTCATAGATGTCCTTCCAGAATTTGACGCAACTTCTGGTGTAGTTCAATAGTTCATGCAATAGACTTAAATGAGGTTCCTTTTCGTGCGGTAGGAGGAGACTTTAAAGTTGGTTGGTGTGCCGTTTTCTTTCTCACATTGCGCCAGAAAGGATCATAGGACCTTATATGTGTTTTTAAGAAGGATAACCCTACAGTAATAAGTGTCCTCTTCTTAGCTCCATCGGATAATCGTATGTGAATCTAAACATATTTATGCTCCTGTGTGGGTCATATTATATTAACCCATTATAAATATACTTATAAAGTCCGAAGCACGAGTTTATAATATAAATAAAAGTCATATCGCATTGTAGAAAGAGAACTGCGTGAAGAAAAGCACGAATTATTTATTGAAATATTGGAAACTAATAGAACTTAAGGATGGTTTCAGTTATAGATTATTCCTTCATAATAATCCTAGAAGAAAACTTTGCTGTACACTTCTGTAATAAGCTTATGTGCACAAAAGTATAATTAAATTAATAAATTACTACGTTGAAAAGTAATAATGGAAAAAAGTGAATGCAAATTATTTAACTCTGTCTCTCCGTCTGGTTGCTTCAAGTTGCTGATTGTGTTTTCCTTTGCCATTTTCATTTCGTTTTCTTTCGCTGCTGCTCTTGCTTTCGCTCAGAGCAATTTCACCACTTCACTTCGAGATAGTGGTGCCAGTCAAGTTGGCAGAGCAAGCAAGTCGCATAATCAAATATTGACTGACATCGTTGAAATTACCATAATTTGCGCATTGAAATGCAAATTTCGTCTGCAGCAAATAAACTTTGCAGCCGAACGGCGAAACGCGTTGCGACTATGAAAGGTGGCAACCACAGCAACAGTCGAGGGTGGCTAGGCATGAGACTTGTGAAAATGGTAGTAGACGTGGTAATGTCTCGTATACGAATATATACCATACTATATATAAGTATTGGTATATACATATATGTATGTATGTATGTTTTTTAACTCTTACATCACAACGCACTGTTGCACAGCTTGAGTAAATAGTGGCAGCACAGATGTTGTTGACATCTGTGCACCGCGAACGGTGGAGTTGCTGGTGGCAGCGGTGGCGGTAGCGGTTTTGGCGCTACTATCGTCATCTGCAGTCAGCACCAGACGCTCCCGTAACGTCATCCAATAAGACGTTGGGAAGCTGAAACGTGCTCAGCATATTTGAATATGCAATAAGTGCTGGGAAGCATCGCTATACTTCATTACTACTACAAACGCAACCGCAACTACAACAGCAACAGCAACAACAACATCTAAATAATATACCCTGCAAGGCACGACTATTCCCGCCACGTTGCACACTTCGTTTGCTCGTTGCAGGCAATCAATGCAAAGTGGTTATGCCGGTAGCAGCCAAAGCATACAAACATACATATGTATGGTATAGTGCTTCAGTGTTTGGCTTATTTCTTGCTTCGTTTTCGGCGCGTTTTGCATTCAAATTTCTGGCAGATCGGAGGTTAATAAATTTATGCATAAAACTTATAAATTATTGCTAATAAAACTTAACGCAATTTCGTTGATCAATAAAATGATATGCCGTTATTACTAAGTTGCTATGGAAGTGGTTATTTGAAAGGAAAAATCTGAGGAAAAATGAAACGGAAAATAAAAAATTTAGCTGTTGTAAAGTTTTTCAATAACTTTGGAATATAATTATGCATTAATAATCTGAAATTATTAATTTTACTGCAGATTTTTATTTTTGCAAAACGGTTAGACACAGACAGCAATGCATTACTTAGTTGCATCTAAGAAATACTAGTTAAGGAATTTAGGGAAGTTTCTTCAATTCAAAATCGAGAACAGATTTGCTTAAAAAAAAAAAATTAAGACAACTTCCCAACAGAATGCAATCTATAATTCACTTGAATATTTATGAGCATGTTTGTAGGCAATATAACGAAGTAATGACGAGTTATGAAATCGGTTTCTTCCTTCTTAAATATTAAAGTGCGGAATTGATGGTTTTTCATACCATTAAATATTTAACTGAAATTCTTACCTTACAAGTTATATGTACATATCACGAAAGTGTTGACTTGCAACTAGTTCTAGTAGCTCTATCATCAATACTAGATTTTCCAAATTTCATCTAATCCTTTCAAGGCATTTTTGAACAAGGAACTCGTTCTGGAAACTGGTGTTGCATAAAATACGCCATACATAAGTCGTCTGTTGCTGATGACAAAATATAGGCTTTAGCAGTAAATAACTGGGTTGGGATAATTTAACAGATAACAGTGCAGCTTGACATTTTAAAGTTTAGTAATTTTCTTGAATTAACAACTGATTAGCTATTTAAGACAAAATTTTGATTAATTAAACGATAATTACTGTATAATCGAAGAATCTCATTGGCATTCACATTAGCTGCAATAGTAACAGCGGATTTGTGTACCAGAACATGAAACGGTATATTAATTTTCGTACGAACTATGTTAGTAACAAAAGGAGATTTGATGGGTCTATCTACATAAAAACTTATAACGATCGGGTCTGAATGACAATTTTAGTTGTTTTGGTAAAATTTTTTTGTGCAATTTCCGGAACTGACCAGATCTTATCATTATTTGATTGATTTTTTCAGATTTGAGATTTTTGGGTCATATTTTCAATAAAGTACATAAGAGTGCAAGGGATACTTGTGTATCGAAATATCAGGATTTTTTCAGGTTAAAGGTTTTGATCAAAACTCCGCCGAAAAATCATCTAAGGGTATGAAATTTAATTTACATTCGTATCTATCAATAAATATTGATTCCGAAAAGAATCTAAATTGAAAGACTTTATAATATAGCTCACTTACATCCAGTTTGTTGAGTCTTTTGGCTAAAAATCCGGCAAACTAGTATCTACGAAAAATTTCTATGTATGAACATATATACCAATAAGAATTGACACCGAAAATATTCAAAATCGTAAAGCTTTATCACATAAGTTTCCCCCAACCAATCTTCCCTGAAAAGTATAATGACTTCGGCATGATCGAAAACAGTTCCTCTTTTATGTTTTATACTACTTTTTATATTGTATTTATACAATTTCTTAATTTCGAAAAATAAAAAATGATCTGAAACTAGTTTTAATAAAAAAAAATTAAATTATTTTTTTTAATCCATTATCTAATTTGATATGAAAACATTACGAGAGTTGTTGAGTTGGGATGAGTTCAGTTAATGCGACTATATCTCGCCGGGACTGATGGAGAACCAACTTGTTTGGAGCTTTGTAATATTTATTTTAAAAGTAGTTTTCTTTAACTTTTCAAACTCAAAAAGCAGAATTTTCGCAAATATGAAAAATATTCCGGTCTCCCCGCTAACGTTCAAATGTATGGCACAAGAAAGGAGAAAACTTCAGGTCTCTTCGCCCCCAAAATATTTATAAAATACTCGTATATATTAAGTAGGTATGCGAATGCAAACAATGTTTTTTAGAAAATGAAAATACATTATTGATTTATGCCGAATATAACTCATCTTTATATCATATACCAGGGGTATATACATTATTCATACGCAAATATGGGTCACTCGTTAGCTGCATGGAACGCCAAGCGGTTGTGCAGTGGCGCTGAAATTAATGATAAGCAACGATGACCTAGATTAGGGTTAGATAACGAGCTTATTAGCAGATAATGTGCAATAGGCACATACTGACACACACACACACACACACACACACACACACAAGCATACATACATAACTGGCCTACAGGCATTCAGCCGCATTGTTCATTGTCTATGCAAATGCAAACGCTTGTGTACCGTTAGAGTAACCGCTCATACCTTTTTCGTCGCACAACTGCAACAACAACGAGTGCGGAAATTGTGCATAATAAATTTCCTTTTACCTTTGGCCTCACTTAACAGCAGTGTGCACTTCAATGTGCACACACACATTCATACATAAAACGAGGAAAGAATAAATTTATTGCGTCCCTCACCAAGTACTCAATAACGTTTATGTTCTTAAATAATTCTGCTTGTTTGCTAGCAATAACATATATCCGCTACAATAACTCGTATAGTATCAACGCAGGGTTCGACTTTTCGTTTAAGTTCTTCAACTAGGATATTTTATAGTTAATTTTACTTTTCTCTACTCTTACTCGAACTGGTATTTACATATGTTTGTGCACGCACTGCAGCTATTCATTCATACCTACAACCCCTCCCATTAATGCTTGTTCTTTCCACTCTGCTGCCGAGCTCGTTTTGTACATTTTTGTGCCGCCTCTTTGGCGCTGCCCCTAATGCGTTGCTTTTATTTATTGAAATTTTATGCATTTCCGCTAGTCGTTTATTTTGTAAATCCTTCGCTTTTTCCGTATTTCCCAATACGTGTATGTACGCATGTGTGTAAGTTTGTGTAGATATACCAAGAATAACTCGGTACGACTATTTATTGTATGGGTATTTGCAATGTCGTTTTAACCCTCATTTCTTTATATGGATGTATGTAATAACATATATGTGTATGTATGTATGCAACATTCATTTATGTTCACCATTTTTTTATGTATTTCATTACTTTTGTTTATTGCTAAAAAAAAAATTTTGTTGAAAATGTGCTAACGTTGTTATTGGCGCTTTTTACCCTAACTGATAGTCTATTAAACACACACCCACACGCATACGTACATGTTCGCATACAGATAAGAAAAGGAGTGTACTATACCATATTTGTGTTTATTCAGCGCAATATTTTAGTGCCACGGCGTACAGTGCGTATACGCAATATTTTCATGTCTTCCTGGAAACGAACGCGAGGAGCGTAAAAATCCAAATAGAACTATTGTATATATTAAATGGTAAAATATATATGAGAATGTTTTACTTTAATTCAGCATAAAGTTTTAAATGTGTGAAGACACGTTAATTTTAGACTTTAGCTGAAAAATTATACTCTACAGAGTTTTAAAAGTAATGTTTTTTTTTCGTAATTTGAACAAACGGCAAAGAGAACCGAAAAAGTTCTTAATTATCTCTTATTTTACTAAAACCATTATTTTTTATTTTGTTTTTATTTTATTTTTTTTTTATTTTTTTTTATTTTTTTTTATTTTAATTATCGTTTGGTTGTGTCCTATTTCATGAAAATTTTGAATTGAATTTTGAAAGTTGAATACTTATTAAAATGTGGTACCGTTAATGCGCACTTTAGAGTTGCGTATATAATTTTAGATCCATTCAAAAATACTTATCCATAAGATATGTATTTGTGTTTTCATAAGGAAAAATTTCTGATACGAAAAACCATTTACAAAAAATTTTTAATACTTGATTTAGGGAAAAGCCATTCAGAAATTCCTCAGTAAAATTAGAAATAAACAACAAATTCGCTCAAAAATTCAAAAATAGGGAAATATATGTATATAAATCGGCTTGAAAAATATCATGATGCTGCTAATTTTATACACGATTCATTATAAAATTTGGAAAAGCAGCTATGAAAATGTTTTTTTTTTTTAAATAGAACTTAGTTTACTAAAAAAATTTCCTGTGGAATTTCAGATTTCGCATTTTCTTCAGTATTTCGTTTTAATCAGAATTTCCTAACTCCAAATGAAAAGAGAAGAATTTTTTTATCACGAATTTTTCAAATCTTATCGACAATTTTTGCCTTGATGGAGTGTAATCACTATTTTATTTTATCCCAAGCCATATTAACAATAGGAAGGTTATTTATAATAGTGGTAGTTACAAAAACAAGTATTGTCCGAGTCAAACAACAACACCAATTTTAATTAATTTGCTGTCCAAATAATTTGTTGTGTGCAAATGTTAATTTGAAATTTGAATTAACGCGTTGGTGATTAAAATATGCATTTCGGCGACAATTGCGCACTTGTTGTTGTGTTAAACGTTAAATATACTATTACTCCGGGCGTTTCTTTTGTTGTTGTCAAAACTTTAATAGACACAACACCTGCTTTAATGCCCACTGGGCAATGTATTGATTGACTAGTTGTCCAACTGGTCATCTGGTAGCCTGGTTGACTGTTTGAATGAATGATTGACTAAACGGCTGACAGTGAGAGTGACAGTTGAAGCTGCAGTTAACAGTTATGCACCAAAAGTGTACAAGAGAGTGGAGTGGCTGATAATTAAGCTGATGTCGTTGCTCATTAGGGTTCATCAAAAGTTTGAAATAGTAATACATAACTTAGCTTAAAGGAATTAATTTTATTTAATACAGTAATTAGCAATTACTCCTAGAATTTTATTAAAATATAATATCAACTTAAATTTAGTTAAAACTGTAATTGGCGAAAATACGAGGTTTCATTATATTTTTTTTTATTAAATTAAACATATTTTTTGGAAAAATTCTAAAACATATGTGTCATTTTATTCACCACAGGACTCACTGAATAATTCATAACAATTTTTGGTTAGGCCGCTCACAGAGTATTATTAAAGCTCTAGCACAGTTTCAATTAAAATAAATATTGAATTTTTATTAAAAAAAAACTTAATAAACTTATTAAAAATACTAACGTATTCTTAAAAAATTAAAAAAAAAAATCTTTTTTATATATTAATTAACACAGCTCGATAAACAATAAAAAATAAATATATTAATTTAATAAATTTAAAAAAAAATTTGTAAATGTTTATGTAAGGTTTTCCTTTTTTTTCTTAATTACTTTAGCAAAAAATTAAAGTGTTAAAAAAAATGTTTTTTAATTTCATTGCTTTTAAAAATTACTATTTATATATTTTAAAGTTGCATATGGCACACCTTTAATTGAGTGCTTACCGTTAGTCGATTGGGAAAATTAAACACGAAAATAATATATAATTTTTATTTATACACAGTTAGACATTTACATTTATTTCAATGGCTTGTATTAAATTTTTTATTTTGCTTCCCTTCGTTTCTGTCTGCAAACACATAATGAGCCGTGTTAAAATGACCGTTTGCAATAAATTACCGTAATTGCGCGCCATTAAAAATTTACTATGCAACACAAACATTAGGTTTCATTTTGCTTATTTCTCCGTCCATTCACTCATTCATTCATTCAGACATTCATTTATTTAAGCTTTTTGTACAATTCAACTATTTTTTATCTACAAATTTATTGCTTTTATCGAAATTGTTTTTTTTTCTCTGTTCTTTTGTATTATTTTACTGTCATTAAGTGCATTTTTCAAATGATTGTTACATACATACACGTATATATAACTACCATTATTTATATATTCATTTTAGTAATATTATTTATTTTGTCGTGTTGGGAAATTTATTTACTCGCAATTAATAAATGAAAACATTGTGGTAATGAGTTCTGCTCCAACTAACCATGTGGCCACAAATGCCTAGAGAGATTATTGGAAACCTATTGCATTTTTCTGTCTCTGTTTGTTTAGTTGGTTGTTTGTAAGTGTGTGAGTTTAATATGCATTATACTGTTTGCTGTCTGGCATTTGATTTCAATTGGCTTACGGCATCAGCGGCAATTGACTTGAAAGCGGCATAATAAACAGCACCGTGGAGAATTCGATATTTGTCGGTGGCATGCCATTTATATGTATTGCATAAATACATAGGTACATATATACAAGGGTGTATTGCGCTTTCAGCTTACAACAATTTCACTGCAATTAATTTAAGTGAGATCTTTTCGCCAGTAAATCAATTGATTGATTATTGACTTCTATGCAAGCCAAATTTTGCTATTAAACACCAAAATGTCTTAATATTGTTCATTTAGTATATGAATGACATCAATGTCTGCTGCACTAATTAAACATATTTGTAATAATGCACGTAACTGTCCATAATAATTAAGGTAATTCAATGGTTTTCGAATACTTACTTGCCGGATGAGTAAGATTTAAATGTTTGCAATTATTTTATACATCTCACCGGCTACTTGTCTAAAATGCTCAGTAAATATGGAAACATGTCAACATTTTAAGTTTGCAATACTTTCATATTCTTCTAGGTGTATGTAAGTACAACTAACGAAATATAAATTAATGGTAACCAGGACGTAGGAATAACTTCCTTGAAGGTCGATCGAGGCATCGTACTCTACTTGTGTATTTTAGAAAATATATAAGAAAATATAAGCAGTGAATTTTCAATACAATTGCTAACTTTTATTATAATTTAATACAGTACTTGTCAGTTTCTAATACAATACAGTCTAAGGAAATGTTCGATGACGAAAGATTTATTGCAAATTCCAAACTTTTATAGTCCAAAAGAAGGAAAAAAATGCATCTAGACTTTCCTACATCGCATTCCGTATAATTTATTTCAAGTATCCACTATGTTTGGATATTTAGTGTTATATCACCTATGCAGTACAGCGCTGCATATACGTAACTTACTTAATTAATTTTGAATTTTTAAACAGTTTATTGCTGACATCAGCCGAATCGGAACAATACCCAAGTATTACCAATACCTAGTGTAGTAACTGGTGTTAAAGGTTGTTTAAACTTTGAGATAGATCGAGCACATAAGAAAAAAAATGCTTTGACTTATTAAAATTATGAACTAAGCTTATTAATAATTAAAACTCAATTGCAACAAATTATCGTTAGAGAGTTACCTGCATATATATACAAATATAGTAATGAGTTGATATGTTGAATGAGCTGAGATTTTATTTCCTGGATTACAACAGCAAAGTTTTTGACTTTTTTACCACTAGTATAGATACGCTAGTGTAAATTTCTATTTTAAAAAATGTGAATTTCTGAATTTGGTTATGAAAAAGGTATACTAATTGCACACTCAACAGTATAGGTATATATTTACAACTTTAAGTATTCTTTTTATTTCTCGCTTCTATCTACTGTACAATAAACACCAGCAACTACTCTTGCCTTTTACTTCAGTCATTAACAAAAAAAAGAAAAATAAATATTCTTATATAAATACTTTGTCCTAATAGCCTGTGTTTATGGCCAGAAATATAAGCGAAATTAAGCGCAAATGGCAATAATCCTCCTTAAATTACTTTACAACTGGCGAGGTTTGCATGTGAAAAGTAAATTTCACTTAACTGCTTTATTCACACCATGCAAGACTTTGTTAAAGTTGCTAAAAAAAATATTGCCTCTACTCATACAATAGTTACTGTTAATGGCGCTACTTTCGCTTCTAAAAGAATTTATTTTATGTAATTTAGTAATAATCACTAATTCTCGTACACAATTGCTACTCAGTGCATTTTTCCTAAAAATAAAGTGGCCAGCGAAGCTTTACTTTCCACCAAAGTTGCAGGAAATACCAAAAACGACAATAATTTTGATTTTTTGGATCTTAATTTTAATAATAATTGCTAATTTACCAACGCCCCAAGGCAATAATCTAACTTCCGCTTTGCTAACAAACACTTTTATTGAAATTCTTCAACTTCCTTCTAATTATGTTTATTTATTACAAAATTTAAAATACGCAAAATAAATATAAAGGAGATCTTGTATTAATCTATTAGAGTACAATTCATTCGATCCGGGTTTTTGTATTCAAAAAGATGTTATTTTATTTGAAAAAAAGTAAAAAGTATATCGTTCAAAGTATTTTTCGATGACGGCAACTACATTTTTCAATCTCTTTGGTAAGTTGAGAATACCATCTTACAACCATTAGTCCTTTCTTACCTCGTTCCAATCATTAGACCATTCGTCAATTGGAGAATACGGCAAATGGGGTAAGACCTTTGATTTTAGCATTTCAAGCGGGGCCGAGTGTTGTCTTGTAAACCACTTTTTGAATCCTTTCGATTTTTTCTGGCCGCTTTTCACGCAATGTACTGCTCAAAACGCATTATACGTAGTCGGTAGCAGAACAAGAGCATGACATTTTAACCGTCGATATTTTCCTTTGGCGTCGATGTAGGCGATGCTGGAACGGATTCGCCTGTTTGTCATATTAATTTTTCCTTTTTTGATCTCCAGTCGCGATCCGGTGCAAAAATCACTTCCTTTGATGTGTTTCAAAAAGCAATACTGATATGAAAAACCACCTTTCTCTCGGCTTCAACATATACTTTAGTCATTTTCCTTGCTTCTGATTAATCACGGATTGTTTTAGCCGAACGAAAATTGTTTACTAAGCCGCTTCCAACGATTATGTGAGCTGAGTTTTAGTTTGGAACGGATCTTGATCCAGTAAAGCCTCTAAGGAGATGAAGAATGAAACTTTTTTGGGTTGGCCAGGACGCTCTTTGTCCTCGACACTAAAACAACCAATCAACCATTTGACATGACATATCGGTCGGCACAGATTCATCATAAAATTCCACAAGCATTTGCTGCGCTTTAGCTGCACTCAAATCGAAACGTAGTCGTCTCAAGAGTGTAAAAAGATCCTCATAGGAACTCTCCTCAGCCAAAAATTGCTCCAGAGGTTTTAAGGCAAATAGGTAAATAAAATCCTCTTTTTGATGTTTAAATATAAATTTCCCGGTAGCCAAGTTTTGACAATTCTTGTGAGGAAATTAGTTGTCTTCCACGTGCTATGTGTATTTTGTCTCACCCAAATGATCAGGAAGGACTCACGACTCTAAAAAGATCAAAAGGTTTTTAAACTCATTTTACAGATAAATATAAGCTGTCTCCATGGTGTATCCCTGTGGAGATATTTAAGATCAGTCCCCAGTTACTTTAAGTAACTTACTTTCTACCTTTACTTCATGAGTTATTAGGACATACTTTAAAAAAAAACTTTTTTTTGGCATCGCTAACTTTTCCAACTGAAAACAATTAATCACAGCAAGTGCAAAAACCAAAAACCACTATTATATACTACATACCTGTCAATTGACTTAAACCACTGACTCAAGAATTTAGCAGTGATTTGCGATCTCAGGCGAGAAGCTTGTAATATTTTGAGTTCCAGCAAGAGTAGTGAGTTTGTGTGTATTTCTGCAATGGAACTAGCAAACCACAAGGCAAACTTTATCTATTAGCAAGTCCCCAAGTTGGCCACTTAGTACATCGCTTGGTTGGTCATTTAGCAAGACTTCTGGCAATTTCGTGTACAAAGAAGCACCGAAAGTCACCTCAACTCAACTCTTATAACCACCAACTGGTTTAAGCTCACAAACTGTTGAGGCACAGCATCACAGCTAATATTGTTTATATATTAACTATATATTTATATATACTTATTTATTTACATTCAATATGCTTTTACTGCGCTGTCTCTGTATGAATGTTTTATTATTTGTTATTTTTTTATTTATTTTTTTTTAATTGCTTACAAAATGCTAAAAATGTTGGGCTTTTTATGCAACTGCAACTCAACTATTTTTGGTCACTCTTAAGCCACAAATTAATAAAAACTTCGCTATTCATTGTTGTTGGTTCAGGCGGTCTTTTTACACTTTGCTCAAACAAATCTCGGCAGTTGCACAGCAACTATTGGTGATACTTACATATGAACAGATAAATAAATATATGCATGTATGTATGTCTGTTGCAATGTACCCATGCATGTAATCACAGCTTGTTGCACGAATGTAACGATACGAACAAGGCGAGTCAACAGCAGGCGGATGGACCCCCCGAAGGCTGTGAGGACAGTGCGATGGTCAGTGAATGTTGGATGTTGGATTTTAAGCGGTGATGAGGCGGCTCCAAAGAGTTGGATTGTTGAACTGTTGTAGCAGTAACAATAACAACAATTCATTTGTTTTGCTAACCGCTGCTGTCTGCTTGTCAGCATTGCTGTTGTTGTTTTTGTTATGTTTAGTTAGATTGTTTAATGATTTTGTCTTTCGTAAAAAAAAGTTTTGCATTTCATTTAGTCAGCAAACACAATTATTCATATGTACTCGTATATAAATATATACATACATAACCATATACCCTGCAGGGAAACTGTAGACTAGTATGCATAAATTCTAGTTAAATACTAGTAATCTGAAGACAAAATTACACTGCCAGCATCGTACGAGTATTTAAAGGACAAATATATTCAAGTTTGCCATAGTCTAGAAATATTCTAATATTTTTCCGTAAAGTGTGAACTGGTTTGCAAAAATTCCAGTTTATGAACTAGTATTTTGCGGACAAATTAATACCAGTTTGCCGTTTTGCAAAAAAATCAAACCTCTGGAAAGAAATAATGTACCAAATTTTAAGTAAAGTGAATCATAAATGCGTTTTTTCAAATAAGTTGGTCCCAGTCAACTTCCCGTGAAAGGAGTTTTTCAAAACAATTCTCAAATCTACTTGAACACACGCAGAAAGCTTCATTACAATCGATTCAACTCTTTGAAACACCGAGATCAAACTGACCTGAGGCGAACTAGTAATCAACTGGTATGAATGGCCCAGTATTTAACTGGTAGGTATGAACTGGTATTTGACTAGTATGAAGCTGATGCGTGGACTGACAATTGACAGTACGCAGAATATCGCCATGTTAAAAATACCAGTTGATTACATGGAAAATGGATGGAAGATGAACTAGTTGGTGTAAAAATGTAAACTAGTTGGATTTTATTAAACAATTAGTATTTTTTCCTTCAGGGCACATACATACATATGTATGTAGCGAAGACATGTCGTGCCTTTGTAAAAATAAAATGCTATATAAATGTTTGTATGTATGCAAATGCAGTTATGTGCCTTCATTTATATTTTTGTCTACGTTAGTTTGCTCTTCCACAACGCTAAACATTTCAACGCTCCAACACTTGCCACATGCAACCGCCACTTCTTCCTCTGCATACTCTGGCGATCTGCTGTGCGGGTGATTGTGTGATTTAGTGGCACAGCTGTGCTGTTGAAGAAAAATTCAACCACAATCATCTATAAGTATATATGCACATATATGTATGTAAATGCAATGAATATCTCACAGCACTCGGCACTCAACTGTGATAATAAATGTTCCATTCACGAGTTCTCAGCAGCTTATTATTTTTATTTGCTTATTTATTTTTATCATTTTTTTCTACGTTAACAACACATAATTTTACATTTTTTCCGCCTGCAAATGCGGCATAATAAGTGAAAAATTATTAAAAGTGAATGTCATAACAATCACAGTCACAAACACTAGTGTTGTTTGAAAAGTCTACGCTGCGATATTTAAAGCTGAGAATTTTTCCACAGTTTCACAGCAACTTCACACATACATACGTGCATACAGATACATGTGCTTGAGGCTGGTTATTTGAATTTTGCACTTGGCAAAGATTAATGACTATTTATGTTTATTTAGCAATTACATGGCTTTGTCATTCGGTGCTTCGGCTGAGACTTGCCTCCAGGTGGTAATATTTTGTATTTCAGGCTTTTCAATTAACTATCAAAAACAAAACTTAAAAAATACTTTAAAGTAGTTAAATGGCCAACAACCATAGACTTGGTCATTTTGTACGCTAATAGCGGTAAATGAGTATTTATATTAAGAAAATATTCCAGAACTCAGATAGCCATGAACAACTAAAAACGTATTAAACTGCCTTTCTTCAGACCATTCATTCTTGTTACAATAAATAATAGAATACATTTTTGCCATTAGTGAGCTCCGAACTTGTGTATCCTTGAGAAGGAGTTAAAAATTAAGTATATTCTAAAAGAAGCAGCCGCAGGTTTGGGACTTTTCTACGGCATATTATGACGGAGTTTGCACTTGGACTTACACCTACATCCATATGAAGTCCAGCACTCACACAACCGAAGCCACAACGTACATACGTCTATTGGGGTCCTGAACAATAAGCAGTGGATGGCGATTTTTGGAACAAAATTTTATTGGGCAACGCGGCAAGTTTCGTAAATAATAAAAATTGCTGCAATTGGAGCTTCGAGAGTCCTCAAATAATGGAAGAGAGGCCATTGCACTCAAAAAACTTACTGTCTTATGTGCTCTTTGGTTCGGAGATTTGATTGGATCTAACTTCCTTGAGAATTAGACTGTCACTGTCTTTTCGAAGCAAAAGGAATTTCACATGATAGACGTGACGACGCATTGAAGATGCGGTGAGCATTTTTTTCAACCTCCCCCGCAACAGAATAAAATCAACCTTCACTCAATGGCCTTTCTTTCCACCAAGACGTCTGCCTGGAAAATACTCCTATACTTCAGTATACTGGATGCATGAAAAATTGCCTGAAATATTGCATTTTAGTTGTTTTTTTCGTACCAAAATACAAAAAAAAAAAAAACAATCACTGAACTTTCATCATAGACCATATTAGTTTGGCATAGAATAACCTCAGATTCGATCAGTTCATATGGTACTTATGCTTAGTTTACATCTTTCAGAATATATAGAGCTAAATATCAATTGTAAAATAATCCATATTTCATGAAACTAAAAGTAATTAAAAAATAATAATAATTAAATAGTCAAAAGAGCTGAAAATCAAATCATCAAAAATATAGTTTAGTCCTTCTATCTCTGATAAATAAATTAAGATATTAACTAACTTGAGAAAATTCCAATCAAAGGGCATTAAAGCAAAAAATATAACTCGAATTGCAAAATATAAAATGAAAAAAATCCGAAACTTCCAATCAAAATCCGAAAAAAGTGAAAACAAACAAAACATGAAAAAGGTAAAACAAACAAACGTAAATTGGTGAGCTGCAGAAAAACCGCAAATCACATAAATTATTGCAATAAACAAACATAATCGTAATAAAGACGATTTACGAGCACAACTTATGGTTATACTAGCATACACACAAACACACATACGATGAAGCTTTCAAGTATATACCCGTATTGTACAATACTCGTATATATAAATTTGTGTATTCACAATGACAAACAGACATACAAGCACACAAGAGACAGTCGAACAGACAAAGAGCCAGTGGGACACAAGCAGAGCCTTATAAATACAAGAGCATACAAGACAGATACATGAGCCGTAAACAAGTAGAGGAATAAAGAAGAAGAAGAAGAAGACAAAGAGGCGACAGGAAGCAAGCTTTGCTTAAACAAAAATACATAGTTTTGTCTGTATGAGCAAATAAATAACAGCGAGGGAAATTGCTTGGCTTAACTGGGTTGCCTGTGGAGGTAGCGTTGTACGGAGGCAAACCAGGATGCGGGGGGTTTTTGATTGCTGCACAGGTAACTTATACACATATGTACATATGTATTTATACATCAATATAAATATGTAGGTGCTTCCAACTTCACTACACAACACTATTAGTTATTTACCTCTCTCGCTTACTCACGCTATGGACC